>CATQJD010000110.1:0-56000 GCA_958298945.1 Atherix ibis | reverse complement strand
GTTTGTTGGTTTGTTCGTTTGTTGGTTTGTTGGTTTGTTCGTTTGTTGGTTTGTTGGTTTGTTGGTTTGTTGGTTTGTTGGCTTGTTGGCTTGTTGGCTTGTTGGTTTGTTGGTTTGTTGATTTGTTGGTTTGTTGGTTTGTTGGCTTGTTGGTTTGTTGGTTTTTTGGTTTGTTGGTTTGTTGGTTTGTTAGTTTGTTGGTTTGTTGGTTTGTTGGTTTGTTGGTTTGTTGGTTTGTTGGTTTGTTGGTTTGTTGGTTTGTTGGTTTGTCGGTTTGTTGGTTTGTTGGTTTGTTGGCTTGTTGGTTTGTTGGTTTGTTAGTTTGTTGATGTGTTTGTTTGTTGGCTGGTTGCCTTGTCGGTTTGTTGGTTTGTTGGTTTGTTGGTTTGTTGGTTTGTTGCTTTGTTCGTTTTTTGGTTTGTTGGCTTGTTGGTTTGTTCGTTTGTTGGTTTGTTGGTTACTTGGTTTGTTGGTTTGTTGGTTTGTTGGTTTGTTGGTTTGTTGGCTTGTTGGTTTGTTGGCTTGTTGGCTTGTTGGTTTGTTGGTTTGTTGACTTGTTGGTTTGTTGGTTTGTTGGCTTGTTGGTTCTGTTGGCTTGTTGGTTTGTTGGTTTGTTGGTTTGTTGGTTTGTTTCTTTGTTGGTTTGTTGGTTTGTTGGTTTGTTGGTTTGTTGGCTTGTTGGTTTTTTGGTTTGTTGGTTTCGTTTCTTTGTTGGTTTGTTGGTTTGTTTGTTTGTTGGTTTGTTGATTTGTTGGTTTGTTGGTTTGTTGGTTTGTTGGTGTGTTGGTTTGTTCGTTTTTTGGTATGTTGGTTTGTAGGCTTGTTGGTTTGTTGGTTTGTTGGTTGTTTGGTTTGTTGGTTTGTTGCTTTGTTGGTTTGTTGGTTTGTTGGTTTGTTGGCTTATTGGCTAGTTGGTTTGCTGGTTTCTTCGTTTGTTGGTTTGTTGGTTTGTTGTTTTGTTGGATTGTTGGCTTGTTAGTTTGTTGGTTTGTTGGCTTGTTGGTTTGTTGGTTTTTTGGTTTGTTGGTTTGTTGGTTTTTTGGTTTGTTGGTTTGTTGGTTTGTTGGTTTGTTGGTTTGTTGGTTTGTTGGTTTGTTGGTTTGTTGGTTTGTTGGTTTGTTGGTTTATTGGTTTGTTGGTTTGTTGGCTTGTTTGTTTGTTGATTTGTTAGTTTGTTTGTGTGTTTGCTTGTTGGCTTGTTGGTTTGTTGGTTTGTTGGTTACTTGGTTTGTTGGTTTGTTCGTTTTTTGGTTTGTTGGCTTGTTGGTTTGTTCGTTTGTTGGTTTGTTGGTTACTTGGTTTGTTGGTTTGTTGGTTTGTTGGTTTGTTGGTTTGTTGGTTTGTTCGTTTGTTGGTTTGTTGGTTTGTTCGTTTGTTGGTTTGTTGGTTTGTTGGTTTGTTGGTTTGTTGGCTTGTTGGCTTGTTGGCTTGTTGGTTTGTTGGTTTGTTGATTTGTTGGTTTGTTGGTTTGTTGGCTTGTTGGTTTGTTGGTTTTTTGGTTTGTTGGTTTGTTGGTTTGTTGGTTTGTTGGTTTGTTGGTTTGTTGGTTTGTTGGTTTGTTGGTTTGTTGGTTTGTTGGTTTGTTGGTTTGTTGGTTTGTTGGTTTGTTGGTTTGTTGGTTTGTTGGTTTGTCGGTTTGTTGGTTTGTTGGTTTGTTGGCTTGTTGGTTTGTTGGTTTGTTAGTTTGTTGGTGTGTTTGTTTGTTGGCTGGTTGCCTTGTCGGTTTGTTGGTTTGTTGGTTTGTTGGTTTGTTGCTTTGTTCGTTTTTTGGTTTGTTGGCTTGTTGGTTTGTTCGTTTGTTCGTTTGTTGGTTTGTTGGTTACTTGGTTTGTTGGTTTGTTGGTTTGTTGGTTTGTTGGTTTGTTGGTTTGTTGGTTTTTTCGTTTCTTGGTTTTTTGGTTTGTTGGTTTGTTGGTTTGTTGATTTGTTGGCTTGTTGGTTTGTTGGCTTGTTGGCTTGTTGGTTTTTTTGGATGTTGACTTGTTGGTTTGTTGGTTTGTTGGCTTGTTGGTTCTGTTTGCTTGTTGGTTTGTTGGTTTGTTGGTTTGTTGGTTTGTTTCTTTGTTGGTTTGTTGGTTTGTTGGTTTGTTGGTTTGTTGGTTTGTTGGTTTGTTGGTTTGCTGGCTTGTTGGTTTGTTGGTTTGTTGGTTTGTTCGTTTGTTGGTTTGTAGGTTTGTTGGTTTGTTGGCTTGTTGGCTTGTTGGTTTGTTGGTTTGTTGGTTTGTTGGTTTGTTGGCTTGTTGGTTTGTTGGTTTTGTTGGTTTGTTGGTTTTTTGGTTTGTTGGTTTGTTGGTTTGTTGGTTTGTTAGTTTGTTGGCTTATTGGCTTGTTGGTTTGTTGGTTTGTTCGTTTGTTGGTTTGTTGGTTTGTTGTTTTGTTGGATTGTTGGCTTGTTGGTTTGTTGGTTTGTTGGCTTGTTGGTTTGTTGGTTTTTTGGTTTGTTGGTTTGTTGGTTTGTTGGTTTGTTGGTTTGTTGGTTTGTTGGTTTGTTGGTTTGTTGGTTTGTTGGCTTGTTGGTTTGTTGGTTTTTTGGTTTGTTGGTTTGTTGGTTTGTTGGTTTGTTGGTTTGTTGGCTTGTTGGCTTGTTGGCTTGTTGGTTTGTTGGTTTGTTGACTTGCTGGTTTGTTGGTTTGTTGGTTTGTTGGTTTGTTGGCTTGTTGGTTTGTTGGTTTGTTGGTTTGTTGGTTTGTTGGTTTGTTGGTTTGTTGGTTTGTTGGCTTGTTGGTTTGTTGGTTTGTTGGTTTGTTGGTTAGTTGGTTTGTTTCTTTGTTGGTTTGTTGGTTTGTTGGTTTGTTGGTTTGTTGGCTTGTTGGTTTGTTGGTTTTTTGGTTTGTTGGTTTGTTGGTTTGTTGGTTTGTTGGTTTTTTGGTTTGTTGGTTTGTTGGTTTGTTGGTTTGTTGGTTTGTTGGTTTGTTGGTTTGTTGGTTTGTTGGTTTGTTGGTTTGTTGGTTTGTTGGTTTGTTGGTTTGTTGGTTTGTTTCTTTGTTGGTTTGTTGGTTTGATGGTTTGTTGGTTTGTTGGCTTGTTGGTTTTTTGGTTTGTTGCTTTGTTTCTTTGTTGGTTTGTTGGTTTGTTGGTTTGTTGGTTTGTTGGTTTATTGATTTGTTGGTTTGTTGGTTTGTTGGTTTGTTGGTGTTTTGGTTTGTTGGTTTGTTGGTTTGTTGGCTTGTTGGTTTGTTGGTTTGTTGGTTTGTTGGTTTGTTGGTTTGTTGGTTTGTTGGTTTGTTGGTTTGTTGGTTTGTTCGTTTTTTGGTATGTTGGTTTGTTGGTTTGTTGGTTTGTTGGCTTGTTGGTTTGTTGGTTTGTTGGTTTTTTCATTTGTTGGTTTTTTGGTTTGTTGGTTTGTTGGTTTGTTGGTTTGTTGGTTTGTTGGTATGTTGGTTTGTTTCTTTGTTGGTTTGTTGGTTTGTTGGTTTGTTGGTTTGTTGGTTTGTTGGTTTGTTGGCTTGTTGGTTTTTTGATTTGTTGGTTTGTTTCTTTGGTGGTTTGTTGGTTTGTTGGTTTGTTGGTTTGTTGGTTTGTTGATTTGTTGGTTTGTTGGTTTGTTGGTTTGTTGGTGTGTTGGTTTGTTGGCTTGTTGGTTTGTTCGTTTGTTGGCTTTTTGTTTTGTTGGTTTGTTGGATTGTTGGTTTGTTGGTTTGTTCGTTTTTTGGTATGTTGGTTTGTTGGCTTGTTGGTTTGTTGGTTTGTTGGTTGTTTGGTTTGTTGGTTTGTTGCTTTGTTGGTTTGTTGGTTTGTTGGTTTGTTGGCTTATTGGCTAGTTGGTTTGCTGGTTTCTTCGTTTGTTGGTTTGTTGGTTTGTTGTTTTGTTGGATTGTTGGCTTGTTAGTTTGTTGGTTTGTTGGCTTGTTGGTTTGTTGGTTTTTTGGTTTCTTGGTTTGTTGGTTTGTTGGTTTTTTGGTTTTTGGTTTGTTGGTTTGTTGGTTTGTTGGTTTGTTGGTTTGTTGGTTTGTTGGTTTGTTGGTTTGTTGGTTTGTTGGCTTGTTTGTTTGTTGATTTGTTAGTTTGTTTGTGTGTTTGTTTGTTGGCTTGTTGGTTTGTTGGTTTGTTGGTTTGTTGGTTTGTTGCTTTGTTCGTTTTTTGGTTTGTTGGCTTGTTGGTTTGTTCGTTTGTTGGTTTGTTGGTTACTTGGTTTGTTGGTTTGTTGGTTTGTTGGTTTATTGGTTTGTTGGTTTGTTTCCTTGTTGGTTTGTTGGTTTGTTGGTTTGTTGGTTTGTTGGTTTATTGATTTGTTGGTTTGTTGGTTTGTTGGTTTGTTGGTGTGTTGGTTTGTTGGTTTGTTGGTTTGTTGGCTTGTTGGTTTGTTGGTTTGTTGGTTTGTTGGTTTGTTGGTTTGTTGGTTTGTTGGTTTGTTGGTTTGTTCGTTTTTTGGTATGTTGGTTTGTTGGTTTGTTGGCTTGTTGGTTTGTTGGTTTGTTGGTTTTTTCATTTGTTGGTTTTTTGGTTTGTTGGTTTGTTGGTTTGTTGGTTTGTTGGTTTGTTGGTTTGTTTCTTTGTTGGTGTGTTGGTTTGTTGGTTTGTTGGTTTGTTGGTTTGTTGGCTTGTTGGTTTTTTGATTTGTTGGTTTGTTTCTTTGGTGGTTTGTTGGTTTGTTGGTTTGTTGGTTTGTTGGTTTGTTCGTTTGTTGGCTTTTTGTTTTGTCGGTTTATTGGATTGTTGGTTGTTTGGTTTGTTGGTTTGTTGCTTTGTTGGTTTGTTGGTTTGTTGGTTTGTTGGTTTGTTGGCTTATTGGCTAGTTGGTTTGCTGGTTTCTTCGTTTGTTGGTTTGTTGGTTTGTTGTTTGTTGGATTGTTGGCTTGTTAGTTTGTTGGTTTGTTGGCTTGTTGGTTTGTTGGTTTTTTGGTTTGTTGGTTTGTTGGTTTGTTGGTTTTTTGGTTTTTGGTTTGTTGGTTTGTTGGTTTGTTGGTTTGTTGGTTTGTTGGTTTGTTGGTTTGTTGCTTTGTTCGTTTTTTGGTTTGTTGGCTTGTTGGTTTGTTCGTTTGTTGGTTTGTTGGTTACTTGGTTTGTTGGTTTGTTGGTTTGTTGGTTTGTTGGTTTGTTGGTTTGTTCGTTTGTTGGTTTGTTGGTTTGTTCGTTTGTTGGTTTGTTGGTTTGTTGGTTTATTGGCTTGTTGGCTTGTTGGTTTGTTGGTTTGTTGACTTGTTGGTTTGTTGGTTTGTTGGCTTGTTGGTTTGTTGGTTTTTTGGTTTGTTGGTTTGTTGGTTTGTTGGTTTGTTGGTTTGTTGGTTTGTTGGTTTGTTGGTTTGTTGGTTTGTTGGTTTGTTGGTTTGTTGGTTTGTTGGTTTGTTGGTTTGTTGGTTTGTCGGTTTGTTGGTTTGTTGGTTTGTTGGCTTGTTGGTTTGTTGGTTTGTTAGTTTGTTGGTGTGTTTGTTTGTTGGCTGGTTGGCTTGTCGGTTTGTTGGTTTGTTGGTTTGTTGGTTTGTTGGTTTGTTGCTTTGTTCGTTTTTTGGTTTGTTGGCTTGTTGGTTTGTTCGTTTGTTGGTTTGTTGGTTACTTGGTTTGTTGGTTTGTTGGTTTGTTGGTTTGTTGGTTTTTTCGTTTCTTGGTTTTTTGGTTTGTTGGTTTGTTGGTTTGTTGGTTTGTTGGTTTGTTGGCTTGTTGGTTTGTTGGCTTGTTGGCTTGTTGGTTTGTTGGTTTGTTGACTTGTTGGTTTCTTGGTTTGTTGGCTTGTTGGTTCTGTTGGCTTGTTGGTTTGTTGGTTTGTTGGTTTGTTGGTTTGTTGGTTTGTTTCTTTGTTGGTTTGTTGGTTTGTTGGTTTGTTGGTTTGTTGGTTTGTTGGTTTGTTGGCTTGTTGGTTTTTTGGTTTGTAGGTTTGTTTCTTTGTTGGTTTGTTGGTTTGTTGGTTTGTTTGTTTGTTGGTTTGTTGATTTGTTGGTTTGTTGGTTTGTTGGTGTGTTGGTTTGTTGGTTTGTTGGTTTGTTGGCTTGTTGGTTTGTTGGTTTGTTGGTTTGTTGGTTTGTTGGTTTGTTGGTTTGTTGCTTTGTTGGTTTGTTGGTTTGTTCGTTTTTTGGTATGTTGGTTTGTTGGTTTGTTGGCTTGTTGGTTTGTTGGTTTGTTGGTTTGTTGGTTTGTTGGTTTGTTGGTTTGTTGGTTTTTTCATTTGTTGGTTTGTTGGTTTGTTCGTTTGTTGGTTTGTTGGTTTGTTGGTTTTTTGGCTTGTTGGCTTTTTTGTTTGTTGATTTGTTGAGTTGTTGGTTTGTTGGTTTGTTGGCTTGTTGATTTTGTTGGCTTGTTGGTTTGTTGGTTTGTTGGTTTGTTGGTTTGTTGGTTTGTTGGTTTGTTTCTTTGTTGGTTTGTTGGTTTGTTGGTTTGTTGGTTTGTTGGTTTTTTGGCTTGTTGGCTTGTTTGTTTGTTGATTTGTTGAGTTGTTGGTTTGTTGGTTTGTTGGCTTGTTGGTTTTGTTGGCTTGTTGGTTTGTTGGTTTGTTGGTTTGTTGGTTTGTTGGTTTGTTGGTTTGTTTCTTTGTTGGTTTGTTGGTTTGTTGGTTTGTTGGTTTGTGGGTTTATTGGTTTGTTGGTTTGTTGGTTTGTTGGCTTGTTGGCTTGTTGGTTTTTTGGTTTGTTGGTTTGTTGGTTTGTTGGTTTGTTGGTTTGTTGGTTTGTTGACTTGTTGGCTTGTTGGCTTGTTGGTTTGTTGGTTTGTTGACTTGTTGGTTTGTTGGTTTGTTGGCTTGTTGGTTCTGTTGGCTTGTTGGTTTGTTGGTTTGTTGGTTTGTTGGTTTGTTTCTTTGTTGGTTTGTTGGTTTGTTGGTTTGTTGGTTTGTTGGTTTGTTGGCTTGTTGGTTTTTTGGTTTGTTGGTTTGTTTCTTTGTTGGTTTGTTGGTTTGCTGGTTTGTTGATTTGTTGGTTTGTTGGTTTGTTGGTTTGTTGGTGTGTTGGTTTGTTGGCTTGTTGGTTTGTTCGTTTGTTGGCTTTTTGTTTTGTTGGTTTGTTGGATTGTTGGTTTGTTGGTTTGTTCGTTTTTTGGTATGTTGGTTTGTTGGCTTGTTGGTTTGTTGGTTTGTTGGTTGTTTGGTTTGCTGGTTTGTTGGTTTGTTGTTTTGTTGGATTGTTGGCTTGTTGGTTTGTTGGTTTGTTGGCTTGTTGGTTTGTTGGTTTTTTGGTTTGTTGGTTTGTTGGTTTGTTGGTTTTTTGGTTTGTTGGTTTGTTGGTTTGTTTGTGTGTTTGTTTGTTGATTTGTTGGTTTGTTGGTTTGTTGGTTTGTTGGTTTGTTGGTTTGTTGCTTTGTTCGTTTTTTGGTTTGTTGGCTTGTTGGTTTGTCCGTTTGTTTGTTTGTTGGTTACTTGGTTTGTTGGTTTGTTGGTTTGTTGGTTTGTTGGTTGGTTGGTTTGTTCGTTTGTTGGTTTGTTGGTTTGTTCGTTTGTTGGTTTGTTGGTTTGTTGGTTTGTTGGCTTGTTGGCTTGTTGGCTTGTTGGTTTGTTGGTTTGTTTACTTGTTGGTTTGTTGGTTTGTTGGCTTGTTGGTTTTGTTGGCTTGTTGGTTTGTTGGTTTGTTGGTTTGTTTCTTTGTTGGTTTGTTGGTTTGTTCGTTTGTTGGTTTGTAGGTTTGTTGGTTTGTTGGCTTGTTGGTTTGTTAGTTTTGTTGGTTTGTTACTTTGTTGGTTTGTTGGTTTGTTGGTTTGTTGGTATGTTGGTTTGTTCATTTGTTGGTTTGTTGGTTGTTTGGTTTGTTGGTTTGTTGGTTTGTTGGTTTGTTGTTTTGTTGGATTGTTGGCTTGTTGGTTTGTTGGTTTGTTGGCTTGTTGGTTTGTTGGTTTTTTGGTTTGTTGGTTTGTTGGTTTGTTGGTTTGTTGGTTTGTTGGTTTGTTGGTTTGTTGGTTTGTTGGTTTGTTGGCTTGTTGGTTTGTTGGTTTTTTGGTTTGTTGGTTTGTTGGTTTGTTGGTTTGTTGGCTTGTTGGCTTGTTGGTTTGTTGGTTTGTTGACTTGTTGGTTTGTTGGTTTGTTGGTTTGTTGGTTTGTTGGCTTGTTGGTTTTTTGGTTTGTTGGTTTGTTGGTTTGTTGGTTTGTTGGTTTGTTGGTTTGTTGGTTTGTTGGTTTGTTGGTTTGTTGGCTTGTTGGCTTGTTTGTTTGTTGGTTTGTTGGTTTGTTGGCTTGTTGGTTTTGCTGGCTTGTTGGTTTGTTGGTTTGTTGGTTTGTTGGTTTGTTTCTTTGTTGGTTTGTTGGTTTGTTGGTTTGTTGGTTTGTTGGTTTGTTGGTTTGTTGGTTTGTTAGTTTGTTGGTTTGTTGGCTTGTTGGTTTTTTGGTTTGTTGGTTTATTTCTTTGTTGGTTTGTTGGTTTGTTGGTTTGTTGGTTTGTTGGTTTGTTGGTTTGTTGGTTTGTTGGTTTGTTGGTTTGTTGGTTTGTTGGTTTGTTGGTTTGTTGGCTTGTTGGTTTGTTCATTTGTTGGCTTTTTGTTTTGTTGGTTTGTTGGTTTGTTCGTTTTTTGGTATGTTGGTTTTTTGCTTTGTTGGCTTGTTGGTTGTTTGGTTTGTTGGTTTGTCGTTTTTTGGTTTGTTGGTTTTTTGCTTTGTTGGCTTGTTGGTTTGTTGGTTTGTTTGTTGTTTGGTTTGTTGGTTTGTTGCTTTGTTGGCTTGTTTGTTTGTTGGTTTGTTGGCTTATTGGCTTGTTGGTTTGTTGGTTTGTTGGCTTGTTGGTTTGTTGGTTTGTTGGTTGTTTGGTTTGCTGGTTTATTGGTTTATTGGTTTGTTGGTTTGTTGGCTTATTGGCTTGTTGGTTTGTTGGTTTCTTCGTTTGTTGGTTTGTTGGTTTGTGGTTGTGTTGGATTGTTGGCTTGTTGGTTTGTTGGTGTGTTGGCTTGTTGGTTTGTTGGTTTTTTGGTTTGTTGGTTTGTTGGTTTGGTGGTTTGTTGGTTTGTTGGTTTGTTGGTTTGTTGGTTTGTGGGTTTGTTGGTTTGTTGGTTTGTTGGTTTGTTGGTTTGTTGGCTTGTTGGTTTGCTGGTTTGTTAGTTTGTTGGTGTGTTTTTTTGTTGGCTTGTTGGCTTGTTGGTTTGTTGGTTTGTTGGTTTGTTGGTTTGTTGCTTTGTTCGTTTTTTGATTTGTTGGCTTGTTGGTTTGTTCGTTTTTTGGTTTGTTGGTTACTTGGTTTGTTGGTTTTTTGGTTTGTTGGTTTGTTGGTTTGTTGGTTTTTTGGTTTGCTGGTTTGTTGGTTTGTTCGTTTGTTGGTTTGTTGGTTTGTTGGTTTTTTGGCTTGTTGGCTTGTTGGCTTGTTGGTTTGTTGGTTTGTTGACTTGTTGGTTTGTTGGTTTGTTGGCTTATTGGTTCTGTTGGCTTGTTGGTTTGTTGGTTTGTTGGTTTGTTGGCTTGTTTCTTTGTTGGTTTGTTGGTTTGTTGGTTTGTTGGTTTGTTGGTTTGTTAGCTTGTTGGTTTTTTCGTTAGTTGGTTTGTTTCTTTGTTGGTTTGTTGGTTTGTTGGTTTGTTGGTTGTTGGTTTGTTGGTTTGTTGGTTTGTTGGTTTGTTGGTTTGTTGGTTTGTTGGTTTGTTGGTGTGTTGGTTTGTTGGCTTGTTTGTTTGTTCGTTTGTTGGCTTTTTGTTTTGTTGGTTTGTTGGTTTGTTGGTTTGTTCGTTTTTTGGTATGTTGGTTTGTTGGTTTCTTGGCTTGTTGGTTTGTTGGTTTGTTGGTTTGTTGGTTTGTTGGTTTGTTGGTTTGTTGGCTTGTTGGTTTTTTGGTTTGTTTCTTTGTTGATTTGTTCGTTTGTTGGTTTGTTGGTTGTTGGTTTGTTGGGATTGTTGGTTTGTTGGTTTGTTGGTTTGTTGGTGTGTTGGTTTGTTGGCTTGTTGGTTTGTTCGTTTTTGGCTTTTTGTTTTGTTGGTTTGTTGGTTTGTTGGTTTGTTCGTTTTTGGTATGTTCGTTTGTTGGTTTGTTGTTTGTTGGTTTGTTGGTTTGTTGGTTTGTTGGCTTATAGGCTAGTTGGTTTGTTGGTTTCTTCGTTTGTTGGTTTGTTGGTTTGTTGTTTTGTTGGATTGTTGGCTTGTTGGTTTGTTGGTTTGTTGGCTTGTTGGTTTGTTGGTTTTTTGGTTTGTTGGTTTGTTGGTTTGTTGGTTTGTTGGTTTGTTGGTTTGTTAGCTTGTTGTTTGTTGGTTTGTTAGTTTGTTTCTGTGTTTGTTTGTTGGCTTGCTGGTTTGTTGGTTTGTTGGTTTTTTGGTTTGTTGGTTTGTTGGTTTGTTGGTTTGTTGGTTTTTTGGTTTTTTTGGTTTGTTGGTTTATTGGTTTGTTGGTTTGTTGGTTGTTGGTTACTTGGTTTGTTGGTTTGTTGGTTTGTTGGTTTGTTGGTTTGTTCGTTTGTTGGTTTGTTGGTTTGTTCGTTTGTTGGTTTGTTGGTTTGTTGGTTTATTGGCTTGTTGGCTTGTTGGCTTGTTGGTTTGTTGGTTTGTTGACTTGTTGGTTTGTTGGTTTGTTGGCTTGTTGGTTTTATTTTTTTGTTGGTTTGTTGGTTTGTTTCTTTGTTGGTTTGTTGGTTTGTTCGTTTGTTGGTTTGTAGGTTTGTTGGTTTGTTGGCTTGTTGGTTTGTTAGTTTTGTTGGTTTGTTAGTTTGTTGGTTTGTTGGTTGGTTGGTTTGTTGGTATGTTGGTTTGTTGGCTTGTTGGTTTGTTGGTTTGTTGGTTTGTTGGTTTGTTGGTTTGTTGGTTTGTTGGTTTGTTGGTTTGCTGGCTTGTTGGTTTGTTGGTTTGTTGGTTTGTTCGTTTGTTGCTTTGTAGTTTGTTGGTTTGTTGGCTTGTTGGCTTGTTGGGTTGTTGGTTTGTTGGTTTGTTGGTTTGTTGCTTGTTGGTTTGTTTATTTTGTTGGTTTGTTGGTTTGTTGGTTTGTTGGTTTGTTGGTTTGTTGGTTTGTTGGTTTGTTGGTTTGTTGGTTTGTTGGTTTGTTGGTTATTGGCTTGTTGGTTTGTTGGTTCGTTCGTTTGTTGGTTTGTTGGTTTGTTGTTTTGTTGGATTGTTGGCTTGTTGGTTTGGTTGGTTTGTTGGCTTGTTGGTTTGTTGGTTTTTTTGGTTGTTGGTTTGTTGGTTTGTTGGTTTGTTGGTTTGTTGGTTTGTTGGTTGTTGGTTTGTTGGTTTATTGGTTTGTTGGTTTGTTGGTTTGTTGGTTTGTTGCTTTGTTCGTTTTTTGGTTTGTTGGCTTGTTGGCTTGTTGGTTTTTTGGTTTGTTTCTTTGTTGGTTTGTTGGTTTGTTGGTTTGTTGTATTGTTGGTTTGTTGATTTGTTGGTTTGTTGATTTGTTGGTTTGTTGGCTTGTTGGTTTGTTCGTTTGTTGGCCTTTTGTTTTGTTGGTTTGTTGGTTTGTTAGTTTGTAAGTTTGTTCGTTTTTTGGTTTGTTGGCTTGTTGGTTTGTTCATTTGTTGGTTTGTTGGTTACTTGGTTTGTTGGTTTGTTGGTTTGTTGGTTTGTTCGTTTGTTGGTTTGTTGGTTTGTTCGTTTGTTGGTTTGTTGGTTTGTTCGTTTGTTGGTTTGTTGGTATATTGGTTTGTTGGCTTGTTGGCTTGTTGGTTTGTTGGTTTGTTGGTTTTTTGGTTTGTTGGCTTTTTGATTTGTTGGTTTGTTGGTTTGCTGGCTTGTTGGTTTGTTCGTTAGTTGGTTTGTTGGTTTGTTTGTTTGTTGGTTTGTTGGTTTGTTGGTTTGTTGGTTTGTTGTTTGTTGGTTTGTTGGTTTGTTGGTTTGTTGGTTGTTGGTTTGTTGGTTTGTTGTTTGTTGGTTTGTTGGTTTGTTGGTTTGTTGGTTTGTTGGTTTGTTGGCTTGTTGGTTTTTTGGTTTGTTGGTTTGTTGGTTGTTGGTTTGTTGGTTTGTTGGTTTGTTGGTTTGTTGGCTTGTTGGTTTTTGGTTTTTTGGTTTGTTGGTTTGTTGGTTTGTTGGTTTGTTGGTTTGTTGGTTTGTGGCTTGTTGGCTTGTTGGGTTGTTGGTTTGTTGACTTGTTGGTTTGTTGGTTTGTTGGCTTGTTGGTTTTGTTGGCTTGTTGGTTTGTTGGTTTGTTGGTTTGTTGGTTTGTTGGTTTGTTTCTTTGTTGTTTTGTTGGTTTGTTGGTTTGTTGGTTTGTTGGTTTGTTGGTTTGTTTCTTTGTTGGTTTGTTGGTTTGTTGGTTTGTTGGTTTGTTGGTTTGTTGGTTTGTTTGTTTGTTGTTTTGTTGGTTTGTTGGCTGTTGGTTTTTGGTTTGTTGGTTTTTTTTTGTTGGTTTGTTGGTTTGTTGGTTTGTTGGTTTGTTGGTTTGTTGGTTTGTTGGCTTGCTGGTTTGTTCGTTTGTTGGCTTTTTGTTTTGTTGGTTTGTTGGTTTGTTGGTTTGTTGGTTTGTTCGTTTTTTTGGTTTGTTTGTTGTTGGTTTGTTGGTTTGTTGGCTTATTGGCTTGTTGGTTTGTTGGTTTGTTGGTTTGTTGTTTTGTTCGATTGTTGGTTTGTTGGTTTGTTGGCTTGTTGGTTTGTTGGTTTGTTGGTTTTTGGTTTGTTGGTTTTTTGGTTTGTTTCTTTGTTGGTTTGTTGGTTTGTTGGTTTGTTGGTTTGTTGGTTTGTTGGTTTGTTGATTTGTTGGTTTGTTGATTTGTTGGTTTGTTTGGTTATTGGTTTGTTCGTTTGTTGGCCTTTTGTTTTGTTGATTTGTTGGTTTGTTGGTTTGTTGGTTTGTTCGTTTTTTGGTTTGTTGGCTTGTTGGTTTGTTCGTTTGTTGGTTTGTTGGTTACTGGGTTTGTTGGTTTGTTGGTTTGTTGGTTTATTCGTTTGTTGGTTTGTTGGTTTGTTCGTTTGTTGGTTTGTTGGTTTGTTCGTTTGTTGGTTTGTTGGTATGTTGGTTTGTTGGCTTGTTGGCTTGTTGGTTTGTTGGTTTGTTGGTTTTTTGGTTTGTTGGCTTTTTGGTTGTTGGTTTGTTGGTTTGTTGGCTTGTTGGTTTGTTCGTTAGTTGGTTGTTGGTTTGTTTGTTTGTTGGTTTGTTGGTTTGTTGGTTTGTTGGTTTGTTGGTTTGTTGGTTTGTTGGTTTGTTGTTTTGTTGGTTTGTTCGTTTGTTGGTTTGTTGGTTTGTTGGCTTGTTGGTTTTTTGGTTTGTTGGTTTGTTGGTTTGTTGGTTTGTTGGTTTGTTGGTTTGTTGGTTTGTTGGTTTGTTGGCTTGTTGGTTTTTGGTTTTTTGGTTTGTTGGTTTGTTGGTTTGTTGGTTTGTTGGTTTGTTGGTTTGTTGGCTTGTTGGCTTGTTGGGTTGTTGTTTGTTGACTTGTTGGTTTGTTGGTTTGTTGGCTTGTTGGTTTGTTGGTTTGTTGGTTTGTTTCTTTGTTGTTTTTTTGGGTTGTTGGTTTGTTGGTTTGTTGGTTTGTTCTTTGTTGGTTTGTTGGTTTGTTGGTTTTCTTGGTTTGTTGGTTTGTTGGTTTGTTGTGTTTTGTTGGTTTGTGGCTTGTTGGTTTTTTGGTTTGTTGGTTTTTTTTTGTTGGTTTGTTGGTTTGTTGTTTGTTGGTTTGTTGGTTTGTTGGTTTGTTGGCTTGCTGGTTTGTTCGTTTGTTGGCTTTTTGTTTTGTTGGTTTGTTGGTTTGTTCGTTTTTTGGTTGTTGGTTGTTGGTTTGTTGGTTTGTTGGCTTATTGGCTTGTTGGTTTGTTGGTTTGTTGGTTTGTTGTTTTGTTGGATTGTTGGTTTGTTGGTTTGTTGGTTTATGGTTTCTTGGTTTGTTAGTTTGTTGGTTTGTTGGTTTGTTGGTTTGTTGGTTTGTTGGTTTGTTGGTTTGTTGGCTTCTTGGTTTTCTGGTTTGTTGGCTTGTTGGCTTGTTGGTTTGTTCGTTTGTTGGTTTGTTGGTTTGTTCGTTTGTTCCTTTGTTGGTTTGTTGGTTTGTTGGTTTGTTGGTTTTTTGGTTTGTTGGTTTGTTGGCTTTTTGGTTTGTTGGTTTGTTGGTTTGTTGGCTTGTCGGTTTGTTGGTTAGTTGGTTAGTTGGTTTGTTGGTTTGTTTGTTTGTTGGTTTGTTGGTTTGTTGGTTTGTTGGTTTGTTGGCTTTTTGGCTTGTTAGTTTGTTGGTTTGTTGGCTTGTTGGTTTGCTGGTTTGTTGGCTTGTAGGCTTGTTGATTTGTTCGGTTTTTTGGTTTGTTGGTTTGTTGGTTTGTTGGTTTGTTGGTTTGTTGGTTTGTTGGCTTGTTGGCTTGTTGGGTTGTTGGTTTGTTGACTTGTTGGTTTGTTGGTTTGTTGGCTTGTTGGTTTTGTTGGCTTGTTGGTTTGTTTGTTTGTTGGTTTGTTGGTTTGTTTCTTTGTTGGTTTGTTGGTTTGTTGGTTTGTTGGTTTGTTGGTTTGTTGGTTTGTTGTTTTGTTGGTTTGTTGGCTTGTTGGTTTTTTGGTTTGTTGGTTTGTCTTTTTGTTGGTTTGTTGGTTTGTTGGTTTGTTGGTTTGTTGGTTTGTTGATTTGTTGGTTTATTGGTTTGTTGGTTTGTTGGCTTGTTGGTTTGTTCGTTTGTTGGCTTTTTGTTTTGTTGGTTTGTTGGTTTGTTGGTTTGTTCGGTTTTTGGTTTGTTGGTTGTTGGTTTGTTGGTTTGTTGGCTTATTGGCTTGTTGGTTTGTTGGTTTGTTGGTTTGTTGTTTTGTTGGATTGTTGGTTTGTTGGTTTGTTGGCTTGTTGGTTTGTTGGTTTTTTGGTTTGTTGGTTGGTTAGTTTGTTGGTTTGTTGGTTTGTTGGTTTGTTGGTTTGTTGGTTTGTTGGTTTGTTGGTTTGTTGGTTTGTTGGTTTGTTGGTTTGTTGGTTTGTTGGTTTGTTGGCATGTTGGTTTGTTGGTTTTTTGGTTTGTTGGTTTGTTGGTTTGTTGGTTTGTTGGTTTGTTGGTTTGTTGGTTTGTTGGTTTATTGGTTTGTTGGTTTGTTGGTTTGTTGGTTTGTCGCTTTGTTCGTTTTTTGGTTTGTTGGCTTGTTGGCTTGTTGGTTTTTTGGTTTGTTTCTTTGTTGGTTTGTTGGTTTGTTGGTTTGTTGATTTGTTGGTTTGTTGATTTGTTGGTTTGTTGGCTTGTTGGTTTGTTCGTTTGTTGGCCTTTTGTTTTGTTGGTTTGTTAGTTTGTTGGTTTGTTCGTTTTTTGGTTTGTTGGCTTGTTCGTTTGTTGGTTTGTTGGTTTGTTCGTTTGTTGGTTTGTTGGTATGTTGGTTTGTTGGCTTGTTGGCTTGTTGGTTTGTTGGTTTGTTAGTTTTTTGGTTTAATGGCTTTTTGGTTTGTTGGTTTGTTGGTTTGTTGGCTTGTTGGTTTGCTCGTTAGTTGGTTTGTTTGTTTGTTGGTTTGTTGGTTTGTTGGTTTGTTGGTTTGTTGGTTTGTTGGTTTGTTGGTTTATTGGTTTGTTGGTTTGTGGGTTTGTTGGTTTGTTGGCTTGTTGGTTTGATGGTTTGTTGGTTTGTTGGCTTGTTGGTTTTTTGGTTTTTTGGTTTGTTGGTTTGTTGGTTTGTTGGTTTGTTGGTTTGTTGGTTTGTTGGCTTGTTGGCTTGTTGGGTTGTTGGTTTGTTGACTTGTTGGTTTGTTGGTTTGTTGGCTTGTTGGTTTTGTTGGCTTGTTGGTTTGTTGGTTTGTTGGTTTGTTGGTTTGTTTCTTTGTTGTTTTGTTGGTTTGTTGGTTTGTTGGTTTGTTGGTTTGTTTCTTTGTTGGTTTGTTGGTTTGTTGGTTTTTTGGTTTGTTGGTTTTTTTGTTTTGTTGGTTTGTTGGTTTGTTGGTTTGTTGGTTTGTTGGTTTGTTGGCTTGCTGGTTTGTTCGTTTGTTGGCTTTTTGTTTTGTTGGTTTGTTGGTTTGTTGGTTTGTTCGTTTTTTGGTATGTTTGTTGTTGGTTTGTTGGTTTGTTGGCTTATTGGCTTGTTGGTTTGTTGGTTTGTTGGTTTGTTGTTTTGTTGGATTGTTGGTTTGTTGGTTTGTTGGCTTGTTGGTTTGTTGGTTTTTGGTTTGTTGGTTTTTTGGTTTGTTTCTTTGTTGGTTTGTTGGCTTATTGGTTTGTTCGTTTGTTGGCCTTTTGTTTTGTTGATTTGTTGGTTTGTTGGTTTGTTGGTTGTTGGTTTGTTGGTTTGTTGGCTTATTGGCTTGTTGGTTTGTTGGTTTGTTGGTTTGTTGTTTTGTTGGATTGTTGGTTTGTTGGTTTGTTGGTTTTTGGTTTGTTGGTTTGTTAGTTTGTTGGTTTGTTGGTTTGTTGGTTTGTTGGTTTGTTGGTTTGTTGGTTTGTTGGCTTCTTGGTTTTCTGGTTTGTTGGCTTGTTGGCTTGTTGGTTTGTTCGTTTGTTGGTTTGTTGGTTTGTTCGTTTGTTCCTTTGTTGGTTTGTTGGTTTGTTGGTTTGTTGGTTTTTTGGTTTGTTGGTTTGTTGGCTTTTTGGTTTGTTGGTTTGTTGGTTTGTTGGCTTGTCGGTTTGTTGGTTAGTTGGTTAGTTGGTTTGTTGGTTTGTTTGTTTGTTGGTTTGTTGGTTTGTTGGTTTGTTGGTTTGTTGGCTTGTTGGCTTGTTAGTTTGTTGGTTTGTTGGCTTGTTGGTTTGCTGGTTTGTTGGCTTGTAGGCTTGTTGATTTGTTCGGTTTTTTGGTTTGTTGGTTTGTTGGTTTGTTGGTTTGTTGGTTTGTTGGCTTGTTGGCTTGTTGGGTTGTTGGTTTGTTGACTTGTTGGTTTGTTGGTTTGTTGGCTTGTTGGTTTTGGTTTGTTGGCTTGTTGGTTTTGTTGGCTTGTTGGTTTGTTTGTTTGTTGGTTTGTTGGTTTGTTTCTTTGTTGGTTTGTTGGTTTGTTGGTTTGTTGGTTTGTTGGTTTGTTGGTTTGTTGTTTTGTTGGTTTGTTGGCTTGTTGGTTTTTTGGTTTGTTGGTTTGTTTTTTTGTTGGTTTGTTGGTTTGTTGGTTTGTTGGTTTGTTGGTTTGTTGATGTGTTGGTTTAT
Source organism: Atherix ibis (assembly GCA_958298945.1). Classification (NCBI taxonomy): domain Eukaryota; kingdom Metazoa; phylum Arthropoda; class Insecta; order Diptera; family Athericidae; genus Atherix; species Atherix ibis. The sequence goes on along the minus strand of CATQJD010000110.1, from coordinate 39,195 downwards.
TGGTTTGTTGGTTTGTTGGCTTGTTGGTTTGTTCGTTTGTTGGCTTTTTGTTTTGTTGGTTTGTTGGTTTGTTGGTTTGTTCGGTTTTTGGTTTGTTGGTTGTTGGTTTGTTGGTTTGTTGGCTTATTGGCTTGTTGGTTTGTTGGTTTGTTGGTTTGTTGTTTTGTTGGATTGTTGGTTTGTTGGTTTGTTGGCTTGTTGGTTTGTTGGTTTTTTGGTTTGTTGGTTGGTTAGTTTGTTGGTTTGTTGGTTTGTTGGTTTGTTGGTTTGTTGGTTTGTTGGTTTGTTGGTTTGTTGGTTTGTTGGTTTGTTGGTTTGTTGGTTTATTGGTTTGTTGGTTTGTTGGTTTGTTGGTTTGTTACTTTGTTCGTTTTTTGGTTTGTTGGCTTGTTGGCTTGTTGGTTTTTTGGTTTGTTTCTTTGTTGGTTTGTTGGTTTGTTGGTTTGTTGATTTGTTGGTTTGTTGATTTGTTGGTTTGTTGGCTTGTTGGTTTGTTCGTTTGTTGGCCTTTTGTTTTGTTGGTTTGTTAGTTTGTTGGTTTGTTCGTTTTTTGGTTTGTTGGCTTGTTGGTTTGTTCGTTTGTTGGTTTGTTGGTTACTTGGTTTGTTGGTTTGTTGGTTTGTTGGTTTGTTCGTTTGTTGGTTTGTTGGTTTGTTCGTTTGTTGGTTTGTTGGTTTGTTCGTTTGTTGGTTTGTTGGTATGTTGGTTTGTTGGCTTGTTGGCTTGTTGGTTTGTTGGTTTGTTGGTTTTTTGGTTTAATGGCTTTTTGGTTTGTTGGTTTGTTGGTTTGTTGGCTTGTTGGTTTGCTCGTTAGTTGGTTTGTTGGTTTGTTTGTTTGTTGGTTTGTTGGTTTGTTGGTTTGTTGGTTTGTTGGTTTGTTGGTTTATTGGTTTGTTGGTTTGTGGGTTTGTTGGTTTGTTGGCTTGTTGGTTTGATGGTTTGTTGGTTTGTTGGCTTGTTGGTTTTTTGGTTTTTTGGTTTGTTGGTTTGTTGGTTTGTTGGTTTGTTGGTTTGTTGGTTTGTTGGTTTGTTGGCTTGTTGGCTTGTTGGGTTGTTGGTTTGTTGACTTGTTGGTTTGTTGGTTTGTTGGCTTGTTGGTTTTGTTGGCTTGTTGGTTTGTTGGTTTGTTGGTTTGTTGGTTTGTTTCTTTGTTGTCTTGTTGGTTTGTTGGTTTGTTGGTTTGTTGGTTTGTTGGTTTGTTGGTTTGTTGTTTTGTTGGTTTGTTGGCTTGTTGGTTTTTTGGTTTGTTGGTTTTTTTGTTTTGTTGGTTTGTTGGTTTGTTGGTTTGTTGGTTTGTTGGTTTGTTGGTTTGTTGGTTTGTTGGCTTGCTGGTTTGTTCGTTTGTTGGCTTTTTGTTTTGTTGGTTTGTTGGTTTGTTGGTTTGTTCGTTTTTTGGTATGTTTGTTGTTGGTTTGTTGGTTTGTTGGCTTATTGGCTTGTTGGTTTGTTGGTTTGTTGGTTTGTTGTTTTGTTGGATTGTTGGTTTGTTGGTTTGTTGGCTTGTTGGTTTGTTGGTTTTTGGTTTGTTGGTTTTTTGGTTTGTTTCTTTGTTGGTTTGTTGGTTTGTTGGTTTGTTGGTTTGTTGGTTTGTTGATTTGTTGGTTTGTTGGCTTATTGGTTTGTTCGTTTGTTGGCCTTTTGTTTTGTTGATTTGTTGGTTTGTTGGTTTGTTCGTTTTTTGGTTTGTTGGCTTGTTGGTTTGTTCGTTTGTTGGTTTGTTGGTTACTTGTTTTGTTGGTTTGTTGGTTTGTTGGTTTGTTCGTTTGTTGGTTTGTTGGTTTGTTCGTTTGTTGGTTTGTTGGTTTGTTCGTTTGTTGGTTTGTTGGTATGTTGGTTTGTTGGCTTGTTGGCTTGTTGGTTTGTTGGTTTGTTGGTTTTTTGGTTTGTTGGCTTTTTGGTTTGTTGGTTTGTTGGTTTGTTGGCTTGTTGGTTTGTTCGTTAGTTGGTTTGTTGGTTTGTTTGTTTGTTGGTTTGTTGGTTTGTTGGTTTGTTGGTTTGTTGGTTTGTTGGTTTGTTGGTTTGTTGGTTTGTTGGTTTGTTGGTTTGTTGGTTTGTTGGCTTGTTGGTTTTTTGGTTTGTTGGTTTGTTGGTTTGTTGGTTTGTTGGTTTGTTGGTTTGTTGGTTTGTTGGTTTGTTGGTTTGTTGGCTTGTTGGTTTTTTGGTTTTTTGGTTTGTTAATTTGTTGGTTTGTTGGTTTGTTGGTTTGTTGGCTTGTTGGCTTGTTGGGTTGTTGGTTTGTTGACTTGTTGGTTTGTTGGTTTGTTGGCTTGTTGGTTTTGTTGGCTTGTTGGTTTGTTGGTTTGTTGGTTTGTTGGTTTGTTTCTTTGTTGTTTTGTTGGTTTGTTGGTTTGTTGGTTTGTTGGTTTGTTGGTTTGTTTCTTTGTTGGTTTGTTGGTTTGTTGGTTTGTTGGTTTGTTGGTTTGTTGGTTTGTTGGTTTGTTGGTTTGGTGTTTTGTTGGTTTGTTGGCTTGTTGGTTTTTTGGTTTGTTGGTTTTTTTTTGTTGGTTTGTTGGTTTGTTGGTTTGTTGGTTTGTTGGTTTGTTGGTTTGTTGGTTCGTTGGCTTGCTGGTTTGTTCGTTTGTTGGCTTTTTGTTTTGTTGGTTTGTTGGTTTGTTGGTTTGTTGGTTTGTTGGTTTGTTCGTTTTTTGGTTTGTTTGTTGTTGGTTTGTTGGTTTGTTGGCTTATTGGCTTGTTGGTTTGTTGGTTTGTTGGTTTGTTGGTTTGTTGGCTTGCTGGTTTGTTCGTTTGTTGGCTTTTTGTTTTGTTGGTTTGTTGGTTTGTTGGTTTGTTGGTTTGTTCGTTTTTTGGTTTGTTGGTTGTTGGTTTGTTGGTTTGTTGGCTTATTGGCTTGTTGGTTTGTTGGTTTGTTGGTTTGTTGGTTTGTTGTTTTGTTGGATTGTTGGTTTGTTGGTTTGTTGGCTTGTTGGTTTGTTGGTTTTTGGTTTGTTGGTTTGTTAGTTTGTTGGTTTGTTGGTTTGTTGGTTTGTTGGTTTGTTGGTTTGTTGGTTTGTTGGTTTGTTGGCTTCTTGGTTTTCTGGTTTGTTGGCTTGTTGGTTTGTTCGTTTGTTGGTTGTTTGGTTTGTTCGTTTGTTCCTTTGTTGGTTTGTTGGTTTGTTGGTTTGTTGGTTTTTTGGTTTGTTGGTTTTTTGGTTTGTTGGCTTTTTGGTTTGTTGGTTTGTTGGTTTGTTGGCTTGTCGGTTTGTTGGTTAGTTGGTTAGTTGGTTTGTTGGTTTGTTTGTTTGTTGGTTTGTTGGTTTGTTGGTTTGTTGGTTTGTTGGTTTGTTGGCTTGTTGGCTTGTTGGTTTGTTGGTTTGTTGGTTTGTTGGCTTGTTGGTTTGCTGGTTCGTTGGCTTGTAGGCTTGTTGATTTGTTCGTTTGTTGTTTTGTTGGTTTGTTCGTTTGTTCCTTTGTTGGTTTGTTGGTTTGTTGGTTTGTTGGTTAGTTGGTTTGTTGGTTTGTTTGTTTGTTGGTTTGTTGGTTTGTTGGTTTGTTCATTTGTTGGTTTGTTGGTTTGTTGGTTTGTTGGTTTGTTGGTTTGTTGGTTTGTTGGTTTGTTGGCTTGTTGGTTTTTTGGTTTGTTGGTTTGTTGGTTTGTTGGTTTGTTGGTTTGTTGGTTTGTTGGTTTGTTGGCTTGTTGGTTTTTTGAATTGTTGGTTTGTTGGTTTGTTGGTTTGTTGGTTTGTTGGTTTGTTGGCTTGTTGGCTTGTTGGGTTGTTGGTTTGTTGAGTTGTTGGTTTGTTGGTTTGTTGGCTGGTTGGTTTTGTTGGCTTGTTGGTTTGTTGGTTTGTTGGTTTGTTGGTTTGTTTCTTTGTTGGTTTGTTGGTTTGATGGTTTGTTGGTTTGTTGGTTTGTTGGTTTGTTGGTTTGTTGTTTTGTTGGTTTGTTGGCTTGTTGGTTTTTTGGTTTGTTGGTTTGTTTTTTTGTTGGTTTGTTGGTTTGTTGGTTTGTTGATTTGTTGGTTTGTTGGTTTGTTGATTTGTTGGTTTATTGGTTTGTTGGTTTGTTGGCTTGTTGGTTTGTTCGTTTGTTGGCTTTCTGTTTTGTTGGTTTGTTGGTTTGTTGGTTTGTTCGTTTTTTGGTTTGTTGGTTGTTGGTTTGTTGGTTTGTTGGCTTATTGGCTTGTTGGTTTGTTCGTTTGTTGGTTTGTTGTTTTGTTGGATTGGTGGTTTGTTGGTTTGTTGGCTTGTTGGTTTGTTGGTTTTTTGGTTTGTTCGTTTGTTAGTTTGTTGGTTTGTTGGTTTGTTGGTTTGTTGGTTTGTTGGTTTGTTGGTTTGTTGGTTTGTTGGTTTGTTGGTTTGTTGGTTTGTTGGTTTGTTGGTTTGTTGGTTTGTTGGTTTGTTGGTTTGTTGGCTTGTTGGCTTGTTGGTTTGTTGGTTTGTTGGTTTGTTAGTTTGTTTGTGTGTTTGTTTGTTGGCTTATTGGTTTGTTGGTTTGTTGGTTTGTTGGTTTGTTGGTTTGTTCGTTTGTTGGTTTGTTGGTTTGTTCGTTTGTTGGTTTGTTGGTTTGTTCGTTTGTTGGTTTGTTGTTTTGTTGGTTTGTTGGCTTGTTGGCTTGTTGGTTTGTTAGTTTGTTGACTTGTTGGTTTGTTGGTTTGTTGGCTTGTTTGTTTTGTTGGCTTGTTGGTTTGTTGGTTTGTTGGTTTGTTGGTTTGTTGGTTTGTGTCTTTGTTGGTTTGTTGGTTTGTTGGTTTGTTGGTTTGTTGGTTTGTTGGTTTGTTGGTTTGTTGGTTTGTTGGCTTGTTGGTTTTTTGGTTTGTTGGTTTGTTGGTTTGTTGGCTTGTTGGTTTGTTGGTTTGTTGGTTTGTTGGTTTGTTGGTTTGTTGGTTTGTTGGTTTGTTGGTTTGTTGGTTTGTTGGTTTGTTGGTTTGTTGGTTTGTTGGTTTGTTGGTTTGCTGGTTTGCTGGCTTGTTGGTTTGTTCGTTTGTTGGTTTGTAGGTTTATTGGTTTGTTGGCTTGTTGGTTTGCTGGTTTGTTGGTTTGTTTGTTTGTTGGTTTGTTGGTTTTTTGGTTTGTTGGTTTGTTGGTTTGTTGGTTTGTTGGTTTGTTCGTTTGTTGGTTTGTTGGTTTGTTGGTTTGTTGGCTTGTTGGTTTGTTGGTTTGTTGGTTTGTTGGCTTGTTGGTTTTTTGGTTTGTTGGTTTGTTAGTTTGATGGTTTGTTGGTTTGTTGGTTTGTTGGCTTGTTGGTTTTTTGGTTTGTTGGTTTGTTGGTTTGTTGGTTTGTTGGTTTGTTGGTTTGTTGGTTTGTTGGTTTGTTGGCTTGTTGGCTTGTTGGGTTGTTGGTTTGTTGACTTGTTGGTTTGTTGGTTTGTTGGCTTGTTGGTTTTGTTGGCTTGTTGGTTTGTTGGTTTGTTGGTTTGTTAGTTTGTTTCTTTGTTGGTTTGTTGGTTTGTTGGTTTGTTGGTTTGTTGGTTTGTTGGTTTATTGGTTTGTTGGTTTGTTGGTTTGTCGGTTTGTTGGTTTGTTCGTTTGTTGGCTTGTTGGTTTTTTGGTTTGTTGGTTTGTTTTTTTGTTGGTTTGTTGGTTTGTTGGTTTGTTGGTTTGTTGGTTTGTTGATTTGTTGGTTTGTTGGTTTGTTGGTTTGTTGGTTTGTTGGCTTGTTGGTTTGTTCGTTTGTTGGCTTTTTGTTTTGTTGGTTTGTTGGTTTGTTGGTTTGTTCGTTTTTTGGTTTGTTGGTTTGTTGGTTTGTTGGCCTGTTGGTTTGTTGGTTTGTTGGTTGTTTTGTTTGTTGATTTGTTGGTTTGTTGGTTGTTGGTTTGTTTGTTTATTGGCTTATTGGCTTGTTGGTTTGTTGGTTTGTTGGTTTGTTGTTTTGTTGGATTGTTGGTTTGTTGGTTTGTTGGCTTGTTGGTTTGTTGGTTTTTTGGTTTGTTGGTTTGTTAGTTTGTTGGTTTGTTGGTTTGTTGGTTTGTTGGTTTGTTGGTTTGGTGGTTTGTTGGTTTGTTGGTTTGTTGGTTTGTTTGTTTGTTGGTTTGTTGGTTTGTTGGCTTGTTGGTTTGTTGGTTTGTTAGTTTGTTTGTGTGTTTGTTTGTTGGCTTGTTGGTTTGTTGGTTTGTTGGCTTGTTGGTTTGTTCGTTTGTTGGTTTGTTGGTTACTTGGTTTGTTGGTTTGTTTGTTTGTTCGTTTGTTGGTTTGTTGGTTTGTTCGTTTGTTGGTTTGTTGGTTTGTTCATTTGTTGGTTTGTTGGTTTGTTGGTTTGTTGGCTTGTTGGCTTGTTGGTTTGTTGGTTTGTTGACTTGTTGGTTTGTTGGTTTGTTGGCTTGTTGGTTTTGTTGGCTTGTTGGTTTGTTGGTTTGTTGGTTTGTTGGTTTGTTGGTTTGTGTCTTTGTTGGTTTGTTGGTTTGTTGGTTTGTTGGTTTGTTGGTTTGTTGGTTTGTTGGTTTGTTGGCTTGTTGGTTTTTTGGTTTGTTGGTTTGTTGGTTTGTTGGCTTGTTGGTTTGTTGGTTTGTTGGTTTGTTGGTTTATTGGTTTGTTGGTTTGTTGGTTTGTTGGTTTGTTGGTTTGTTGGTTTGTTGTTTTGTTGGTTTGTTGGTTTGTTGAATTGTTAGTTTGTTGGTTTGTTGGTTTGTTTGTTTGCTGGTTTGTTGGTTTGTTGGCTTGTTGGTTTTTTGGTTTGTTGGTTTGTTGGTTTGTTGGCTTTTTGGTTTGTTGGTTTGTTGGTTTGTTGGCTTGTCGGTTTGTTGGTTAGTTGTTTTGTTGGTTTGTTTGTTTGTTGGTTTGTTGGTTTATTGGTTTGTTGGTTTGTTGGTTTGTTGGCTTGTTGGCTTGTTGGTTTGTTGGTTTGTTGGCTTGTTGGTTTGCTGGTTTGTTGGCTTGTAGGCCTGTTGATTTGTTCGTTTGTTGTTTTGTTGGTTTGTTCGTTTGTTCCTTTGTTGGTTTGTTGGATTGTTGGTTTGTTGGTTTTTTGGTTTGCTGGTTTATTGGTTTGTTGGCTTTTTGGTTTGTTGGTTTGTTGGTTTGTTGGCTTGTTGGTTTGTTGGTTAGTTGGTTTGTTGGTTTGTTTGTTTGTTGGTTTGTTGGTTTGTTGGTTTGTTCGTTTGTTGGTTTGTTGGTTTGTTGGTTTGTTGGTTTGTTGGTTTGTTGGTTTGTTGGTTTGTTGGCTTGTTGGTTTTTTGGTTTGTTGGTTTGTTGGTTTGTTGGTTTGTTTGTTTGTTGGTTTGTTGGTTTGTTGGCTTGTTGGTTTTTTGGTTTGTTGGTTTGTTGGTTTGTTGGTTTGTTGGTTTGTTGGTTTGTTGGTTTGTTGGCTTGTTGGCTTGTTGGGTTGTTGGTTTGTTGACTTGTTGGTTTGTTGGTTTGTTGGCTTGTTGGTTTTGTTGGCTTGTTGGTTTGGTGGTTTGTTGGTTTGTTGGTTTGTTTCTTTGTTGGTTTGTTGGTTTGTTGGTTTGTTGGTTTGTTGGTTTGTTGGTGTGTTGGTTTGTTGGTTTGTTGGTTTGTTGTTTTGTTGGTTTGTTGGCTTGTTGGTTTTTTGGTTTGTTGGTTTGTTTTTTTGTTGGTTTGTTGGTTTGTTGGTTTGTTGGTTTGTTGGTTTGTTGATTTGTTGGTTTATTGGTTTGTTGGTTTGTTGGCTTGTTGGTTTGTTCGTTTGTTGGCTTTTTGTTTTGTTGGTTTGTTGGTTTGTTGGTTTGTTCGTTTTTTGGTTTGTTGGTTGTTGGTTTGTTGGTTTGTTGGCTTATTGGCTTGTTGGTTTGTTGGTTTGTTGGTTTGTTGTTTTGTTGGATTGTTGGTTTGTTGGTTTGTTGGCTTGTTGGTTTGTTGGTTTTTTGGTTTGTTGGTTTGTTAGTTTGTTGGTTTGTTGGTTTGTTGGTTTGTTGGTTTGTTGGTTTGGTGGTTTGTTGGTTTGTTGGTTTGTTGGTTTGTTGGTTTGTTTGTTTGTTGGTTTGTTGGCTTGTTGGCTTGTTGGTTTGTTGGTTTGTTAGTTTGTTTGTGTGTTTGTTTGTTGGCTTGTTGGTTTGTTGGTTTGTTGGCTTGTTGGTTTGTTCGTTTGTTGGTTTGTTGGTTACTTGGTTTGTTGGTTTGTTTGTTTGTTCGTTTGTTGGTTTGTTGGTTTGTTCGTTTGTTGGTTTGTTGGTTTGTTCATTTGTTGGTTTGTTGGTTTGTTGGTTTGTTGGCTTGTTGGCTTGTTGGTTTGTTGGTTTGTTGACTTGTTGGTTTGTTGGTTTGTTGGCTTGTTGGTTTTGTTGGCTTGTTGGTTTGTTGGTTTGTTGGTTTGTTGGTTTGTTGGTTTGTGTCTTTGTTGGTTTGTTGGTTTGTTGGTTTGTTGGTTTGTTGGTTTGTTGGTTTGTTGGTTTGTTGGTTTGTTGGCTTGTTGGTTTTTTGGTTTGTTGGTTTGTTGGTTTGTTGGCTTGTTGGTTTGTTGGTTTGTTGGTTTGTTGGTTTATTGGTTTGTTGGTTTGTTGGTTTGTTGGTTTGTTGGTTTGTTGTTTTGTTGGTTTGTTGGTTTGTTGAATTGTTAGTTTGTTGGTTTGTTGGTTTGTTTGTTTGCTGGTTTGTTGGTTTGTTGGCTTGTTGGTTTTTTGGTTTGTTGGTTTGTTGGTTTGTTGGCTTTTTGGTTTGTTGGTTTGTTGGTTTGTTGGCTTGTCGGTTTGTTGGTTAGTTGTTTTGTTGGTTTGTTTGTTTGTTGGTTTGTTGGTTTATTGGTTTGTTGGTTTGTTGGTTTGTTGGCTTGTTGGCTTGTTGGTTTGTTGGTTTGTTGGCTTGTTGGTTTGCTGGTTTGTTGGCTTGTAGGCTTGTTGATTTGTTCGTTTGTTGTTTTGTTGGTTTGTTCGTTTGTTCCTTTGTTGGTTTGTTGGATTGTTGGTTTGTTGGTTTTTTGGTTTGCTGGTTTTTTGGTTTGTTGGCTTTTTGGTTTGTTGGTTTGTTGGTTTGTTGGCTTGTTGGTTTGTTGGTTAGTTGGTTTGTTGGTTTGTTTGTTTGTTGGTTTGTTGGTTTGTTGGTTTGTTCGTTTGTTGGTTTGTTGGTTTGTTGGTTTGTTGGTTTGTTGGTTTGTTGGTTTGTTGGTTTGTTGGCTTGTTGGTTTTTTGGTTTGTTGGTTTGTTGGTTTGTTGGTTTGTTTGTTTGTTGGTTTGTTGGTTTGTTGGCTTGTTGGTTTTTTGGTTTGTTGGTTTGTTGGTTTGTTGGTTTGTTGGTTTGTTGGTTTGTTGGTTTGTTGGCTTGTTGGCTTGTTGGGTTGTTGGTTTGTTGACTTGTTGGTTTGTTGGTTTGTTGGCTTGTTGGTTTTGTTGGCTTGTTGGTTTGGTGGTTTGTTGGTTTGTTGGTTTGTTTCTTTGTTGGTTTGTTGGTTTGTTGGTTTGTTGGTTTGTTGGTTTGTTGGTGTGTTGGTTTGTTGGTTTGTTGGTTTGTTGTTTTGTTGGTTTGTTGGCTTGTTGGTTTTTTGGTTTGTTGGTTTGTTTTTTTGTTGGTTTGTTGGTTTGTTGGTTTGTTGGTTTGTTGGTTTGTTGATTTGTTGGTTTATTGGTTTGTTGGTTTGTTGGCTTGTTGGTTTGTTCGTTTGTTGGCTTTTTGTTTTGTTGGTTTGTTGGTTTGTTGGTTTGTTCGTTTTTTGGTTTGTTGGTTGTTGGTTTGTTGGTTTGTTGGCTTATTGGCTTGTTGGTTTGTTGGTTTGTTGGTTTGTTGTTTTGTTGGATTGTTGGTTTGTTGGTTTGTTGGCTTGTTGGTTTGTTGGTTTTTTGGTTTGTTGGTTTGTTAGTTTGTTGGTTTGTTGGTTTGTTGGTTTGTTGGTTTGTTGGTTTGTTGGTTTGTTGGTTTGTTTGTTTGTTCGTTTGTTGGTTTGTTGGTTTGTTCGTTTGTTGGTTTGTTGGTTTGTTCATTTGTTGGTTTGTTGGTTTGTTGGTTTGTTGGCTTGTTGGCTTGTTGGTTTGTTGGTTTGTTGACTTGTTGGTTTGTTGGTTTGTTGGCTTGTTGGTTTTGTTGGCTTGTTGGTTTGTTGGTTTGTTGGTTTGTTGGTTTGTTGGTTTGTGTCTTTGTTGGTTTGTTGGTTTGTTGGTTTGTTGGTTTGTTGGTTTGTTGGTTTGTTGGTTTGTTGGTTTGTTGGCTTGTTGGTTTTTTGGTTTGTTGGTTTGTTGGTTTGTTGGCTTGTTGGTTTGTTGGTTTGTTGGTTTGTTGGTTTATTGGTTTGTTGGTTTGTTGGTTTGTTGGTTTGTTGGTTTGTTGTTTTGTTGGTTTGTTGGTTTGTTGAATTGTTAGTTTGTTGGTTTGTTGGTTTGTTTGTTTGCTGGTTTGTTGGTTTGTTGGCTTGTTGGTTTTTTGGTTTGTTGGTTTGTTGGTTTGTTGGCTTTTTGGTTTGTTGGTTTGTTGGTTTGTTGGCTTGTCGGTTTGTTGGTTAGTTGTTTTGTTGGTTTGTTTGTTTGTTGGTTTGTTGGTTTATTGGTTTGTTGGTTTGTTGGTTTGTTGGCTTGTTGGCTTGTTGGTTTGTTGGTTTGTTGGCTTGTTGGTTTGCTGGTTTGTTGGCTTGTAGGCTTGTTGATTTGTTCGTTTGTTGTTTTGTTGGTTTGTTCGTTTGTTCCTTTGTTGGTTTGTTGGATTGTTGGTTTGTTGGTTTTTTGGTTTGCTGGTTTTTTGGTTTGTTGGCTTTTTGGTTTGTTGGTTTGTTGGTTTGTTGGCTTGTTGGTTTGTTGGTTAGTTGGTTTGTTGGTTTGTTTGTTTGTTGGTTTGTTGGTTTGTTGGTTTGTTCGTTTGTTGGTTTGTTGGTTTGTTGGTTTGTTGGTTTGTTGGTTTGTTGGTTTGTTGGTTTGTTGGCTTGTTGGTTTTTTGGTTTGTTGGTTTGTTGGTTTGTTGGTTTGTTTGTTTGTTGGTTTGTTGGTTTGTTGGCTTGTTGGTTTTTTGGTTTGTTGGTTTGTTGGTTTGTTGGTTTGTTGGTTTGTTGGTTTGTTGGTTTGTTGGCTTGTTGGCTTGTTGGGTTGTTGGTTTGTTGACTTGTTGGTTTGTTGGTTTGTTGGCTTGTTGGTTTTGTTGGCTTGTTGGTTTGGTGGTTTGTTGGTTTGTTGGTTTGTTTCTTTGTTGGTTTGTTGGTTTGTTGGTTTGTTGGTTTGTTGGTGTGTTGGTTTGTTGGTTTGTTGGTTTGTTGTTTTGTTGGTTTGTTGGCTTGTTGGTTTTTTGGTTTGTTGGTTTGTTTTTTTGTTGGTTTGTTGGTTTGTTGGTTTGTTGGTTTGTTGGTTTGTTGATTTGTTGGTTTATTGGTTTGTTGGTTTGTTGGCTTGTTGGTTTGTTCGTTTGTTGGCTTTTTGTTTTGTTGGTTTGTTGGTTTGTTGGTTTGTTCGTTTTTTGGTTTGTTGGTTGTTGGTTTGTTGGTTTGTTGGCTTATTGGCTTGTTGGTTTGTTGGTTTGTTGGTTTGTTGTTTTGTTGGATTGTTGGTTTGTTGGTTTGTTGGCTTGTTGGTTTGTTGGTTTTTTGGTTTGTTGGTTTGTTAGTTTGTTGGTTTGTTGGTTTGTTGGTTTGTTGGTTTGTTGGTTTGTTGGTTTGTTGGTTTGTTGGTTTGTTGGTTTGTTGGTTTGTTGGTTTGTTGGTTTGCTGGTTTGTTGGTTTGTTGGCTTGTTGGCTTGTTGGTTTGTTGGTTTGTTAGTTTGTTTGTGTGTTTGTTTGTTGGCTTATTGGTTTGTTGGTTTGTTGGTTTGTTGGTTTGTTGCATTGTTCGTTTTTTGGTTTGTTGGCTTGTTGGTTTGTTCGTTTGTTGGTTTGTTGGTTACTTGGTTTATTGGTTTGTTGGTTTGTTGGATTGTTCGTTTGTTGGTTTGTTGGTTTGTTCGTTTGTTGGTTTGTTGGTTTGTTCGTTTGTTGGTTTGTTGGTTTGTTGGTTTGTTGGCTTGTTGGCTTGTTGGTTTGTTAGTTTGTTGACTTGTTGGTTTGTTGGTTTGTTGGCTTGTTGGTTTTGTTGGCTTGTTGGTTTGTTGGTTTGTTGGTTTGTTGGTTTGTTGGTTTGTTGGTTTGTGTCTTTGTTGGTTTGTTGGTTTGTTGGTTTGTTGGTTTGTTGGTTTGTTGGTTTGTTGGTTTGTTGGTTTGTTGGCTTGTTGGCTTGTTGGTTTTTTGGTTTGTTGGTTTGTTGGTTTGTTGGCTTGTTGGTTTGTTGGTTTGTTGGTTTGTTGGTTTGTTGGTTTGTTGGTTTGTTGGTTTGTTGGTTTGTTGGTTTGTTGGTTTGTTGGTTTGTTGGTTTGTTGGTTTGCTGGCTTGTTGGTTTGTTCGTTTGTTGGTTTGTAGGTTTATTGGTTTGTTGGCTTGTTGGCTTGCTGGTTTGTTGGTTTGTTTGTTTGTTGGTTTGTTGGTTTTTTGGTTTGTTGGTTTGTTGGTTTGTTGGTTTGTTCGTTTGTTGGTTTGTTGGTTTGTTGGTTTGTTGGCTTGTTGGTTTGTTGGTTTGTTGGTTTGTTGGCTTGTTGGTTTTTTGGTTTGTTGGTTTGTTGGTTTGATGGTTTGTTGGTTTGTTGGTTTGTTGGCTTGTTGGTTTTTTGGTTTGTTGGTTTGTTGGTTTGTTGGTTTGTTGGTTTGTTGGCTTGTTGGCTTGTTGGGTTGTTGGTTTGTTGACTTGTTGGTTTGTTGGTTTGTTGGCTTGTTGGTTTTGTTGGCTTGTTGGTTTGTTGGTTTGTTGGTTTGTTAGTTTGTTTCTTTGTTGGTTTGTTGGTTTGTTGGTTTGTTGGTTTGTTGGTTTGTTGGTTTGTTGGTTTGTCGGTTTGTTGGTTTGTTCGTTTGTTGGCTTGTTGGTTTTTTGGTTTGTTGGTTTGTTTTTTTGTTGGTTTGTTGGTTTGTTGGTTTGTTGGTTTGTTGGTTTGTTGATTTGTTGGTTTGTTGGTTTGTTGGTTTGTTGGCTTGTTGGTTTGTTCGTTTGTTGGCTTTTTGTTTTGTTGGTTTGTTGGTTTGTTGGTTTGTTCGTTTTTTGGTTTGTTGGTTTGTTGGTTTGTTGGCTTGTTGGTTTGTTGGTTTGTTGGTTGTTTTGTTTGTTGATTTGTTGGTTTGTTGGTTGTTGGTTTGTTGGTTTATTGGCTTATTGGCTTGTTGGTTTGTTGGTTTGTTGGTTTGTTGTTTTGTTGGATTGTTGGTTTGTTGGTTTGTTGGCTTGTTGGTTTGTTGGTTTTTTGGTTTGTTGGTTTGTTAGTTTGTTGGTTTGTTGGTTTGTTGGTTTGTTGGTTTGGTGGTTTGTTGGTTTGTTGGTTTGTTGGTTTGTTGGTTTATTGGTTTGTTTGTTTGTTGGTTTGTTGGTTTGTTGGCTTGTTGGTTTGTTGGTTTGTTAGTTTGTTTGTGTGTTTGTTTGTTGGTTTGTTAGTTTGTTGGTTTGTTGGTTTGTTGTTTTGTTCGTTTTTTGGTTTGTTGGCTTGTTGGTTTGTTCGTTTGTTGGTTTGTTGGTTACTTGGTTTGTTGGTTTGTTTGTTTGTTCGTTTGTTGGTTTGTTGGTTTGTTCGTTTGTTGGTTTGTTGGTTTGTTCGTTTGTTGGTTTGTTGGTTTGTTGGTTTGTTGGCTTGTTGGCTTGTTGGTTTGTTGGTTTGTTGACTTGTTGGTTTGTTGGTTTGTTGGCTTGTTGGTTTTGTTGGCTTGTTGGTTTGTTGGTTTGTTGGTTTGTTGGTTTGTTGGTTTGTTGGTTTGTGTCTTTGTTGGTTTGTTGGTTTGTTGGTTTGTTGGTTTGTTGGTTTGTTGGTTTGTTGGTTTGTTGATTTGTTGGTTTGTTGGTTTGTTGGCTTGTTGGTTTTTTGGTTTGTTGGTTTATTGGTTTGTTGGCTTGTTGGTTTGTTGGTTTGTTGGTTTATTGGTTTGTTGGTTTGTTGGTTTGTTGGTTTGTTGGTTTGTTGTTTTGTTGGTTTGTTGGTTTGTTGAATTGTTAGTTTGTTGGTTTGTTGGTTTGTTGGTTTGCTAGTTTGTTGGTTTGTTGGCTTGTTGGTTTTTTGGTTTGTTGGTTTGTTGGTTTGTTGGTTTGTTAGTTTGTTGGTTTGTTCGTTTGTTGGTTTGTTGGTTTGTTCGTTTGTTGGTTTGTTGGTTTGTTCGTTTGTTGGTTTGTTGGTTTGTTGGTTTGTTGGCTTGTTGGCTTGTTGGTTTGTTGGTTTGTTGACTTGTTGGTTTGTTGGTTTGTTGGCTTGTTGGTTTTGATGGCTTGTTGGTTTGTTGGTTTGTTGGTTTGTTGGTTTGTTGGTTAGTTGGTTTGTGTCTTTGTTGGTTTGTTGGTTTGTTGGTTTGTTGGTTTGTTGGTTTGTTGGTTTGTTGGTTTGTTGGTTTGTTGGTTTGTTGGCTTGTTGGTTTTTTGGTTTGTTGGTTTGTTGGTGTGTTGGTTTGTTGGTTTGTTGGTTTGTTGATTTGTTCGTTTGTTGGTTTGTTGGTTTGTTGGTTTGTTGGTTTGTTGGTTTGTTCGTTTGTTGGTTTGTTGGTTTGTTGGTTTGTTGGCTTGTTGGCTTGTTGGTTTGTTGGTTTGTTGACTTGTTGGTTTGTTGGTTTTTTGGCTTGTTGGTTTTGTTGGCTTGTTGGTTTGTTGGTTTGCTGGTTTGTTGGTTTGTTGGTTTGTTGGTTTGTGTCTTTGTTGGTTTGTTGGTTTGTTGGATTGTTGGTTTGTTGGTTTGTTGGTTTGTTGCTTTGTTGGCTTGTTGATTTTTTGGTGTGTTGGTTTGTTGGTTTGTTGGCTTGTTGGTTTGTTGGTTTGTTGGTTTGTTGGTTTGTTTGTTTGTTGGTTTGTTGGTTTGTTGTTTTGTTGGTTTGTTGGTTTGTTGGTTTGTTGGTTTGTTGGTTTGTTGGTTTGTTGTTTTGTTGGTTTGTTGGTTTGTTGGTTTGTTGGCTTGTTGGTTTTTTGGTTTGTTGGTTTGTTGGTTTGTTGGTTTGTTGGTTTGTTCGTTTGTTGGTTTGTTGGTTTGTTCGTTTGTTGGTTTGTTGGTTTGTTCGTTTGTTGGTTTGTTGGTTTGTTGGTTTTGTTGGTTTGTTGGTTTGTTGGTTTGTTGGTTTGTTGGTTTGTTGGTTTGTTGGTTTGTTGGTTTGTTGGTTTGTTGGTTTGTTGGTTTGTTGGTTTGTTGGTTTGTTGGTTTGTTGGTTTGTTGGTTTGCTGGCTTGTTGGTTTGTTCGTTTGTTGGTTTGTAGGTTTATTGGTTTGTTGGCTTGTTGGCTTGCTGGTTTGTTGGTTTGTTTGTTTGTTGGTTTGTTGGTTTTTTGGTTTGTTGGTTTGTTGGTTTGTTGGTTTGTTCGTTTGTTGGTTTGTTGGTTTGTTGGTTTGTTGGCTTGTTGGTTTGTTGGTTTGTTGGTTTGTTGGCTTGTTGGTTTTTTGGTTTGTTGGTTTGTTGGTTTGATGGTTTGTTGGTTTGTTGGTTTGTTGGCTTGTTGGTTTTTTGGTTTGTTGGTTTGTTGGTTTGTTGGTTTGTTGGTTTGTTGGTTTGTTGGTTTGTTGGCTTGTTGGCTTGTTGGGTTGTTGGTTTGTTGACTTGTTGGTTTGTTGGTTTGTTGGCTTGTTGGTTTTGTTGGCTTGTTGGTTTGTTGGTTTGTTGGTTTGTTAGTTTGTTTCTTTGTTGGTTTGTTGGTTTGTTGGTTTGTTGGTTTGTTGGTTTGTTGGTTTGTCGGTTTGTTGGTTTGTTCGTTTGTTGGCTTGTTGGTTTTTTGGTTTGTTGGTTTGTTTTTTTGTTGGTTTGTTGGTTTGTTGGTTTGTTGGTTTGTTGATTTGTTGGTTTGTTGGTTTGTTGGTTTGTTGGCTTGTTGGTTTGTTCGTTTGTTGGCTTTTTGTTTTGTTGGTTTGTTGGTTTGTTGGTTTGTTCGTTTTTTGGTTTGTTGGTTTGTTGGTTTGTTGGCCTGTTGGTTTGTTGGTTTGTTGGTTGTTTTGTTTGTTGATTTGTTGGTTTGTTGGTTGTTGGTTTGTTGGTTTATTGGCTTATTGGCTTGTTGGTTTGTTGGTTTGTTGGTTTGTTGTTTTGTTGGATTGTTGGTTTGTTGGTTTGTTGGCTTGTTGGTTTGTTGGTTTTTTGGTTTGTTGGTTTGTTAGTTTGTTGGTTTGTTGGTTTGTTGGTTTGTTGGTTTGGTGGTTTGTTGGTTTGTTGGTTTGTTGGTTTGTTGGTTTATTGGTTTGTTTGTTTGTTGGTTTGTTGGTTTGTTGGCTTGTTGGTTTGTTGGTTTGTTAGTTTGTTTGTGTGTTTGTTTGTTGGTTTGTTAGTTTGTTGGTTTGTTGGTTTGTTGTTTTGTTCGTTTTTTGGTTTGTTGGCTTGTTGGTTTGTTCGTTTGTTGGTTTGTTGGTTACTTGGTTTGTTGGTTTGTTTGTTTGTTCGTTTGTTGGTTTGTTGGTTTGTTCGTTTGTTGGTTTGTTGGTTTGTTCGTTTGTTGGTTTGTTGGTTTGTTGGTTTGTTGGCTTGTTGGCTTGTTGGTTTGTTGGTTTGTTGACTTGTTGGTTTGTTGGTTTGTTGGCTTGTTGGTTTTGTTGGCTTGTTGGTTTGTTGGTTTGTTGGTTTGTTGGTTTGTTGGTTTGTTGGTTTGTGTCATTGTTGGTTTGTTGGTTTGTTGGTTTGTTGGTTTGTTGGTTTGTTGGTTTGTTGGTTTGTTGATTTGTTGGTTTGTTGGTTTGTTGGCTTGTTGGTTTTTTGGTTTGTTGGTTTATTGGTTTGTTGGCTTGTTGGTTTGTTGGTTTGTTGGTTTATTGGTTTGTTGGTTTGTTGGTTTGTTGGTTTGTTGGTTTGTTGTTTTGTTGGTTTGTTGGTTTGTTGAATTGTTAGTTTGTTGGTTTGTTGGTTTGTTGGTTTGCTGGTTTGTTGGTTTGTTGGCTTGTTGGTTTTTTGGTTTGTTGGTTTGTTGGTTTGTTGGTTTGTTAGTTTGTTGGTTTGTTCGTTTGTTGGTTTGTTGGTTTGTTCGTTTGTTGGTTTGTTGGTTTGTTCGTTTGTTGGTTTGTTGGTTTGTTGGTTTGTTGGCTTGTTGGCTTGTTGGTTTGTTGGTTTGTTGACTTGTTGGTTTGTTGGTTTGTTGGCTTGTTGGTTTTGTTGGCTTGTTGGTTTGTTGGTTTGTTGGTTTGTTGGTTTGTTGGTTAGTTGGTTTGTGTCTTTGTTGGTTTGTTGGTTTGTTGGTTTGTTGGTTTGTTGGTTTGTTGGTTTGTTGGTTTGTTGGCTTGTTGGTTTTTTGGTTTGTTGGTTTGTTGGTGTGTTGGTTTGTTGGTTTGTTGGTTTGTTGATTTGTTCGTTTGTTGGTTTGTTGGTTTGTTGGTTTGTTGGTTTGTTGGTTTGTTCGTTTGTTGGTTTGTTGGTTTGTTGGTTTGTTGGCTTGTTGGCTTGTTGGTTTGTTGGTTTGTTGACTTGTTGGTTTGTTGGTTTTTTGGCTTGTTGGTTTTGTTGGCTTGTTGGTTTGTTGGTTTGCTGGTTTGTTGGTTTGTTGGTTTGTTGGTTTGTGTCTTTGTTGGTTTGTTGGTTTGTTGGATTGTTGGTTTGTTGGTTTGTTGGTTTGTTGCTTTGTTGGCTTGTTGATTTTTTGGTTTGTTGGTTTGTTGGTTTGTTGGCTTGTTGGTTTGTTGGTTTGTTGGTTTGTTGGTTTGTTGGTTTGTTGGTTTTTTGGTTTGTTGTTTTGTTGGTTTGTTGGTTTGTTGGTTTGTTGGTTTGTTGGTTTGTTGGTTTGTTGGTTTGTTGGTTTGTTGGTTTGTTGGCTTGTTGGTTTTTTGGTTTGTTGGTTTGTTGGTTTGTTGGTTTGTTGGTTTGTTCGTTTGTTGGTTTGTTGGTTTGTTCGTTTGTTGGTTTGTTGGTTTGTTCGTTTGTTGGTTTGTTGGTTTGTTGGCTTGTTGGTTTTGTTGGTTTGTTGGTTTGTTGGTTTGTTGGTTTGTTGGTTTGTTGGTTTGTTGGTTTGTTGGTTTGTTGGTTTGTTGATTTGTTGGTTTATTGGTTTGTTGGTTTGTTGGCTTGCTGGTTTGTTGGTTTGTTGGCTTATAGGCTTGTTGGTTTGTTGGTTTGTTGTTTTGTTGGATTGTTGGTTTGTTGGTATGTTGGCTTGTTGGTTTGTTGGTTTTTTGGTTTGTTGGTTTGTTAGTTTGTTGGTTTGTTGGTTTGTTGGTTTGTTGGTTTGTTGGTTTGTTGGTTTGTTGGCTTCTTGGTTTGCTGGTTTGTTGGCTTGTTGGTTTGTTGGTTTGTTGGTTTGTTGGTTTGTTGGTTTGTGTCTTTGTTGGTTTGTTGGTTTGTTGGTTTGTTGGTTTGTTGGTTTGTTGGTTTGTTGGTTTGTTGGTTTGTTGGTTTGTTGGCTTGTTGGTTTTTTGGTTTATTGGTTTGTTGGTTTGTTGGCTTGTTGGTTTGTTGGTTTGTTGGATTGTTGGTATGTTGGTTTGTTGGTTTGTTGGTTTGTTGTTTTGTTGGTTTGTTGGTTTGTTGGTTTGTTGGTTTGTTGGTTTGTTGGTTTGTTGGTTTGTTGGTTTGTTGGTTTGTTGGTTTGTTGGTTTTTTGGTTTGTTGGTTTGTTGGTTTGTTGGTTTGTCGGTTTGTTGGTTTGTTGGTTTGTTGGTTTGTTCGTTTGTTGGTTTGTTGGTTTGTTCGTTTGTTGGTTTGTTGGTTTGTTCGTTTGTTGGTTTGTTGGTTTGTTGGCTTCTTGGTTTGCTGGTTTGTTGGCTTGTTGGTTTGTTGGTTTGTTGGTTTGTTGGTTTGTGTCTTTGTTGGTTTGTTGGTTTGTTGGTTTGTTGGTTTGTTGGCTTGTTGGTTTGTTGGCTTGTTGGTTTTTTGGTTTGTTGGTTTGTTGGTTTGTTGGCTTGTTGGGTTGTTGGTTTGTTGGTTTGTTGGTATGTTGGTTTGTTGGTTTGTTGGTTTGTTGTTTTGTTGGTTTGTTGGTTTGTTGGCTTGTTGGTTTGTTGGTTTGTTGATTTGTTGGTTTGTTGGTTTGTTGGTTTGTGTCTTTGTTGGTTTGTTGGTTTGTTGGTTTGTTGGTTTGTTGGTTTGTTGGTTTGTTGGTTTGTTGGCTTGTTGGTTTTCTGGTTTGTTGGTTTGTTGGTTTGTTGGCTTGTTGGTTTGTTGGTTTGTTGGTTTGTTGGTTTGTTGGTTTGTTGGTTTGTTGGTTTGTTGGTTTGTTGTTTTGTTGGTTTGTTGGTTTGTTGGTTTGTTGGTTTGTTGGTTTGTTGGTTTGTTGGTTTGTTGGTTTGTTGGCTTGTTGGTTTTTTGGTTTTTTGGTTTGTTGGGTTGTTGGTTTGTTGGTTTGTTGGTTTGTTCGTTTGTTGGTTTGTTGGTTTGTTCGTTTGTTGGTTTGTTGGTTTGTTCGTTTGTTGGTTTGTTGGTTTGTTGGCTTGTTGGTTTTGTTGGTTTGTTGGTTTGTTGGTTTATTGGTTTGTTGGTTTGTTGGTTTGTTGGTTTGTTGGTTTGTTGGTTTGTTGATTTGTTGGTTTATTGGTTTGTTGGTTTGTTGGCTTGCTGGTTTGTTGGTTTGTTGGCTTATAGGCTTGTTGGTTTGTTGGTTTGTTTGGGGTGTTGTTTTGTTGGATTGTTGGTTTGTTGGTTTGTTGGCTTGTTGGTTTGTTGGTTTTTTGGTTTGTTGGTTTGTTAGTTTGTTGGTTTGTTGGTTTGTTGGTTTGTTGGTTTGTTGGTTTGTTGGCTTCTTGGTTTGCTGGTTTGTTGGCTTGTTGGTTTATTGGTTTGTTGGTTTGTTGGTTTGTTGGTTTGTGTCTTTGTTGGTTTGTTGGTTTGTTGGTTTGTTGGTTTGTTGGTTTGTTGGTTTGTTGGTTTGTTGGTTTGTTGGTTTGTTGGTTTGTTGGCTTGTTGGTTTTTTGGTTTGTTGGTTTGTTGGCTTGTTGGTTTGTTGGTTTGTTGGTTTGTTGGTTTGTTATTATGTTGGTTTGTTGGTTTGTTGGTTTGTTGTTTTGTTGGTTTGTTGGTTTGTTGGTTTGTTGGTTTGTTGGTTTGTTGGTTTGTTGGTTTCTTGGTTTGTTGGTTTGTTGGCTTGTTGGTTTTTTGGTTTGTTGGTTTGTTGGTTTGTTGGTTTGTTGGTTTGTTGGTTTGTTCGTTTGTTGGTTTGTTGGTTTGTTCGTTTGTTGGTTTGTTGGTTTGTTCGTTTGTTGGTTTGTTGGTTTTTTGGCTTCTTGGTTTGCTGGTTTGTTGGCTTGTTGGTTTGTTGGTTTGTTGGTTTGTTGGTTTGTGTCTTTGTTGGTTTGTTGGTTTGTTGGTTTGTTGGTTTGTTGGTTTGTTGGTTTGTTGGTTTGCTGGCTTGTTGGTTTTTTGGTTTGTTGGTTTGTTGGTTTGTTGGCTTGTTGGTTTGTTGGTTTGTTGGTTTGTTGGTATGTTGGTTTGTTGGTTTGTTGGTTTGTTGTTTTGTTGGTTTGTTGGTTTGTTGGCTTGTTGGCTTGTTGGTTTGTTGGTTTGTTGACTTGTTGGTTTGTTGGTTTGTTGGCTTGTTGGTTTTGTTGGCTTGTTGGTTTGTTGGTTTGTTGGTTTGTTGGTTTGTTGGTTTGTTGGTTTGTGTCTTTGTTGGTTTGTTGGTTTGTTGGTTTGTTGGTTTGTTGGTTTGTTGGTTTGTTGGTTTGTTGGTTTGTTGGCTTGTTGGTTTTTTGGTTTGTTGGTTTGTTGGTTTGTTGGTTTGTTGGTTTGTTGGTTTGTTCGTTTGTTGGTTTGTTGGTTTGTTCGTTTGTTGGTTTGTTGGTTTGTTCGTTTGTTGGTTTGTTGGTTTGTTGGTTTGTTGGCTTGTTGGCTTGTTGGTTTGTTGGTTTGTTGACTTATTTGTTTGTTGGTTTGTTGGCTTGTTGGTTTTGTTGGCTTGTTGGTTTGTTGGTTTGTTGGTTTGTTGGTTTGTTGGTTTGTTGGTTTGTGTCTTTGTTGGTTTGTTGATTTGTTGGTTTGTTGGTTTGTTGGTTTGTTGGTTTGTTGGTTTGTTGGCTTGTTGGTTTTTTGGTTTGTTGGTTTGTTGGTTTGTTGGCTTGTTGGTTTGTTGGTTTGTTGGTTTGGTGGTTTGTTGGTTTGTTGGTTTGTTGGTTTGTTGTTTTGTTGGTTTGTTGGTTTGTTGGTTTGTTGGTTTGTTGGTTTGTTGGTTTGTTGGTTTGTTGGTTTGTTGGTTTGTTGGTTTGTTGGTTTGTTGGCTTGTTGGTTTTTTGGTTTGTTGGTTTGTTGGTTTGTTGGTTTGTTGGTTTGTTGGTTTGTTGGTTTGTTGGTTTGTTGGTTTGTTCGTTTGTTGGTTTGTTGGTTTGTTCGTTTGTTGGTTTGTTGGTTTGTTCGTTTGTTGGTTTGTTTGTTTGTTGGTTTGTTGGCTTGTTGGCTTGTTGTTTTGTTGGTTTGTTGACTTGTTGGTTTGTTGGTTTGTTGGCTTGTTGGTTTTGTTGGTTTGTTGGTTTGTTGGTTTGTTGGTTTGTCGGTTTGTTGGTTTGTTGGTTTGTTGGTTTGTTGATTTGTTGTTTTATTGGTTTGTTGGTTTGTTGGCTTACTGGTTTGTTCGTTTGTTGGCTTTTTCTTTTGTTGGTTTGTTGGTTTGTTGGTTTGTTGGTTTGTTCATTTTTTGGTTTGTTGGTTGTTGGTTTGTTGGTTTGTTGGCTTATTGGCTTGTTGGTTTGTTGGTTTGTTGGTTTGTTGTTTTGTTGGATTGTTGGTTTGTTGGTTTGTTGGCTTGTTAGTTTGTTGGTTTTTTGGTTTGTTGGTTTGTTAGTTTGTTGGTTTGTTGGTTTGTTGGTTTGTTGGTTTGTTGGTTTGTTGGTTTGTTGGCTTCTTGGTTTGCTGGTTTGTTGGCTTGTTGGCTTGTTGGTTTGTTCGTTTGTTGGTTTGTTGGTTTGTTCGTTTGTTCCTTTGTTGGTTTGTAGGTTTGTTGGTTTGTTGGTTCTTTAGTTTTTTGGTTTTTTGGTTTGTTGGCTTTTTGGTTTGTTGGTTTGTTGGTTTGTTGGCTTATTGGTTTGTTGGTTAGTTGGTTTGTTGGTTTGTTTGTTTGTTGGTTTGTTGGTTTGTTGGTTTGTTGGTTTGTTGGCTTGTTGGCTTGTTGGTTTGTTGGTTTGTTGGCTTGTTGGTTTGCTGGTTTGTTGGCTTGTTGGCTTGTTGGTTTGTTCGTTTGTTGTTTTGTTGGTTTGTTCGTTTGTTCCTTTGTTGGTTTGTTGGTTTGTTGGTTTTTTGGTTTGTTGGTTTTTTGGTTTGTTGGCTTTTTGGTTTGTTGGTTTGTTGGTTTGTTGGCTTGTTGGTTTGTTTGTTAGTTGGTTTGTTGGTTTGTTTGTTTGTTGGTTTGTTGGTTTGTCGGTTTGTTCGTTTGTTGGTTTGTTGGTTTGTTGGTTTGTTGGTTTGTTGGTTTGTTGGTTTGTTGGTTTGTTGGCTTGTTGGTTTTTTGGTTTGTTGGTTTGTTGGTTTGTTGGTTTGTTGGTTTGTTGGTTTGTGTCTTTGTTGGTTTGTTGGTTTGTTGGTTTGTTGTTTTGTTGGTTTGTTGGTTTGTTGGTTTGTTGGTTTGTTGGTTTGTTGGTTTGTTGGCTTGTTGGCTTGTTGGGTTGTTGGTTTGTTGACTTGTTGGTTTGTTGGTTTGTTGGCTTGTTGGTTTTGTTGGCTTGTTGGTTTGTTGGTTTGTGTCTTTGTTGGTTTGTTGGTTTGTTGTTTTGTTGGTTTGTTGGTTTGTTGGTTTGTTGGTTTGTTGGTTTGTTGGTTTGTTGGTTTGTTGGTTTGTTGGTTTGTTGGTTTGTTGGCTTGTTGGTTTTTTGGTTTGTTGGTTTGTTGGCTTGTTGGTTTGTTGGTTTGTTGGTTTGTTATTATGTTGGTTTGTTGGTTTGTTGTTTTGTTGGTTTGTTGGTTTGTTGGTTTGTTGGTTTGTTGGTTTGTTGGTTTGTTGGTTTGTTGGTTTGTTGGTTTGTTGGCTTGTTGGTTTTTTGGTTTGTTGGTTTGTTGGTTTGTTGGTTTGTTGGTTTGTTGGTTTGTTCGTTTGTTGGTTTGTTGGTTTGTTCCTTTGTTGGTTTGTTGGTTTGTTCGTTTGTTAATTTGTTGGTTTTTTGGCTTCTTGGTTTGCTGGTTTGTTGGCTTGTTGGTTTGTTGGTTTGTTGGTTTGTTGGTTTGTGTCTTTGTTGGTTTGTTGGTTTGTTGGTTTGTTGGTTTGTTGGTTTGTTGGTTTGTTGGTTTGTTGGCTTGTTGGTTTTTTGGTTTGTTGGTTTGTTGGTTTGTTGGCTTGTTGGTTTGTTGGTTTGTTGGTTTGTTGGTATGTTGGTTTGTTGGTTTGTTGGTTTGTTGTTTTGTTGGTTTGTTGGTTTGTTGGCTTGTTGGCTTGTTGGTTTGTTGGTTTGTTGACTTGTTGGTTTGTTGGTTTGTTGGCTTGTTGGTTTTGTTGGCTTGTTGGTTTGTTGGTTTGTTGGTTTGTTGGTTTGTTGGTTTGTTGGTTTGTGTCTTTGTTGGTTTGTTGGTTTGTTGGTTTGTTGGTTTGTTGGTTTGTTGGTTTGTTGGTTTGTTGGTTTGTTGGTTTGTTGGCTTGTTGGTTTTTTGGTTTGTTGGTTTGTTGGTTTGTTGGTTTGTTGGTTTGTTCGTTTGTTGGTTTGTTGGTTTGTTCGTTTGTTGGTTTGTTGGTTTGTTCGTTTGTTGGTTTGTTGGTTTGTTGGTTTGTTGGCTTGTTGGCTTGTTGGTTTGTTGGTTTGTTGACTTGTTTGTTTGTTGGTTTGTTGGCTTGTTGGTTTTGTTGGCTTGTTGGTTTGTTGGTTTGTTGGTTTGTTGGTTTGTTGGTTTGTGTCTTTGTTGGTTTGTTGATTTGTTGGTTTGTTGGTTTGTTGGTTTGTTGGTTTGTTGGTTTGTTGGCTTGTTGGTTTTTTGGTTTGTTGGTTTGTTGGTTTGTTGGCTTGTTGGTTTGTTGGTTTGTTGGTTTGGTGGTTTGTTGGTTTGTTGGTTTGTTGGTTTGTTGTTTTGTTGGTTTGTTGGTTTGTTGGTTTGTTGGTTTGTTGGTTTGTTTGTTTGTTGGTTTGTTGGTTTGTTGGTTTGTTGGTTTGTTGGTTTGTTGGTTTGTTGGCTTGTTGGTTTTTTGGTTTGTTGGTTTGTTGGTTTGTTGGTTTGTTGGTTTGTTGGTTTGTTGGTTTGTTGGTTTGTTCGTTTGTTGGTTTGTTGGTTTGTTCGTTTGTTGGTTTGTTGGTTTGTTCGTTTGTTGGTTTGTTTGTTTGTTGGTTTGTTGGCTTGTTGGCTTGTTGTTTTGTTGGTTTGTTGACTTGTTGGTTTGTTGGTTTGTTGGCTTGTTGGTTTTGTTGGTTTGTTGGTTTGTTGGTTTGTTGGTTTGTCGGTTTGTTGGTTTGTTGGTTTGTTGGTTTGTTGATTTGTTGGTTTATTGGTTTGTTGGTTTGTTGGCTTACTGGTTTGTTCGTTTGTTGGCTTTTTCTTTTGTTGGTTTGTTGGTTTGTTGGTTTGTTGGTTTGTTCATTTTTTGTTTTGTTGGTTGTTGGTTTGTTGGTTTGTTGGCTTATTGGCTTGTTGGTTTGTTGGTTTGTTGGTTTGTTGTTTTGTTGGATTGTTGGTTTGTTGGTTTGTTGGCTTGTTGGTTTGTTGGTTTGTTGGTTTGTTGGTTTGTTGGCTTCTTGGTTTGCTGGTTTGTTGGCTTGTTGGCTTGTTGGTTTGTTCGTTTGTTGGTTTGTTGGTTTGTTCGTTTGTTCCTTTGTTGGTTTGTAGGTTTGTTGGTTTGTTGGTTCTTTGGTTTTTTGGTTTTTTGGTTTGTTGGCTTTTTGGTTTGTTGGTTTGTTGGTTTGTTGGCTTATTGGTTTGTTGGTTAGTTGGTTTGTTGGTTTGTTTGTTTGTTGGTTTGTTGGTTTGTTGGTTTGTTGGTTTGTTGGCTTCTTGGCTTGTTGGTTTGTTGGTTTGTTGGCTTGTTGGTTTGCTGGTTTGTTGGCTTGTTGGCTTGTTGGTTTGTTCGTTTGTTGTTTTGTTGGTTTGTTCGTTTGTTCCTTTGTTGGTTTGTTGGTTTGTAGGTTTTTTGGTTTGTTGGTTTTTTGGTTTGTTGGCTTTTTGGTTTGTTGGTTTGTTGGTTTGTTGGCTTGTTGGTTTGTTTGTTAGTTGGTTTGTTGGTTTGTTTGTTTGTTGGTTTGTTGATTTGTCGGTTTGTTCGTTTGTTGTTTTGTTGGTTTGTTGGTTTGTTGGTTTGTTGGTTTGTTGGTTTGTTGGTTTGTTGGCTTGTTGGTTTTTTGGTTTGTTGGTTTGTTGGTTTGTTGGTTTGTTGGTTTGTTGGTTTGTTGGTTTGTTCGTTTGTTGGTTTGTTGGTTTGTTCGTTTGTTGGTTTGTTGGTTTGTTCGTTTGTTAATTTGTTGGTTTTTTGGCTTCTTGGTTTGCTGGTTTGTTGGCTTGTTGGTTTGTTGGTTTGTTGGTTTGTTGGTTTGTTGGTTTGTGTCTTTGTTGGTTTGTTGGTTTGTTGGTTTGTTGGTTTGTTGGTTTGTTGGTTTGTTGGTTTGTTGGCTTGTTGGTTTTTTGGTTTGTTGGTTTGTTGGTTTGTTGGCTGGTTGGTTTGTTGGTTTGTTGGTATGTTGGTTTGTTGGTTTGTTGGTTTGTTGTTTTGTTGGTTTGTTGGTTTGTTGGCTTGTTGGCTTGTTGGTTTGTTGGTTTGTTGACTTGTTGGTTTGTTGGTTTGTTGGCTTGTTGGTTTTGTTGGCTTGTTGGTTTGTTGGTTTGTTGGTTTGTTGGTTTGTTGGTTTGTTGGTTTGTGTCTTTGTTGGTTTGTTGGTTTGTTGGTTTGTTGGTTTGTTGGTTTGGTGGTTTGTTGGTTTGTTGGTTTGTTGGCTTGTTGGTTTTTTGGTTTGTTGGTTTGTTGGTTTGTTGGTTTGTTGGTTTGTTGGTTTGTTGGTTTGTTTGTTTGTTGGTTTGTTGGTTTGTTCGTTTGTTGGTTTGTTGGTTTGTTCGTTTGTTGGTTTGTTGGTTTGTTGGTTTGTTGGCTTGTTGGCTTGTTGGTTTGTTGGTTTGTTGACTTGTTTGTTTGTTGGTTTGTTGGCTTGTTGGTTTTGTTGGCTTGTTGGTTTGTTGGTTTGTTGGTTTGTTGGTTTGTTGGTTTGTGTCTTTGTTGGTTTGTTGATTTGTTGGTTTGTTGGTTTGTTGGTTTGTTGGTTTGTTGGTTTGTTGGCTTGTTGGTTTTTTGGTTTGTTGGTTTGTTGGTTTGTTGGCTTGTTGGTTTGTTGGTTTGTTGGTTTGGTGGTTTGTTGGTTTGTTGGTTTGTTGGTTTGTTGTTTTGTTGGTTTGTTGGTTTGTTGGTTTGTTCGTTTGTTGGTTTGTTGGTTTGTTGGTTTGTTGGTTTGTTGGTTTGTTGGTTTGTTGGTTTGTTGGCTTGTTGGTTTTTTGGTTTGTTGGTTTGTTGGTGTGTTGGTTTGTTGGTTTGTTGGTTTGTTGGCTTGTTGGTTTTTTGGTTTGTTGGTTTGTTGGTTTGTTGGTTTGTTGGTTTGTTGGTTTGTTGGCTTGTTGGCTTGTTGGGTTGTTGGTTTGTTGACTTGTTGGTTTGTTGGTTTGTTGGCTTGTTGGTTTTGTTGGCTTGTTGGTTTGTTGGTTTGTTGGTTTGTTGGTTTGTTTCTTTGTTGGTTTGTTGGTTTGTTGGTTTGTTGGTTTGTTGGTTTGTTGGTTTGTTGGTTTGTTGGCTTGTTGGTTTTTTGGTTTCTTGGTTTGTTGGTTTGTTGGTTTGTTGGTTTGTTGGTTTGTTGGTGTGTTGGTTTGTTGGTTTGTTGGTTTGTTTGTTTGTTGGCTTGTTGGTTTTGTTGGCTTGTTGGTTTGTTGGTTTGTTGGTTTGTTGGTTTGTCGGTTTGTTCGTTTGTTGGTTTTTTGGTTTGTTGGTTTGTTGGTTTGTTGGTTTGTTGGTTTGTTGGTGTGTTGATTTGTTAGTTTGTTGGTTTGTTGGCTTGTTGGCTTGTTGGTTTGTTGGTTTGTTGACTTGTTGGTTTGTTGGTTTGTTGGCTTGTTGGTTTTGTTGGCTTGTTGGTTTGTTGGTTTGTTGGTTTGTTGGTTTGTTGGTTTGTTGGTTTGTGTCTTTGTTGGTTTGTTGGTTTGTTGGTTTGTTGGTTTGTTGGTTTGTTGGTTTATTGGTTTGTTGGTTTGTTGGCTTGTTGGTTTTTTGGTTTGTTGGTTTGTTGGTTTGTTGGTTTGTTGGTTTGTTGGTTTGTTCGTTTGTTGGTTTGTTGGTTTGTTCGTTTGTTGGTTTGTTGGTTTGTTCGTTTGTTGGTTTGTTGGTTTGTTGGTTTGTTGGCTTGTTGGCTTGTTGGTTTGTTGGTTTGTTGACTTGTTGGTTTGTTGGTTTGTTGGCTTGTTGGTTTTGTTGGCTTGTTGGTTTGTTGGTTTGTTGGTTTGTTGGTTTGTTGGTTTGTTGGTTTGTTGGTTTGTGTCTTTGTTGGTTTGTTGGTTTGTTGGTTTGTTGGTTTGTTGGTTTGTTGGTTTGTTGGCTTGTTGGTTTTTTGGTTTGTTGGTTTGTTGGTTTTTGGCTTGTTGGTTTGTTGGTTTGTTGGTTTGGTGGTTTGTTGGTTTGTTGGTTTGTTGGTTTGTTGTTTTGTTGGTTTGTTGGTTTGTTGGTTTGTTGGTTTGTTGGTTTTTTGGTTTGTTGGTTTGTTGGTTTGTTGGTTTGTTGGTTTGTTGGTTTGTTGGTTTGTTGGCTTGTTGGTTTTTTGGTTTGTTGGTTTGTTGGTTTGTTGGTTTAATGGTTTGTTGGTTTGTTCGTTTGCTGGTTTGTTGGTTTGTTCGTTTGTTGGTTTGTTGGTTTGTTCGTTTGTTGGTTTGTTGGTTTGTTGGTTTGTTGGCTTGTTGGCTTGTTGGTTTGTTGGTTTGTTGACTTGTTGGTTTGTTGGTTTGTTGGCTTGTTGGTTTTGTTGGTTTGTTGGTTTGTTGGTTTGTTGGTTTGTTGGTTTGTTGGTTTGTTGGTTTGTTGGTTTGTTGGTTTGTTGGTTTGTTGGTTTGTTGATTTGTTGGTTTATTGGTTTGTTGGTTTGTTGGCTTGCTGGTTTGTTCGTTTGTTGGCTTTTTGTTTTGTTGGTTTGTTGGTTTGTTGGTTTGTTCATTTTTTGGTTTGTTGGTTGTTGGTTTGTTGGTTTGTTGGCTTATTGGCTTGCTGGTTTGTTGGTTTGTTGGTTTGTTGTTTTGTTGGATTGTTGGTTTGTTGGTTTGTTGGCTTGTTGGTTTGTTGGTTTTTTGGTTTGTTGGTTTGTAAGTTTGTTGGTTTGTTGGTTTGTTGGTTTGTTGGTTTGTTGGTTTGTTGGTTTGTTGGCTTCTTGGTTTGCTGGTTTGTTGGCTTGTTGGCTTGTTGGTTTGTTCGTTTGTTGGATTGTTGGTTTGTTCGTTTGTTCCTTTGTTGGTTTGTTGGTTTGTTGGTTCTTTGGTTTGTTGGTTTTTTGGTTTGTTGGCTTTTTGGTTTGTTGGTTTGTTGGTTTGTTGGCTTGTTGGTTTGTTGATTAGTTTGTTTGTTGGTTTGTTTGTTTGTTGGTTTGTTGGTTTGTTGGTTTGTTGGTTTGTTGGCTTGTTGGCTTGTTGGTTTGTTGGTTTGTTGGCTTGTTGGTTTGCTGGTTTGTTGGCTTGTTGGCTTGTTGGTTTGTTCGTTTGTTGTTTTGTTGGTTTGTTCGTTTGTTCCTTTGTTGGTTTGTTGGTTTGTTGGTTTGTTGGTTTTTTTGGTTTGTTGGTTTTTTGGTTTGTTGGCTTTTTGGTTTGTTGGTTTGTTGGTTTGTTGGCTTGTTGGTTTGTTTGTTAGTTGGTTTGTTGGTTTGTTTGTTTGTTGGTTTGTTGGTTTGTCGGTTTGTTCGTTTGTTGGTTTGTTGGTTTGTTGGTTTGTTGGTTTGTTGGTTTGTTGGTTTGTTGGTTTGTTGTTTTGTTGGATTGTTGGTTTGTTGGTTTGTTTGCTTGTTGGTTTGTTGGTTGTTTGGTTTGTTGGTTTGTTAGTTTGTTGGTTTGTTGGTTTGTTGGTTTGTTGGTTTGTTGGTTTGTTGGTTTGTTGGTTTGTTGGTTTGTTGGTTTGTTGGTTTGTTGGTTTGTTGGTTTGTTGGTTTGTTGGTTTGTTGGTTTGTTGGTTTGTTGGCTTGTTGGTTTGTTGGTTTGTTAGTTTGTTTGTGTGTTTGTTTGTTGGCTTATTGGTTTGTTGGTTTGTTGGTTTGTTGCTTTGTTCGTTTTTTGGTATGTTGGCTTGTTGGTTTGTTCGTTTGTTGGTTTGTTGGTTACTTGGTTTATTGGTTTGTTGGTTTGTTGGTTTGTTCGTTTGTTGGTTTGTTGGTTTGTTCGTTTGTTGGTTTGTTGGTTTGTTGGTTTGTTAGTTTGTTGGTTTGTTGGTTTGTTGGTTTGTTGGCTTGTTGGCTTGTTGGTTTGTTGGTTTGTTGACTTGTTGGTTTGATGGTTTGTTGGCTTGTTGGTTTTGTTGGCTTGTTGGTTTGTTGGTTTGTTGGTTTGTTGGTTTGTTGGTTTGTTGGTTTGTTGGTTTGTTGGTTTGTTGGTTTGTTGGTTTATTGGTTTGTTTGTTTGTTGGTTTGTTGGTTTGTTGGCTTGTTGCTTTTTTGGTTTGTTGGTTTGTTGGTTTGTTGGCTTGTTGGTTTGTTGGTTTGTTGGTTTGTTGGTTTGTTGGTTTGTTGGTTTGTTGGTTTGTTGGTTTGTTGGTTTGTTGGTTTGTTGGTTTGTTGGTTTGCTGGCTTGTTGGTTTGTTCGTTTGTTGGTTTGTAGGTTTATTGGTTTGTTGGCTTGTTGGCTTGCTGGTTTGTTGGTTTGTTGGTTTGTTGGTTTGTTGGTTTGTTGGTTTGTTGGTTTGTTGGTTTGTTGGTTTGTTGGTTTGTTGTTTTGTTGGCTTGTTGGTTTGTTGGTTTGTTGGTTTGTTGGCTTGTTGGTTTTTTGGTTTGTTGGTTTGTTGGTTTGTTGGTTTGTTGGTTTGTTAATTTGTTGGTTTGTTGGCTTGTTGGTTTTTTGGTTTGTTGGTTTGTTGGTTTGTTGGTTTGTTGGTTTGTTGGTTTGTTGGCTTGTTGGCTTGTTGGGTTGTAGGTTTGTTGACTTGTTGGTTTGTTGGTTTGTTGGCTTGTTGGTTTTGTTGGCTTGTTGGTTTGTTGGTTTGTTGGTTTGTTGGTTTGTTTCTTTGTTGGTTTGTTGGTTTGTTGGTTTGTTGGTTTGTTGGTTTGTTGGTTTGTTGGTTTGTTGGTTTGTTGGTTTGTTGGTTTGTTGGTTTGTTGGCTTGTTGGTTTTTTGGTTTGTTGGTTTGTTTTTTTGTTGGTTTGTTGGTTTGTTGGTTTGTTGGTTTGTTGGTTTGTTGATTTGTTGGTTTGTTGGTTTGTTGGTTTGTTGGTTTGTTGGCTTGTTGGTTTGTTCGTTTGTTGGCTTTTTGTTTTGTTGGTTTGTTGGTTTGTTCGTTTTTTGGTTTGTTGGTTTGTTGGTTTGTTGGCCTGTTGGTTTGTTGGTTTGTTGGTTTGATGGTTTGTTAGTTTGTTGGTTTGTTGGTTTGTTGGTTTGTTGGTTTGTTGGTTTGTTGGTTTGTTGATTTGTTGGTTTGTTGGTTTGTTAGTTTGTTTGTTTGTTGGTTTGTTGGTTTGTTGGCTTGTTGGTTTGTTGGTTTGTTAGTTTGTTTGTGTGTTTGTTTGTTGGCTTGTTGGTTTGTTGGTTTGTTGGTTTGTTGGTTTGTTGCTTTGTTCGTTTTTTGGTTTGTTGGCTTGTTGGTTTGTTCGTTTGTTGATTTGTTGGTTACGTGGTTTATTGGTTTGTTGGTTTGTTGGTTTGTTCGTTTGTTGGTTAGTTGGTTTGTTCGTTTGTAGGTTTGTTGGTTTGTTTGTTTGTTGGTTTGTTGGTTTGTTGGTTTGTTGGCTTGTTGGTTTTGTTGGCTTGTTGGTTTGTTGGTTTGTTGGTTTGTTGGTTTGTTGGTTTGTTGGTTTGTTGGTTTGTTGGTTTGTTGGTTTGTTGGTTTGTTGGTTTGTTGGTTTGTTGGTATGTTGGTTTGTTGGTTTGTTGGTTTGTTGGCTTGTTGGTTTTTTAGTTTGTTGGTTTGTTGGTTTGTTGGCTTGTTGGTTTGTTGGTTTGTTGGTTTGTTGGTTTGTTGGTTTGTTGGTTTGTTGGTTTGTTGGTTTGTTGTTTTGTTGGTTTGTTGGTTTGCTGGCTTGTTGGTTTGTTCGTTTGTTCGTTTGTAGGTTTGTTGGCTTGTTGGCTTGTTGGCTTGCTGGTTTGTTGGTTTGTTGGTTACTTGGTTGGTTATTTTGTTGGTTTGTTGGTTTGTTGGTTTGTTGGTTTGTTGGTTTGTTGGTTTGTTGGTTTGTTGATTTGTTGGTTTATTGGTTTGTTGGTTTGTTGGCTTGCTGGTTTGTTCGTTTGTTGGCTTTTTGTTTTGTTGGTTTGTTGGTTTGTTGGTTTGTTCGTTTTTTGGTTTGTTGGTTGTTGGTTTGTTGGTTTGTTGGCTTATTGGCTTGTTGGTTTGTTGGTTTGTTGGTTTGTTGTTTTGTTGGATTGTTGGTTTGTTGGTTTTTTGGTTTGTTGGTTTGTTAGTTTGTTAGTTTGTTGGTTTGTTGGCTTGTTGGTTTGTTCGTTTGTTGGTTTGTGGGTTTGTTCGTTTGTTCCTTTGTTGGTTTGTTGGTTTGTTGGTTTGTTGGTTTTTTGGTTTGTTGGTTTTTTCGTTTGTTGGCTTTTTGGTTTGTTGGTTTGTTGGTTTGTTGGCTTGTTGGTTTGTTGGTTAGTTGGTTTGTTGGTTTGTTTGTTTGTTGGTTTGTTGGTTTGTTGGTTTGTTGGTTTGTTGGCTTGTTGGCTTGTTGGTTTGTTGGTTTGTTGGCTTGTTGGTTTGCTGGTTTGTTGGCTTGTTGGCTTGTTGGTTTGTTCGTTTGTTGTTTTGTTGGTTTGTTCGTTTGTTCCTTTGTTGGTTTGTTGGTTTGTTGGTTTGTTGGTTTTTTGGTTTGTTGGTTTTTTGGTTTGTTGGCTTTTTTGTTTGTTGGTTTGTTGGCTTGTTGGTTTGTTGGTTAGTTGGTTTGTTGGTTTGTTTGTTTGTTTGTTTATTGGTTTGTTGGTTTGTTCGTTTGTTGGTTTGTTGGTTTGTTGGTTTGTTGGTTTGTTGGTTTGTTGGTTTGTTGGTTTGTTGGTTTGTTGGTTTGTTGGCTTGTTGGTTTTTTGGTTTGTTGGTTTGTTGGTTTATTGGTTTGTTGGTTTGTTGGTTTGTTGGTTTGTTGGTTTGTTGGCTTGTTGGTTTTTTGGTTTGTTGGTTTGTTGGTTTGTTGGTTTGTTGGTTTGTTGGTTTGCTGGCTTGTTGGCTTGTTGGGTTGTTGGTTTGTTGACTTGTTGGTTTTTGGTTTGTTGGCTTGTTGGTTTTGTTGGCTTGTTGGTTTGTTGGTTTGATTGTTTGTTGGTTTGTTGGTTTGTTGGTTTGTTTCTTTGTTGGTTTGTTGGTTTGTTGGTTTGTTGGTTTGTTGGTTTGTTGGTTTGTTGTTTTGTTGGTTTGTTGGCTTGTTGGTTTTTTGGTTTATTGGTTTGTTTTTTTGTTGGTTTGTTGGTTTGTTGATTTGTTGGTTTATTGGTTTGTTGGTTTGTTGGCTTGTTGGTTTGTTCGTTTGTTGGCTTTTTATTTTGTTGGTTTGTTGGTTTGTTGGTTTGTTCGTTTTTTGGTTTGTTGGTTGTTGGTTTGTTGGTTTGTTGGCTTATTGGCTTGTTGGTTTGTTCGTTTGTTGGTTTGTTGTTTTGTTGGATTGTTGGTTTGTTGGTTTGTTGGCTTGTTGGTTTGTTGGTTTTTTGGTTTGTTAGTTTGTTAGTTTGTTGGTTTGTTGGTTTGTTGGTTTGTTGGTTTGTTGGTTTGTTGGTTTGTTCGTTTGTTGGTTTGTGGGTTTGTTCGTTTGTTCCTTTGTTGGTTTGTTGGTTTGTTGGTTTGTTGGTTTTTTGGTTTGTTGGTTTTTTCGTTTGTTGGCTTTTTGGTTTGTTGGTTTGTTGGTTTGTTGGCTTGTTGGTTTGTTGGTTAGTTGGTTTGTTGGTTTGTTTGTTTGTTGGTTTGTTGGTTTGTTGGTTTGTTGGTTTGTTGGCTTGTTGGCTTGTTGGTTTGTTGGTTTGTTGGCTTGTTGGTTTGCTGGTTTGTTGGCTTGTTGGCTTGTTGGTTTGTTCGTTTGTTGTTTTGTTGGTTTGTTCGTTTGTTCCTTTGTTGGTTTGTTGGTTTGTTGGTTTGTTGGTTTTTTGGTTTGTTGGTTTTTTGGTTTGTTGGCTTTTTTGTTTGTTGGTTTGTTGGCTTGTTGGTTTGTTGGTTAGTTGGTTTGTTGGTTTGTTTGTTTGTTTGTTTGTTGGTTTGTTGGTTTGTTCGTTTGTTGGTTTGTTGGTTTGTTGGTTTGTTGGTTTGTTGGTTTGTTGGTTTGTTGGTTTGTTGGTTTGTTGACTTGTTGGTTTTTTGGTTTGTTGGTTTGTTGGTTTATTGGTTTGTTGGTTTGTTGGTTTGTTGGTTTGTTGGTTTGTTGGCTTGTTGGTTTTTTGGTTTGTTGGTTTGTTGGTTTGTTGGTTTGTTGGTTTGTTGGTTTGCTGGCTTGTTGGCTTGTTGGGTTGTTGGTTTGTTGACTTGTTGGTTTTTGGTTTGTTGGCTTGTTGGTTTTGTTGGCTTGTTGGTTTGTTGGTTTGATTGTTTGTTGGTTTGTTGGTTTGTTGGTTTGTTTCTTTGTTGGTTTGTTGGTTTGTTGGTTTGTTGGTTTGTTGGTTTGTTGGTTTGTTGTTTTGTTGGTTTGTTGGCTTGTTGGTTTTTTGGTTTATTGGTTTGTTTTTTTGTTGGTTTGTTGGTTTGTTGATTTGTTGGTTTATTGGTTTGTTGGTTTGTTGGCTTGTTGGTTTGTTCGTTTGTTGGCTTTTTATTTTGTTGGTTTGTTGGTTTGTTGGTTTGTTCGTTTTTTGGTTTGTTGGTTGTTGGTTTGTTGGTTTGTTGGCTTATTGGCTTGTTGGTTTGTTCGTTTGTTGGTTTGTTGTTTTGTTGGATTGTTGGTTTGTTGGTTTGTTGGCTTGTTGGTTTGTTGGTTTTTTGGTTTGTTAGTTTGTTAGTTTGTTGGTTTGTTGGTTTGTTGGTTTGTTGGTTTGTTGGTTTGTTGGTTTGTTGGTTTGTTGGTTTGTTGGTTTGTTGGTTTGTTGGTTTGTTGGTTTGTTGGCTTGTTGGTTTGTTGGTTTGTTAGTTTGTTAGTGTGTTTGCTTGTTGGCTTATTGGTTTGTTGGTTTGTTGGTTTGTTGGTTTGTTGCTTTGTTCGTTTTTTGGTTTGTTGGTTTTTTGGTTTGTTAGTTTGTTAGTTTGTTGGTTTGTTGGTTTGTTGGTTTGTTGGTTTGTTGGTTTGTTGGTTTGTTGGTTTGTTGGCTTGTTGGTTTGTTGGTTTGTTGGTTTGTTGGTTTGTTGGTTTGTTGGTTTGTTGGTTTGTTGGTTTGTTGGTTTGTTGGTTTGTTGGTTTGCTGGCTTGTTGGCTTGTTGGTTTGTTCGTTTGTTGGTTTGTAGGTTTATTGGTTTGTTGGCTGGTTGGCTTGCTGGTTTGTTGGTTTGTTGGTTTGTTGGTTTGTTGGTTTTTTGGTTTGTTGGTTTGTTGGTTTGTTGGTTTGTTGGTTTGTTGGCTTGTTGGTTTGTTGGTTTGTTGGTTTGTTAGTTTGTTGGCTTGTTGGTTTTTTGGTTTGTTGGTTTGTTGGTTTGTTGGTTTGTTGGTTTGTTGGTTTGTTGGTTTGTTGGTTTGTTGGCTTGTTGGTTTTTTGGTTTGTTGGTTTGTTGGTTTGTTGGTTTGTTGGCTTGTTGGCTTGTGTGGTTGTTGGTTTGTTGGCTTGTTGGTTTGTTGGTTTGTTGGCTTGTTGGTTTTGTTGGCTTGTTGGTTTGTTGGTTTGTTGGTTTGTTGGTTTGTTTCTTTGTTGGTTTGTTGGTTTGTTGGTTTGTTGGTTTGTTGGTTTGTTAGTTTGTGGGTTTGTTGGTTTGTTGGCTTGTTGGTTTTTTGGTTTGTTGGTTTGTTTTTTTTGTTGGTTTGTTGGTTTGTTGGTTTGTTGGTTTGTTGGTTTGTTGGTTTGTTGATTTGTTGGTTTGTTGGTTTGTTGGTTTGTTGGCTTGTTAGTTTGTTCGTTTGTTGGTTTGTTTGTTTGTTGGTTTGTTAGTTTGTTGGCTTGTTGGTTTGTTGGTTTGTTAGTTTGTTTGTGTGTTTGTTTGTTGGCTTGTTGGTTTATTGGTTTGTTGGTTTGTTGGTTTGTTGCTTTGTTCGTTTTTTGGTTTGTTGGCTTGTTGGTTTGTTCGTTTGTTAGTTTGTTAGTTACTTGGTTTATTGGTTTGTTGGTTTGTTGGTTTGTTCGTTTGTTGGTTTATTGGTTTGTTCGTTTGTTGGTTTGTTGGTTTGTTCGTTTGTTGGTTTGTTGGTTTGTTGGTTTGTTGGCTTGTTGGCTTGTTGGTTTGTTGTTTTGTTGACTTGTTGGTTTGTTGGTTTGTTGGCTTGTTGGTTTTGTTGGCTTGTTGGTTTGTTGGTTTGTTGGTTTCTTGGTTTGTTGGTTTGTTGGTTTGTGTCTTTGTTGGTTTGTTGGTTTGTTGATTTGTTGGTTTGTTGGTTTGTTGGTTTGTTGGTTTGTTGGTTTGTTGGTTTGTTGGCTTGTTGGTTTTTTGGTTTGTTGTTTTGTTGGTTTGTTGGTTTGCTGGCTTGTTGGTTTGTTCGTTTGTTGGTTTGTAGGTTTGTTGGTTTGTTGGCTTGTTGGCTTGCTGGTTTGTTGGTTTGTTGGTTTGTTGGCTTTTTGGTTTGTTGGTTTTGTTGGTTTGTTTGTTGGTTGGTTTGTTGCTTTGTTGGTTTGTTGGTATATTATTTTGTTCATTTGTTGGTTTGTTGGCTTGTTGGTTTGTTGGTTTGTTGGCTTGTTGGTTTGCTGGTTTGTTGGCTTGTTGGCTTGTTGGTTTTTCGTTTGTTGGTTTGTTGGTTTGTTCGTTTGTTCGTTTGTTGGTTTGTTGGTTTGTTGGTTTGTTGGTTTTTTGGTTTGTTGGCTTTTTGGTTTGTTGGTTTGTTGGTTTGTTAGCTTGTTGGTTTGTTGGTTAGTTGGTTTGTTTGTTTGTTGGTTTGTTGCTTTGTTGGTTTGTTGGTTTGTTGGTTTGTTGGTTTGTTGGTTTGTTGGTTTGTTGGCTTGTTGGTTTTTTGGTTTGTTGGTTTGTTGGTTTGTTGGCTTGTTGGTTTTTTGGTTTGTTGCTTTGTTCGTTTTTTGGTTTGTTGGCTTGTTGGCTTGTTGGTTTGTTGGTTTGTTTCTTTGTTGGTTTGTTGGTTTGTTGGTTTGTTGGTTTGTTGGTTTGGTTGTTTTTGTTGGTTTGTTGGTTTGTTGGTTTGTTGGTTTGTCGGTTTGTTGGTTTGTTGGCTTATTGGCTTGTTGGTTTGTTGGTTTGTTCGTTTGTTGGTTTGTTGGTTTGTTGTTTTAATGGAATGTTGGCCTGTTGGTTTGTTGATTTGTTGGCTTGTTGGTTTGTTAGTTTTTTGTTTTGTTGGTTTGTTAGTTTGTTGGCTTGTTGATTTGTTGGTTTGTTAGTTTGTTTGTGTGTTTGTTTGTTGGCTTGTTGGTTTGTTGGTTTTTTGGTTTGTTGCTTTGTTCGTTTTTTGGTTTGTGTGCTTGTTGGTTTGTTCGTTTGTTGGTTGGTTGGTTACTTGGTTTGTTGGTTTGTTGGTTTATTGGTTTGTTGGTTTGTTGGTTTGTTGGTTTGTTCGTTTGTTAGTTTGTTGGTTTGTTCATTTGTAGATTTGTTGGTTTGTTGGCTTGTTGGCTTGTTGGCTTATTGGTTTGTTGGCTTGTTGGTTTGTTTGTTTTTTGGTTTGAGGGCTTGTTGGTTTGTTGGCTTGTTGGTTTGTTGGTTTGTTGGTTTGTTGGTTTGTTGGTTTGTTGGTTTGTTGGCTTGTTAGCTTGTTGGTGTGTTGGTGTGTTGGTTTGTTTGTTTGTTGGTTTATTGGTTTGTTTCTTTGTTGGTTTGTTGGTTTGTTGGTTTGTTGGTTTGTTTGTTTGTTGGTTTGTTGGTTTGTTGGTTTGTTGGTTTGTTGGTTTGTTGGCTTATTGGCTTGTTGGTTTGTTGGTTTGTTCGTTTGTTGGTTTGTTGGTTGGTTGTTTTGTTGGATTGTTGGCTTGTAGGTTTGTTGGTTTGTTGGCTTGTTGGTTTGTTAGTTTTTTGGTTTGTTGGTTTGTTGGTTTGTTGGTTTGTTGGTTTGATGGCTTGTTGGTTTGTTGGTTTGTTAGTTTGTTTGTGTGTTTGTTTGTTGGCTTGTTGGCTTGTTGGTTTGTTGGTTTGTTGGTTTTTTGGTTTGTTGGTTTGTTGCTTTGTTCGTTTTTTGGTTTGTTGGCTTGTTGGTTTGTTCGTTTGTTGGTTGGTTGGTTACTTGGTTTGTTGGTTTGCTGGTTTATTGGTTTGTTCGTTTGTTTGTTTGTTGGTTTGTTCGTTTATAGGTTTGTTGGTTTGTTGGCTTGTTGGCTTGTTGGCTTATTGGTTTGTTGGCTTGTTGGTTTGTTAGTTTTTTGGTTTGTTGGCTTGTTGGTTTGTTGGCTTGTTGGTTTGTTGGTTTGTTGGTTTGTTGGCTTGTTGGTTTGTTGGTTTGTTGGTTTGTTGGTTTGTTGGTTTGTTGGTTTGTTGGCTTGTTAGCTTGTTGGTGTGTTGGTTTGTTGGTTTGTTGGTTTATTGGTTTGTTGGTTTGTTGGTTTGTTGGATTGTTGGATTGTTGGCTTGTTGGCTTGTTGGTTTGTTGGTTAGTTCGTTTGTTGGTTTGTTTGTTTGTTGGTTTGTTGGTTTGTTGGTTTGTTGGCTTGTTGGTTTGTTCGTATGTTGGTTTGTTCGTTTGTTGGTTTGTTGGTTTGTTGGTTTGTTGGTTTGTTTGTTTGTTGGTTTGTTGGTTTGTTTGTTTGTTGGTTTGTTGGTTTGTTGGTTTGTTGGTTTGTTGGTTTGTTGGTTTGTTGGTTTGTTGGCTTATTGACTTGTTGGTTTGTTGGTTTGTTCGTTTGTTGGTTTGTTGGTTTGTTGTTTTGTTGGATGGTTGGCTTGTTGGTTTGTTGGTTTGTTGGCTTGTTGGTTTGTTAGTTTTTTGGTTTGTTGGTTTGTGGGTTTGTTGGTTTGTTGGTTTGTTGGTTTGTTGGTTTGTTGGTTTGTTGGTTTGTTCGTTTTTTGGTTTGTTGGCTTGTTGGTTTGTTCGTTTGTTGGTTGGTTGGTTACTTGGTTTGTTGGTTTGTTGGTTTATTGGTTTGTTGGTTTGTTGGTTTGTTGGTTTGTTCGTTTGTTGGTTTGTTGGTTTGTTCGTTTGTAGGTTTGTTGGTTTGTTGGCTTGTTGGCTTGCTGGCTTATTGGTTTGTTGGCTTGCTGGTTTGTTCGTTTTTCGGTTTGTTGGCTTGTTGGTTTGTTGGCTTGTTGGTTTGTTGGTTTGTTGGTTTGTTGGTTTGTTGGTTTGTTGGCTTGTTAGCTTGTTGGTATGTTGGTTTGTTTGTTTGTTGGTTTATTGGTTTGTTGGTTTGCTGGTTTGTTGGTTTGTTGGTTTGTTGGTTTGTTGGTTTGTTGGCTTATTGGTTTGTTGGTCTGTTGGCTTGTTAGCTTGTTGGTGTGTTGGTTTGTTGGTTTGTTGGTTTATTGGTTTGTTGGTTTGTTGGTTTGTTGGATTGTTGGATTGTTGGCTTGTTGGCTTGTTGGTTTGTTGGTTAGTTCGTTTGTTGGTTTGTTTGTTTGTTGGTTTGTTGGTTTGTTGGTTTGTTGGCTTGTTGGTTTGTTCGTATGTTGGTTTG
Organism: Atherix ibis; assembly: GCA_958298945.1. Lineage (NCBI taxonomy): Eukaryota > Metazoa > Arthropoda > Insecta > Diptera > Athericidae > Atherix > Atherix ibis. Next base: position 770 of record CATQJD010000110.1, on the reverse strand, counting down.
TTCGTTTGTTGGTTTGTTGGTTTGTTGGTTTGTTGGTTTGTTTCTTTGTTGGTTTGTTGGTTTGTTTGTTTGTTGGTTTGTTGGTTTGTTGGTTTGTTGGTTTGTTGGTTTGTTGGTTTGTTGGCTTATTGACTTGTTGGTTTGTTGGTTTGTTCGTTTGTTGGTTTGTTGGTTTGTTGTTTTGTTGGATTGTTGGCTTGTTGGTTTGTTGGTTTGTTGGTTTGTGGGTTTGTTGGTTTGTTGGTTTGTTGGTTTGTGGGTTTGTTGGTTTGTTGGTTTATTGGTTTGTTGGTTTGTTGTTTTGTTGGATTGTTGGCTTGTTCGTTTGTTGGTTTGTTGGCTTGTTGGTTTGTTAGTTTTTTGGTTTGTTGGTTTGTGGGTTTGTTGTTTTGTTGGTTTGTTGGTTTGTTGGTTTGTTGGTTTGTTGGTTTGTTCGTTTTTTGGTTTGTTGGCTTGTTGGTTTGTAGGTTTGTTGGTTTGTTGGCTTGTTGGCTTGCTGGCTTATTGGTTTGTTGGCTTGCTGGTTTGTTCGTTTTTCGGTTTGTTGGCTTGTTGGTTTGTTGGCTTGTTGGTTTGTTGGTTTGTTGGTTTGTTGGTTTGTTGGTTTGTTGGCTTGTTAGCTTGTTGGTGTGTTGGTTTGTTTGTTTGTTGGTTTATTGGTTTGTTGGTTTGCTGGTTTGTTGGTTTGTTGGTTTGTTGGTTTGTTGGTTTGTTGGCTTATTGGTTTGTTGGTTTGTTGGCTTGTTAGCTTGTTGGTGTGTTGGTTTGTT
>CATQJD010000109.1:0-107434 GCA_958298945.1 Atherix ibis | reverse complement strand
ATTTTTAATTTTTAATTTTTAATTTTTAATTTGTAATTTGTTGTTTGTAATTTGTAATTTGTAATTTGTAATTTGTAATTTGTAATTTGTAATTTGTAATTTTTAATTTTTAATTTTTAATTTGTAATTTGTAATTTGTAATTTGTAATTTGTAATTTGTAATTTGTAATTTGTAATTTGTAATTTTTAATTTTTAATTTTTAATTTTTAATTTTTAATTTTTAATTTTTAATTTTAAATTTTAAATTTTAAATTTTAAATTTTAAATTTTAAATTTTAAATTTTAAATTTTAAATTTTAAATTTTAAATTTTAAATTTTAAATTTTAAATTTGTAATTTGTAATTTGTAATTTGTAATTTGTAATTTGTAATTTGTAATTTGTAATTTGTAATTTGTAATTTGTAATTTGTAATTTGTAATTTGTAATTTGTAATTTGTAATTTGTAATTTGTAATTTATAATTTGTAATTTGTGATTTGTAATTTGTAATTTGTAATTTGTAATTTGTAATTTGTGATTTGTAATTTGTAATTTATAATTTGTAATTTGTAATTTGTAATTTGTAATTTGTAATTTGTAATTTGTAATTTTTATTTTGTAATTTGTAATTTGTAATTTGTAATTTGTAATTTGTAATTTGTAATTTGTAATTTGTAATTTGTAATTTGTAATTTGTAATTTGTAATTTGTAATTTGTAATTTGTAATTTGTAATTTTAAATTTTAAATTTTAAATTTTAAATTTTAAATTTTAAATTTTTAATTTTTAATTTTTAATTTTTAATTTTTAATTTTTAATTTTTAATTTTTAATTTTTAATTTTTAATTTTTAATTTTTAATTTTTAATTTTTAATTTTTAATTTTTAATTTTTAATTTTTAATTTTTAATTTTTAATTTTTAATTTTTAATTTTTAATTTTTAATTTTTAATTTTTAATTTTTAATTTTTAATTTTTAATTTTTAATTTTTAATTTTTAATTTTTAATTTTTAATTTTTAATTTTTAATTTTTAATTTTTAATTTTTAATTTTTAATTTTTAATTTTTAATTTTTAATTTTTAATTTTTTAATTTTAATTTTTAATTATTAATTATTAATTATTAATTATTAATTATTAATTATTAATTATTAATTATTAATTATTAATTATTAATTATTAATTATTAATTATTAATTATTAATTATTAATTATTAATTATTAATTATTAATTATTAATTATTAATTATTAATTATTAATTATTAATTATTAATTATTAATTATTAATTAGTAATTATTAATTATTAATTACTAATTATTAATTATCAATTATTAATTATTAATTATTAATTAATAATTATTAATTATTAATTAATAATTATTAATTATTAATTATTAATTATTAATTATTAATTATTAATTATTAATTATTAATTATTAATTATTAATTATTAATTATTAATTATTAATTATTAATTATTAATTATTAATTATTAATTATTAATTATTAATTATTAATTATTAATTATTAATTATTAATTATTAATTATTAATTATTAATTATTAATTATTAATTATTAATTATTAATTATTAATTATTAATTATTAATTATTAATTATTAATTATTAATTATTAATTATTAATTATTAATTATTAATTATTAATTATTAATTATTAATTATTAATTATTAATTATTAATTATTAATTATTAATTATTAATTATTAATTATTAATTATTAATTATTAATTATTAATTATTAATTATTAATTATTAATTATTAATTATTAATTATTAATTATTAATTTTCTTATATATTTATACGCAAACACAAAAGTTTGTGGTACCTTTTTGAGTGTGTTGTTGTTCACGTATTGTAAAAAAAAAAACGTGAACATAAAGCAGGTAAATTTGATTTTGAAAGATGCAAAGCGCTACAACAACAAAATACGCATACACGCGCCCAATCCAAACTTATTCGGTATGCACGAGCATACGTATCAGCCACTAAATCGGATGATTGTGAAATGCAATAAAATAACACAACGACGGCCCCGGTAGCACAGTCAGTAGCGTACTGGGACTATTAGCCAAAGGGTCGTGGGTTCGAATCCCACTGTAGCAGCATGGTCCTACGCTAATTACCTCACCGCTTTACTTTCTAAATCTTCTTTCATATCCTTAACCTTTATCCCTTCCTCTAAGCGCCCTATGGCCCAAGCAGCCGCGTGCGTCAATACCAGACTGACCAGATTTACTCTGGGACAAAATCTGCATTTAAAAAAAAAAAAAAAAAAAATAACACAACTGAACAAAAAACAGCTCAATTGTACATGAAAACACAAATACTTGCAGTCGACATTTCTCTAAGAAAAAGAAATGCATATATGTTAACTTATTCCTAAACGTCTGTTTATATTCTTAGAGTAGCTAGAATTGAAAGAAACACTGCTTTATGAGTGTGCGTAAGCGACTCATAATACAACAGCGGGTTAATTCTATGAACCAATGAGCGTGCGTCGTTGCGCTTGGGATATTTTTGGGAAAGCGAACAACACAGTGTGAGGAAAAAAACCCAAGCGCAGACAAGATATCTCATTGGTTGGAGAAATTTGTCATTGGTGTGTTTGGCTATGTGTGTGTGTCACGGCAACGTGCATCATTCAAAATACATGGAGTGATCAGCGCATACAGCTTAGGAGGTGAACTGAGTTAATTTTATTGCATTGTATGCGAGTGGAATTTTTTCGAATACGGTGGAAGCTAACAGAGTGAACAAAATATACAACATCAAGTACGTCATTTTTTGTTTGTTTGCATGCGTGTCAAATGACACTCTGGAATTTTTTCAAACCTCATTAGCATACCAGCATTCAAGTTTGTTTGTTGCAAACCAATGTTGATGCATTTTATTTTTTTTATTAAATGTAGAAAACATCGTAGTTTCGAACAACGCAGTTTGACATTGAGAGAGTACAGACGACAAACGTTTCGTTACGTATTGAAATTCGGAGAGTTTCTTTTGATTTCATTTTTTGAACGAAAATAGTAAAAAGCCGTTCGAATATTTTTATTCCATCAATGTTAATACTTTGTATTTTTTTAATATATATAGTTTCGAAGAAACAAATACAAACCATTTTAATGCCGCGGCGTCGAACGCTTTCGGGGCGGGTAGAAAGGCAAAGAAACAGGGAGGGTAAAGTTTTTCGTGGAACTACTAATGTAACAAATACAAGTGTTGGAAATTTAATTCAGAATGATGATCATGGTGTTATTGATTCAATTGATTTATTGAAAAATTCGTTTAAATGTGCATTGCAAGCGGTTCCTATTAATTTTGAAAGTTTTGATATTGGTTTGTTGAATTTATAATGCAGATACTGTAAAACAATGCATTTTAAATCAGAAATCACGATGCCCGATAGAACAGCATTTACCATGTGTTGTCATAAGGGAAAAGTAAATTCACACAAAATGACAAATTTAATTCACTTTATCATGGGCTCACATCGAATGATGCACAAATAAAAAAATATAAAAAAATTATTTCAATTATATACGGAACTATAATTCAGCATTTGCGATGGTTAGTTCTGAAGCGAATATTTCTGATTTTAGGTGGTGTATATCACTTTAAACTTTACGATACATTTTATCATAGATCTGGACCATTGACAAAACATACGGTCGCATGCCTTTGTATGCACAATTATACTTTTATGATGTAGATACTGCAGTGAATTTTAGAATGCGACAAAAATCAAATAGCTCATGCGATATAATTTTGATGAGAGAACTTTCTCTTAGAAAGAGTTAATAAATTTATTCGTTCTTTTCGCACAATGAAAGATCACTGTGAAAGTATATATAATGCGGATAAAGAAATATGTATGGTCATTACAGTGAATCGAGAAACAGATTTACGTAGGTATAACGATACAACACAGGCTGATGTAGCTGTTATATTTACGACTGTTGATGGGGAGCAACTTTTCGAAGGAAACATGATAGCCTTTTCAATTACCCAGTTCGAGCAGAGGGCAAACAGCATGAAAGTGACCAAAAGATACACAGCGTATTGTACAGCTTTAAAGGAAAGGGTGCGAATTTACGCGAATTCATTGGTAATTTTTTCAAAAAATATAAATTCTTAGAAAAAATATTCTAAACATTTATAATATATTATAGTACAGGTGCATACGCTGCCAAGTACGGTGAACACGCTAAATGCGTGGACATAATAAATTTGTTCGCTGATGGAAGAATCATTGCGCAAGGCAGATCAGCGAACATGATTGGGAAGAACAACAAAAATTTAAAAATACAATATTTACGGGGAAAAAAAATTAACAATATATTTCATGTTAAAAAAAAAATGAAAACAATATTATTTAGTAAATGCATTATAATATGGTCTAATACACAAATGCACAAGCACTTTGTGCAAAAAAAATTATTAAAATATTAAGCCTACCGAACATACTTTATTTATTTTAACAAAATGAACACAGCAATGGAAAACAGACTGAAAAATTCGTTCCTTAAACTTTCTTACACACACTTTACGTACACCGCCACTGACTATTTTCGTAAATGACAAGGTAGAAAATTTAATGTACGTAAATAATTAATAACTAATATTGTAAAAAAAATGAAAACAATATTTTTAGTAAATGCATTATAATATCGTCTAATAGAGCAAGCGCAAGCACGAGCACAAATGCAAACAAATTTATTTAAATAATAAGCCTACCGAATATACTTTATTTATTTTAACACAATGAAAACAGCAATGGAAAACAGACTGAAAAATTCGTTCACTTTCTTACACACACTTTACGTACACCGGCACTGACTATTTTCGGGTAAACATTGAACTATCAACATCGCATTTGTTTACATTTATTGAATTCCGAACTTTTCACTTTTTGACCGCTTTTTGGTAAATAAATCACTAAAAGGCATTTAGGCACATCACAAACTAAATTTTTGTTATTTTGTTTAGTAAAAATGAAAATGTCAACTTAGCGAAATAAAGAAATTCCCGGTTTCCTCATTTCGTCGAATTTCTGGAAACGCTTTATAAAACACTTAATTTTATGAAATTAAAACTTCGCATTAAGTGTTACTAACAATATAACTATTTATAAAAATACTTACTTTTTCGTAAATACTTCCAATTATATGAAAAATACACTTTTACTTTCACTTTCCGATGTGACAAAATAACAACTTGAAAAATTACAAGAATGGTTCATTATTTTCGGTATGTTATTACTTTCATGGAGAATGGCGTGTTTTAAAACTCTCCGAAAGTCTACAAAATTGAGGCGCTCTATATTTGAATGATATTTACGAAATGAATAATAAAGCTAGAATAGAATTCCATTTCATATTAAAAGATTGTACAAAAAAATAAAAATTGCCTGTTGTTGTGTTTAAATTGTATTTTTGTTTCCAATAAGTGAATTAAAAAGAATATAAATTATGCTTTTGCAATGTATTAAATTTCTATTACGAGAACTAGATGGCAGTGAGTGTCATGTCTACATAAAAATATCCACAAAAAGCTATGTGATAAATGCCAATTCTCGCCGCTTGGCATGTAATTCTTACACAAAATTGCGTATACATATACGGTAAGGGCCTATCCAGGTATTCTTTAATCTAAGCACGGGACAATAATCGAAGATAAATGCTACATAAATTTTGACGTTTGTGTTTTTTTTTATCGTAGTAGTTATATATTCATATAAACAACACCATTAAATAAATTTTTAAATTATTATTTTGAATTAATTGATTAATACAATAATAGAATAACTTTTTAATGAATTATAAATTTTTTGACCTCCTATAAATTCTGATCATCCTTGACGAACATTTTTTTATATTTGACTTCCTAAAAATAAAGGATAATAAATAATTCCATAAGTAGAAATATAAGGTATAAATCATATCCTCCCTAAATATGTTGATAAAAAATTATACTTTATTGATTTATTTAAAAAATATAAAGAAACATTTGAAATTAAATATCCCACAATACCCCCTATAATACAAACAAATAAAGTTATTAACTTGAAATAATCAATAAATGAAAAAATGCTAATTTAAAAAATCCTATTGGTAAAATTCTTATTATTAATCCTAATTGACTCAACGTAGATACAGCAATAATCTTTTTAAATCAAATTCAAAATTTGCCCCTATACCTGCCATAAATATTGTTAATCCAGATAATAATAATAATAACTGTCCTATTCAAGTTTCTACTAATAAAATATTAAATCGAATTAATACGAGGGTCGTTCAATAAGTCCTTAGAAAATCCGAGAAATTGCGCTCGTAATGTAGGAAAGCTGTCAAAATTTCAGCTCGATCGAAAGCGTAGGTCAATTTCTATCGTCGATTAAAGTTAACGACATTTATTTGTGCATAACAATGGAAAAAAGCGAGTTTAGGGCTGTCATCAAACATCTCCATTTGAAAGAACCCGAATGCGTTCGAAATGCAACCACTAACGCCAGTAAATGTACGTATAAAAATACGCATCGGGTTCGGAAAAATTTAAATTTGTTTAGAGCCATTTTTATTTTGAGTATAGCATTTTAGAATTCTCCGGTACTCATTGCTTCTTATGCTTAATATCCATTTTATTGCTTCTTAAAGGATGTTTTCATAATGGTAGGAACACATTTCCGACGACAACTAAAATAACTGTCCAAAAATAACGAATTTCTGTCGAAAATTAAATAAATTAATTGAATACAATTGATGTAAAATTTATTACTAATAAATCATATTTCATTAAATTTCTTAATAAAAGTACAAATAATGTATTGTCCTATTTTATTTCTATTTCAATTTTCAACAAAATACTGAAATGTATGGCATTACTTGAACTACAACTGCAAAATCACAACAAGATCTAATTCGGCGATCTTTATGGTGCGAACACAATTCCGTCTGAAACTGAACGCTACATCCAGTCAGACTGTCAAAATTTCAAAAACATCACAATTTTTTAGAAATGCACACAACTCCGACTGTTTTATCGCTGAAATAGATATTGTTTTAATTTTGCAATTGTAGTCCAAGTACTGCAATAAATTTCAGTGTTTTACTCTGTGGCAGGATTGATGTGTGACAGTTTAATTTGAAATATAAATAAGGTAATGAACTTAGATTAAAGAATACCTGGAGAGGCCCATACGTTAGACTTTCGTATATGTATACGCAATTTTCTGCCTTAATTATTGCAGAAGCGGCGAGAAATCATAACGCTTGCATACTTTTGTGTAGATTTTTTTATGTAGACCCACCATTACGAAAACCCCTAGTTTTCGTAATAGAAATTTATTGAATTGCAAAAGCATAATTTATATTCATTTTAATTCACTTATTGGAAACAAAAATACAATTTAAACACAACGACAGGCAATGTTTATTTTTTGTACAATCTTTTGATATGAAAGAAAATTGTATTTTAGGTTTATTATTTATTTTGTAAATATCAATCAAATATGAAGCGCCTCAATTTTGTAGACTTTCGGAGAGTTTTTAAATACGCCATTCTCCATGAAAGTGGTAGCATACCGAAGTGCTTGCATACTTTTGTTGTTTTTACAATTTGTTATATTAGCACTTATCGGAAAGTTCTAGTGAAAGTGTAGTTTTTATGTTCTTTGAAGTATTTACGAAAAAGTAAGTATTTATATAAATAGTTATGTTATTGATTACATTTAATAGAAAATTTTTCAATTGAATGAAGAAGCCGGGAATTTCTTTCTTTGGGTAAGTTGACATCTTTATTTTTACTAGAGAAATTAACAAAAATTTATTTTACAATATGTTTAATTGTCTTTTAGTGATTTGTTTTGTCCAAAAAGTGGTTAAAAAGTGAAAAGTTCGGCATTCAATAAATGTAAACATATGTGGTGTTGACAGTTCAATGTTTACAAGAAAATAGTTTAGTGCGTAAAGTATGTCTAAGAAAATTTAAGGGAATGAATTTTTCAGTCTGTTTTTCACTGCTGTTTTCATTGTGTTAAAATAAATAAAGTATATTCGATAGGCTTATTATTTAAATAAATTTGTTTGAATTTGTGCTTTCGCTTCCTCTAATGCATTTACTAAATAATAATGTTTTCAATTAATTAACAACTAATTAGAATATTATTTTCAATTAATTAACAACTAATTAGAATATAATTATTTAAGTACATTAAATTGTTCACCTTGTAATTTAGTATTAAAGTATTTGCTATAATGTTGTATACAATTAATTTCTATATTATTAAGAATTTGATGTAATATTCCATGTAATTAATGCTTTGTTTTTTAATTTAATTTAAATGCACATGCCTATTTACAATACCTTTTCAATTCACAAAACACATTTATATTATAAAGAAGTTTTCAATATCTACATATGCTTGTTTAACATTTAAAGGCTGGTATGCAGCTTGAGCTTAGATAAATTTTCATACAATTTTTATCTAGCTAAATCGAAATCGAAAAATTTAGCTTACGATTTCGCCGGGCAGTACGCAGCTCGAGAGTAAAATGAAAGTGAAAACGAGAGTGAATCTACTGAAAAGTAGATGGCGGCATTGACATGTCTCCACGCGATTTCACTTTGGTTTTCACTACAAATAAATGCACGGGACCTTAGCTTAAAGAAGAACTGGATAGGCCTCTACACAAAAATTCTGTCGGAATTTTGTGGCAATACATTCGTAGAACGCACACACATGCAACACATCAGAAACGGCGTAAACCATTCGGAGCCAATTTTAAACTTCAGTATGCGATTGAAGCGGTTCGTTCAAAACCATTTTCATATGCGATGTCATTTATGCGTAAACGAATAGATTTTATTTATTTTAATACAATGAAAACAGCAATGAAAAATAGACTGAGAAATTCGGTACCTTAAACTTTCTTACACACACTTTATGTACACCGGCACTGTACTATTTTATGGTAAACATTGAACTGTCAACATCGGATTTGTTTACATTTGTTCAATGCCGAACTTTTCAGTTTTTCACCACTTTTTGGATAAAATATATCACTTAAACCCATATAGGCACATCACAAATAACATTTTTGTTATTTTATTTACTAAAACTACAGATATCAACTTACCGAAAGAAAGAAATTCCCGGCTTCCTCATGTCATTGTAGGAAAAACAATTCTTCACGAAACACTTCATTTTCTGTAATAAAAACTTCTTATTAAATGTTATCAATAATAAAACTATTTATAAAAATACTTACTTTTTTTAAATACTTTATAATACATAAAAACAACACTTTAAATTCAACACTTTATTATTTTTATCAATGACAAATATCAAAATGACACCGCTAGTTAGATTAGTTCGAGTTGTAATCACTTTCATGGAGAATGGCAGGTTGTAAAACTCTCCGAAAGTCTACAAAATTGAGGCGCTTTATATTTGAATGATATTTACGAAATCAATAATAAACCTAAAATAGAATTCCATTTCATATCAAAAGATTGTAAAAAAAATAAAAATTGCCTGTTGTTGTGTTTAAATTGTATTTTTGTTTCCAATAAGTGAATTAAAAAGAATATAAATTATGCTTTTGCAATGTATTAAATTTCTATTACGAGAACTAGATGGCAGTGAGTGTCATGTCTACATAAAAATATCCACAAAAAGCTATGTGATAAATGCCAATTCTCGCCGCTTGGCATGTAATTCTTACACAAAATTGCGTATACATATACGGTATGGGCCTATCCAGGTATTCTTTAATCTAAGCACGGGACAATAATCGAAGATAAATGCTACATAAATTTTGACGTTTGTGTTTTTTTTTATCGTAGTAGTTATATATTCATATAAACAACACCATTAAATAAATTTTTAAATTATTATTTTGAATTAATTGATTAATACAATAATAGAATAACTTTTTAATGAATTATAAATTTTTTGACCTCCTATAAATTCTGATCATCCTTGACGAACATTTTTTTATATTTGACTTCCTAAAAATAAAGGATAATAAATAATTCCATAAGTAGAAATATAAGGTATAAATCATATTCTCCCTAAATAAAAAATTATACTTTATTGATTTATTTAAAAAATATAAAGAAACATTTGAAATTAAATATCCCACAATACCCCCTATAATACAAACAAATAAAGTTATTAACTTGAAATAATCAATAAATGAAAAAATGCTAATTTAAAAAATCCTATTGGTAAAATTCTTATTATTAATCCTAATTGACTCAACGTAGATACAGCAATAATCTTTTTAAATCAAATTCAAAATTTGCCCCTATACCTGCCATAAATATTGTTAATCCAGATAATAATAATAATAACTGTCCTATTCAAGTTTCTACTAATAAAATATTAAATCGAATTAATACGAGGGTCGTTCAATAAGTCCTTAGAAAATCCGAGAAATTGCGCTCGTAATGTAGGAAAGCTGTCAAAATTTCAGCTCGATCGAAAGCGTAGGTCAATTTCTATCGTCGATTAAAGTTAACGACATTTATTTGTGCATAACAATGGAAAAAAGCGAGTTTAGGGCTGTCATCAAACATCTCCATTTGAAAGAACCCGAATGCGTTCGAAATGCAACCACTAACGCCAGTAAATGTACGTATAAAAATACGCATCGGGTTCGGAAAAATTTAAATTTGTTTAGAGCCATTTTTATTTTGAGTATAGCATTTTAGAATTCTCCGGTACTCATTGCTTCTTATGCTTAATATCCATTTTATTGCTTCTTAAAGGATGTTTTCATAATGGTAGGAACACATTTCCGACGACAACTAAAATAACTGTCCAAAAATAACGAATTTCTGTCGAAAATTAAATAAATTAATTGAATACAATTGATGTAAAATTTATTACTAATAAATCATATTTCATTAAATTTCTTAATAAAAGTACAAATAATGTATTGTCCTATTTTATTTCTATTTCAATTTTCAACAAAATACTGAAATGTATGGCATTACTTGAACTACAACTGCAAAATCACAACAAGATCTAATTCGGCGATCTTTATGGTGCGAACACAATTCCGTCTGAAACTGAACGCTACATCCAGTCAGACTGTCAAAATTTCAAAAACATCACAATTTTTTAGAAATGCACACAACTCCGACTGTTTTATCGCTGAAATAGATATTGTTTTAATTTTGCAATTGTAGTCCAAGTACTGCAATAAATTTCAGTGTTTTACTCTGTGGCAGGATTGATGTGTGACAGTTTAATTTGAAATATAAATAAGGTAATGAACTTAGATTAAAGAATACCTGGAGAGGCCCATACGTTAGACTTTCGTATATGTATACGCAATTTTCTGCCTTAATTATTGCAGAAGCGGCGAGAAATCATAACGCTTGCATACTTTTGTGTAGATTTTTTTATGTAGACCCACCATTACGAAAACCCCTAGTTTTCGTAATAGAAATTTATTGAATTGCAAAAGCATAATTTATATTCATTTTAATTCACTTATTGGAAACAAAAATACAATTTAAACACAACAACAGGCAATTTTTATTTTTTTTACAATCTTTTGATATGAAATGGAATTCTATTTTAGGTTTATTATTGATTTCGTAAATATCATTCAAATATAAAGCGCCTCAATTTTGTAGACTTTCGGAGAGTTTTACAACCTGCCATTCTCCATGAAAGTGATTACAACTCGAACTAATCTAACTAGCGGTGTCATTTTGATATTTGTCATTGATAAAAATAATAAAGTGTTGAATTTAAAGTGTTGTTTTTATGTATTATAAAGTATTTAAAAAAAGTAAGTATTTTTATAAATAGTTTTATTATTGATAACATTTAATAAGAAGTTTTTATTACAGAAAATGAAGTGTTTCGTGAAGAATTGTTTTTCCTACAATGACATGAGGAAGCCGGGAATTTCTTTCTTTCGGTAAGTTGATATCTGTAGTTTTAGTAAATAAAATAACAAAAATGTTATTTGTGATGTGCCTATATGGGTTTAAGTGATATATTTTATCCAAAAAGTGGTGAAAAACTGAAAAGTTCGGCATTGAACAAATGTAAACAAATCCGATGTTGACAGTTCAATGTTTACCATAAAATAGTACAGTGCCGGTGTACATAAAGTGTGTGTAAGAAAGTTTAAGGTACCGAATTTCTCAGTCTATTTTTCATTGCTGTTTTCATTGTATTAAAATAAATAAAATCTATTCGTTTACGCATAAATGACATCGCATATGAAAATGGTTTTGAACGAACCGCTTCAATCGCATACTGAAGTTTAAAATTGGCTCCGAATGGTTTACGCCGTTTCTGATGTGTTGCATGTGTGTGCGTTCTACGAATGTATTGCCACAAAATTCCGACAGAATTTTTGTGTAGAGGCCTATCCAGTTCTTCTTTAAGCTAAGGTCCCGTGCATTTATTTGTAGTGAAAACCAAAGTGAAATCGCGTGGAGACATGTCAATGCCGCCATCTACTTTTCAGTAGATTCACTCTCGTTTTCACTTTCATTTTACTCTCGAGCTGCGTACTGCCCGGCGAAATCGTAAGCTAAATTTTTCGATTTCGATTTAGCTAGATAAAAATTGTATGAAAATTTATCTAAGCTCAAGCTGCATACCAGCCTTTAAATGTTAAACAAGCATATGTAGATATTGAAAACTTCTTTATAATATAAATGTGTTTTGTGAATTGAAAAGGTATTGTAAATAGGCATGTGCATTTAAATTAAATTAAAAAACAAAGCATTAATTACATGGAATATTACATCAAATTCTTAATAATATAGAAATTAATTGTATACAACATTATAGCAAATACTTTAATACTAAATTACAAGGTGAACAATTTAATGTACTTAAATAATTATATTCTAATTAGTTGTTAATTAATTGAAAATAATATTCTAATTAGTTGTTAATTAATTGAAAACATTATTATTTAGTAAATGCATTAGAGGAAGCGAAAGCACAAATTCAAACAAATTTATTTAAATAATAAGCCTATCGAATATACTTTATTTATTTTAACACAATGAAAACAGCAGTGAAAAACAGACTGAAAAATTCATTCCCTTAAATTTTCTTAGACATACTTTACGCACTAAACTATTTTCTTGTAAACATTGAACTGTCAACACCACATATGTTTACATTTATTGAATGCCGAACTTTTCACTTTTTAACCACTTTTTGGACAAAACAAATCACTAAAAGACAATTAAACATATTGTAAAATAAATTTTTGTTAATTTCTCTAGTAAAAATAAAGATGTCAACTTACCCAAAGAAAGAAATTCCCGGCTTCTTCATTCAATTGAAAAATTTTCTATTAAATGTAATCAATAACATAACTATTTATATAAATACTTACTTTTTCGTAAATACTTCAAAGAACATAAAAACTACACTTTCACTAGAACTTTCCGATAAGTGCTAATATAACAAATTGTAAAAACAACAAAAGTATGCAAGCACTTCGGTATGCTACCACTTTCATGGAGAATGGCGTATTTAAAAACTCTCCGAAAGTCTACAAAATTGAGGCGCTTCATATTTGATTGATATTTACAAAATAAATAATAAACCTAAAATACAATTTTCTTTCATATCAAAAGATTGTACAAAAAATAAACATTGCCTGTCGTTGTGTTTAAATTGTATTTTTGTTTCCAATAAGCGAATTAAAATGAATATAAATTATGCTTTTGCAATTCAATAAAATTCTATTAGGGAAACTAGATGACAGTGGATGTCATGTCTACATAAAAAATCTACAAAAAAATATCATAGCTGCCATTTCTCGCCGCTTCTGCAATAATTGTGCCAAAAAATTTGTATACATATACGGGACGGACTACCCAGGTGTTCTTTAATCTAAGGTATGAACACAGTTCCGGCGGTATTTAAAAATTGAACTGTACATATTATCAAAATAAACGAATTTCGTCCAAATGAACCAATTATATATAATTGAATTAAAATTAATTATTTTTATATTAATTGTGACTCCAATTGCTAACTCCATGCAGTTGCGACATCAAAATTTAAAATTTGTACATTTTTAAGAGATTGGACAAGACTCCAACTGCATAACGCCGAATTAAAACTTGTTTTAATTTTGAAGAAGTAGTTCAAGTACTGCCATATATTTCAGTGTTTTATTTTGTTGCACGATTGTTATTTGACAGTTGAAATTAATATATACATAAGGTAAGTTAAAGCATTTCTCGTAGTCATATAGAATATTTATATGAAATATCATTTATAAATATTAAGATTTATAGCAATTATATATAAATGATTCGTTTGATCGAAATTCAAAAAGTTTTTACAATATTTAGTTTAATTTTCAGTATAAACTGGAATTGTGTTTCTACCATTAGTTGGGTTGAAGCCCTTTTCCAACTGTCCCTTTCTTTTTCTCTTCGGTGATAATCGTATGCGGTTTTTTAAAACGCGCCTGGGCTCCTTGCCTTTCAGTTAAAAACAATACACACACGTGTATATGCATCATGGCTTGTAACAATTGAAAATAGATCTCGTATAATTATAGAGGGTCCATTCCAGTTTGAAGTAACATGGTACTGTTTTATATTCTTTCATGCTTTTATGGTGTGTGTTTGCGCTACATTGAAGATTGGCTTATTTCCGACAGTACAAAAGCATAAACGCAACACTTATGTAGTAGCACAAGTGATGCCGGTATTTCTAATGTACCATACACTTTTTTAAATTTAATTTTGTTTTGATAGGATGGCGTGCTTAAAATTTGCTCTTTTCTAGCTTTCACCGTTTCGTGTTTTGGTGGTACGCTCAGATTTGGTACTTTCGTTATTTTCTTTGGTATTTCGCACCGTGTATTGGTCAGTTAGCGAAACATCGTTGAGTTGGGTGGGTCGGAAGGCTGTTCAAAAATATCACATTTACTATTATAAAATAAATATAAAAACTTGTATTTAAGAAATCAATGAAATATTTATTATCAGGAATAATTAAATTGAGTATAAGGAATTTTATTAAATTACTTATAAAGAGAAATGTGCAATAATAACAAAAATAATAAGGTAATAAAACTTTTGTTAAAAAAAAAGTAAAAATAAAACAAAATTTAGAAGAAAAAAAAAACATTAAAAATATTAAATTTATTATCTGGTTCCAGATAATTCCGATAACTTGTTAATAGCTACATTTGTACGGTACGGTTGGTTAAATGTTTAGAGTTTATTAATAAAAAGTTTTATATACACTAATAAAAATTCAAAATTGGAAATTTACGGATTAAAGATAAATTTATGTTTTGTTCTTGTTTGTGTTAAAAATTTGAACTGAAACTAAACGAAACGACATTAATATTAATATTAGTAATAGGAATAAAATAAAAGTTTAGAGTTTCTAACGTGTATTTGTATATGTACAGACAACTGGTTTATATACTTTATATGCATCTGGTTGTATATTTTTACTTATAGAATTGAAAAATAATAAAAAACGAAATATATTTGAAAAGAAAATTTCTTACTAAAAAACAATAAAGAGAACAGGCGAAAGTTTTCTTCTAACGCAAAAAGAATAAAAAATATATAAACATTGTTTAAAATAGCTAAAATATACGTATATTTAATAGATATTAAAATAAAAACACGAAGCAGCAGAGATAGGAAGAAAAAGGAAAAAAGGAAGGAATCTTAGTTATGAATACGTAAATAAATATTTTATCTTTAATACGTACGTATTATAATTTTTAACTTCTATAAGTATTTTTTTTAATTATTATCAATATTATTTTCTTTGCTTTTAACTAAATTCCATATTTACCTATTTATAATTTTATAATTACTATAGAAAATAATTCATAAAAACAAAAGATATTGGATGGAAAATAATTCTTGTTAATAATTTGTGAAGTTGTAAACTGTAACGGAAAATTAAACTCAAATTTTTTGAACGATTTACGACAAATTCTTACGAAAAAATTATTTTTATTGATACACTTTTTTTAAATCTTTATAGGAACACTATTAAAGATAAAAATTCTTTTCCCTTAATAATTAATAAATATCGTAACATTCAATATAAAACTGTCGCTAAAGTGGATTTAAATAATTGTTATTTATTTTTTACAAAGTATAAATAAAAAGTAAATATAAAACTTCCAATAAAAACCATGGAAAAAAAACTACACCATCAAACAGCCAAGATTAATATTTTTCTTAGTAAAATTTAAACAAAAACCTAAAAACTGAAAAAAACTCCAAATTTATTCTTTTTTTATACACATTTAATTAGCTTTTAATTCCAAAATGAAAAAATGATAGTTACATTAAGTATTAACTCTCAAAATATAACATGTTTGAAGAAAAAAGAAAGATTTATCTACCTGCGTGTACAATATTATGATGAGTTTATTTTGCTGGTTTGATAAAATGCAAAAGGTTGTAAAATTGGAAAGGTGTGTGCACACTTGAACATAAACTTGCGCAATTTTTTGCTCTATTAAAGAGCAAAGAGCACCGACATCTCTTCCATTATCCCTTCTTATACGTTCCACACCCGCGATGTACCAAAACATTATAAAGATATTCAAAATTCCTTTAGCGCAAATGCTTTATAAAAGAAACGATTGCTCTGGTATATATCCTCAAAGAACAACTTGCGCAAAATTGTTTGCTGCAAATTGTTTTTAGAAAGGTGCAAGATTATTTTGCGCAAGTTATTGCAGCACTGTGTACATTCAAATATAAATTTGCGTATGTTTTTCAAGAACGATTTAAGTTGAGACCTAAGCAGTATAAAAATTACGTGTCAACAGATGCTTGGTTTCGCTGCAAATGGCGTAGCTACTTTTGCCTGGCATATGATCACCGCTGAGAATCTTGCGCAAATACCAATATAAAATTATTTCTAACTCGTTACGAATGCTGAAATACTCTTCCGCAAGCAAGCATTGGCTTGTCTACACTTGCAAGAAAAATTCTTGCTGCAAACAGTTGCAATATTTCTGTTAACGAAATCAACTTGCACCTTAAATGGAACACGCACCTAAAGTAAAAGGTTAAGAATTTTTTTGGATAACGCGTTCTTTTTTTAGTATGTTAGAATATGCAGCTTGGTGTTGATAGTTAAAAATGAAAATTTGTATGAACATAAATTTTAGAATTTTTTTTTGGTTTCATCTAAGACGTACGAAAAAAAGGTGGTTTTCTCTCAAACAACATTTATATGTTCTGTAAGCTAAGATGCATACGTAATTTTATGTCCACATATTTACTCCAAGCTACAATAAATAGAACAGCAAGCATATTTATGTGTAGATATGGCCCCCACTGATATCTCGTTATCGTAATGGAAATTTTATGAATTTCAAAAGCGTAATCCATATATATTTTGCCTAAGCTATTTACAAAGGGAAGTATAATTAAATTATAGCGACAGTCTACACTTATATTTCTTACAACTTTTGATACCAAATGGAATCGTATTGGGAATGTTTTAAATGGCCACTCTCTATTTTTTCGCTCTGAAATTAGAGCAGTAAATGGAGTTTCGGCACAGACTCAATGATAAAAGTCTTACTTTAGCCAGCCGCATAATATTTCATATAAATAAATTATTAACCTGAATAAATTTGTGACAAACATTTGCTGGCAATTTTTGAGTTTGAATTTTTCTGAATGATTGCTGTAAATTTAAACTATTATTTGTGGGTAAACTCAAGAAAACCCATGCACATTAAAAGTAACAATGG
Source organism: Atherix ibis (assembly GCA_958298945.1). Classification (NCBI taxonomy): domain Eukaryota; kingdom Metazoa; phylum Arthropoda; class Insecta; order Diptera; family Athericidae; genus Atherix; species Atherix ibis. The sequence goes on along the minus strand of CATQJD010000109.1, from coordinate 89,675 downwards.
AAAGATATATAATTATATATTTTTCGTGGATCGGATTCTACCAATGAGTTCCGGGTTTCATCATCGATTTTAAGAGATCTTCTTGATTTCGGTTTGTCTTCTATGGTAATTCCCTATCTCTATTTTAGAACTTTTTGAAACTATATTTCTATAAATATTGCAGATTATCTGGATAGCTTCTTTTGACTTTAATCCTTTGTCAAATAAAAATAGCATAAAATATCGCAAATATGTCTGTAAAATCTCAGTATTCTGCCTTTTTCTACTATGGCCAAAAAATAAAAATAATGTCAAAAAAGAAAGACTAATAAACTATTAATGCAAAGACGTGTTAACTCAACGGCAACCGGTGCCAAACTGATTAAAAAAGGTACATAGAAAAAATATACATTTCTTGCCGTTTCACCTGATATATAAATTATATATCCCTATAGTGGGTTTTTATAAAAAAAAAAGTTTGTGACGATATTACCACATTAAAAAATCTTAGGTGATATCTGGATACTTTTGTGACTCACTGTATGTCGAGTGGTGTAAATGTCTAGTGTAGAATTCTAGATACAGCTTAAGTTCAACGCGAATGGACTAATGGATGCACATATATGCATCCCTGCATCTAATCCACCCTTCTCGTGGAATGAAGTGACATCACATTTTCAAATCATCTCGAACAAAGCTAATTTTTATTTAGACGGCTACTTTGATAACCAAAATTGTCAAATTTGTGCATCTGATAATCCAAGAGTAATTATTGAGTAACCATTATATTCAACACGTGTCACTGTATTGTGCACTTTATGGGCCGGAGGCATCACTGGTAAATTTTTTTTCGAAAATGGAGCCAGTTCTAGAGTTATTGTCAATGTAGTGCGCTACAGAACATGGTAACCATTTTCTTATAGATTATTTTTGATGATATGGATGTTGAAGAGTTGTGGTTTTAACAACATGGCATTGCCTACGGCACTACCCACGAAATAATCGATTTATTGAAAACCAAATTCAATGTACGTCTAATTTTTCGAAGAGGTCTTGTAAATTGGCTTCCTAGATCATGTGATTTTCCGCCGTTGAACTTCTTCTTGCGGGGCTATATGCAAAATAAAGTTTATGAAAATATAATAGCTGACACAAAATTCAAGAGTTCAAAACAAATCTCAACCACGTGATCCGCGAAAAAGAGCCGCAATTATACAAAATGTTATCGAAAATTTTGTAAAAAGGATCAATGTCTGTAAACGTAGGCGTAGTAGACAATTGCCCGATATTGTATTTCATTCATAAATGGTTAAGTATCTAAAACTTATTTCAATATAAAATAAGGGAATTTTGATTCAAAATGTGTGTTTCATTTAAAATTCAAAAGAAAACGCTTTAATTGGTACATCCTGTACTTGTTAAAAAATACTTTGAATATTAAATAATAACAAATTTCAAATTCAAGTTATCGATATCTGTCAGAGTTAAAAATGTAAATAAAGCTGAAATATGCTCGATTTTCATGGAGTTTTCAAACTCTTCAAACGTCTACAAAATTGGCATGGCAGTTATTTTATTTGTACTAATTATTAAATAAATAACAAAACAAAATACGATTCCTTTTAATATCAAAAGATTGTATAAAATATAAGTATAGACTGCTGTTACGTTTGAATTATATTTTTCTTTTAAAAATAAGTAAGTTAAAATATATATTATTTTTCACTTTTGGAATTCCTTAAATTCCTAGCACAACAACGAGATGTCAGGGGGTGTCACATCTAAACACAGGCAAGTTGTTCGATTGACCGATTTTGAAAATTACGTGTCCATACGGAGGGTCTATTTAGAATTATTTCATTTAAGATTTTGAGGTTATTTGAGTCCTTGAAATTTTCTTGTTTGTGGAACATACTAGGTCTGTTCAAAAAGAATCGCGAATTTTGAATTTCCGCGGGTTACGTACATTCGATTTTCGATTTTTTGTGGCGTTATGTTGGTACTCATGTATCTCACTTATACCGACAAGTTCGGCCATTTTGAATGTTCAGTTAATTTGTGACAGCTGCTTTGCTTGCACGTGTTTTGGCTCGTCTTCGATTTTTTCCCATTTTCGACCAAAACCAGCATCGCATTAACATTGCTAAGGAGCTATTGGACTTTGTACGCGACGACCCAAATTGCTCCAGAGGGTCATAACTGGTGACGAATCATGGGTTTACGGTTATGACGTGGAAACCAAAGCTCAATCATCCCAATGGACGCTGCCGCACGAGCCAAGACCGAAAAAAGCGCGCCAAGTTCGGTCGAATATGAAGGGTTTGCTTACAGTTTTCTTCGATTGCAGGGACGTGGTCCATCATAAGTTCTTGCCACAGGGTAGGACGGTCAATAAGGAATATTACCTGTAAGTTATGCGCAAATTGCGCGAAGCAATCCGCCAGAAACGCCCGGATTTGTGGAAGAAGAAAAATTGGCTTTTGCACCATTATAACGCCCCTGCTCACGCATCGGTCTGGTCCCCTGTGACTTTTTCTTGTTCCCGAAACAGATTCTTTGATCCATTTTTTGGGATGGGCAGAAATCGAAGACGAGCCAAAACACGTGCAAGCAAAGCAGCTGTCAAAAATTAACTGAACATTCAAAATAGCCGAACTGCGCACAATGTTATTTTTCCTGCTTCTTGTTTTTGCTAGTTTTCAAGCTGTCTATGACCTAGATATTGTAATGGATTAACCTGACCTCCAATCAATGATATAGCCTTAAATATTGACTAAGGTGGGAACAAACGGTTGTTTTGGTTCGCAGTTAACTAGCACTACCGTATTAATGAAACACGGGCAATATTATGGTAAGCCGTGATCTAGTAAAAGTAACTTAAATATATTATATTGAACTAGTTTTTTTAAAATAACAATTGTTCCAAATCAGTTTAAAATAGAATCAAATAATTATACCGTTAGTGAGATTAAATTGTAATTGTTTATTTTTGTTACTCTTCCTGAAAACAGGTTGATTTATTTTATATCTGGCTTTTTATACGAAGGTTTCAGAAAATTTTATTGCCATCGTCGCTTGCCACAGAAAATTTGAGAGAATCGTATAACAGTTAATTCTTATTGAATTAAATATGAATTTTTGGTGAGTTTTTGTAGTGCACTCTTTATTTGAACTTTTCCTAATTGTAGACTTTTTCTTAGAAATATTCTTAGTAAAATCAGTTAGTAATAATATGTGAAGAGTTCCAAAGTAGAACGAAATTTTTTTATTTGAAAATATCCCATATGAAAACATTGATGTCCAGCCTTGATTTAATCAATAGCATGATTAGGATGTTTGTGTAACGTAAGTATCAGCTAGTTTTCAACATTTTTGTGCACAAATGATTAGATCATTTACTTTTTCCTCATATGTACTTGTGCGTCCCCTTAAGCTAGTGTGTTGATATATTTTTCTGGATGATTTTTCTCCATCTATGAATACAAACGTTTTGGAGTAAAATGAAGACGCATAAATCGGAGTTTTAAAATTAATTTATTCAAACCAAATATTCTCCATTATTATCGAAAATATAGTATTTTTTTCTTGAATTCAGCTTGGTTCCATTAAAAGAGTTCTGCAAAGATCAATACAAGTAGTCTGATAGTGCTTTGTTTGGGCTATATAATGGATGTATCTATACTTCCTAGGTGAGCTCTCTTAATTTTTGGCGAATCATCAAAGATGAGCGTGGTCGAGCGTTACCGTAGTAGAAGACGATACCATTCTAATTGATCAATTCCGGCCGTTTTCTTTAAATCGCTTCAAGTAAGCTCTAGTTGCTTCCAGTACAGTACCGAGTTAACAGTTTGACCGAACAGTAGCAGTCCATAATGAACGATTGCCTTTCAGTTTCACCATACACACAGCATAACCTTAATGGCCATCAATACTGGATTTTAAATTGCTGTTGATAGTTTGTTTAACTTTTTCCATTATTTCTTTCGAACGATATTTTCGTAATTTATTTATTTTGATCGCTAGTTATGATTTGCTGGTTCGATTTCGTTATAACTCGATTTCGTAGTGCTTCAGATGTATATCGCATATTTTAAGTTGATCCATCGGTCGATCTTGTTTTTCAGACTCAATTTATGAGGTAACCATACATCCAGTTTTTTTTTGAATCCAGTCTATCGCAAATGGTTTAAAACGGGAAAATATAAACATATTTTTTATTTTTATTTCTGTAGTATTTATTAATTTTATTTTTTATAAACATTGTATAGATTTTAACGTTGTATCACTAACCATTTACACTTTAAAAAAAAATAATACTAATATCATGAAATCAACCGCGTTAGTACTGTGATTAAGAAATAGGGATCAAATTGTTCGCTTTTTCTCGTCAAGAAATACACTTGTTCTGTGTTATGTTAAAACAAACATCAGAAATCGTAGCAAAATTTGTGGATTGGAAATATAAGTTGAAACAAATAGGAACATTAGTGACGAAGGTGCGAAAAAAAGACAAATTACTATACAAACTCATAACACAATTTTATTCTTAAAATGCACAATATCATAACAAAGCATTGTGATTATAACAAATTTATTACGGTATTCTGATTATATTGTTGTGTTAATTTTGGTTGCATTGGTTGAAAAATTTGAATTACTTTTTATACATCATGAAGGGTTACTTGGTAATGATCGCACCTATATATACGAGGTAAAAAATCCGCAATCATATTATTATCTGTGACATAATAATATACATACTTTTAAAACGAACTGAACTGATTCAGTCAAATGTGTTTCCAGTGGATTTGACTTTTCTGCATCATCCTTAATATATGGTATATCCATAGATAAAGAAAAATCACCCTGAAAAATATATCAACACAATAGCTCTAGCAGACGCACAAGTACAGGTGGAGGTAGAGAAATGTTCAAATAATTTGTTCATAAAATTCTGGAAACTACCTGATACTTAGGCTGTCTGCACACGGCGCTGTTTTTCCTTCTTGTTTTCTTTATAGAATCGCTGGTTGTTTTCAAGCTAGTTACGGCGCTAGACTTTGTGATCTAGCACCGTCTATTCGCACAATGCCTTTTTTGAAGTTGAATTTTTAGGTTATTTTGAGAAGCAAATGACACATACACATGTTTGTTTACGTGCATAAAAACGTAAACAAAGGCACATACGTGTCATTTGCTCATCTAATCCACGTGACATGATAATGTTTTCTCGTTAAAACTGGCAGCAAAACTAGCACCAAAAATAGAACCGGTAAGATTTCTGAAATCTAGCTTCAAAATTAACAGGGGAGCAATGAGTGACGTAATTTTTCGTACCGGAGTCAGTAAGCAAAACGTTAAAATACATCCACGTCATACGTTCCATGTCATGAAACCTGGACGTCAAAGTTTTCATAGCAAGGAGGAAAAGTAGCATCATGTGAAGCGGGCTTGATCTTAAAATACATCCTTCTCATTCGTTCCATGTAATCAAATTTGGACGTCAAAGTTTTCATGGGCAATATTTTTATATACAAAAATTCTGTTTTAGGTTTGGACTCTTTGTATATTACTGCTCAATAGTAAAATCTTAATTTAGTTTGTGACATTATATAATATACAAAAACAATACAAACAACAATATTGCATATTTATGCAGAGGGTATTTTTTATTTGACAACTTTCAAATACTATTTATTGAAAATATCTTTTTTAGTTTATTATATAGAGAATAATTACTGAATTAGTATTGCGGTTTTCGATTTAGATTTTTCCAATTCCATATAGTTTACTCTTTTGTATGATTTTAAAAGTTCAAAAGCACTATTTTCTTCAATGTAAAATGGAGCAGCTTTTTTAAGCGGTGAATATATTATCAAATTTATTTTTGAGCATATTTCACACAATCAACAAAAATTTTTGTCAAGGTAAGATGTGCTATAAACCGCTTTTAATTCGAGATAAATTTTATTTTTTGGCTGGTTCAATATTTTTTTATGAATTTCAATGGTATTTCTTTCGCCGAGTAATAAGAATAACAGCAAATGATTCTCATGTATCCCTGTCACTCATTTTTTGAAAAATTTCAAATATATATTTAAAATATTCCTTCTTAATCTCCTTTAGGCATTTGTCATGCCTAAAGGAGATTAAGAAGGAATATTTAAAATATATATGTATTGATTGAGTAACTTAATCCCACTCTATTGCGTTAGTACATAATTACCATGCAATAATTCATTATAGCAATAATTGTAGGAACGGTTTGAAGAAGTTATTCGAAAATAAGTAATCAAATTTGAAAAAAAACGTTGAATTTTTCACATGATTAAGAGATTATTTAAAAAAAATCCCCAATTGAAGAGAATTTGTAATATGAATGCGAAATTCATTATTTGAGCTAAAACTTTCAACTATTTGATGGTAATTTGTTTTAAAAGTATTATAAGGATTTTATATCTATGCTGAATGAAGAAGCCAAGATATTCCTTGTTTTCGAATTTCTTATTTCCGAAGTCCTTATTTCCGAAGCCATGTTAAGCCTGTTTGGGAATAAAGATTATTTTTTGTAAAATATAATTGGAATGTTTTGGTTTCTTTTTATAGCGTTTGTAAATAATAATTTTTTTATTAAAAAAAGTATTTTAAATTTTTATTAAATAATTACTCACAAAAAATGCACTTAAAAAAATTGGAAATTTTAATTTGTTAAATGCAATAATAGATACATTCATATCTTTAATTTTCTAATTGATAACGAGTTTATATTTTATATTTTAGAATCGTTTTTCTTATTTTTTACTTTCAGTCACTACAAATGATATATTTTCTTACTTCCAGAATCAAATTTACGAAAAAATACGAATACCGCGATAACTTGTAAAATAAACAATTCAGCGAAATAATAGTGAATTTATTCAAACAATAATAAGAAAAATCATTTACTGTTAAACACTTAAGAGTGAATAAATTCATAAAAATTATTAGTAAAATTATAACAAAATTGTAAAAGCAAAAGAAAAATAATTTTAATCAATTAAATAAATAAAATTATTCAGTAAAATATACAAGGATAAATAAATAATTAATTTTAAATAAATCAATGTAAAATAAACCAATTTCGAGGAATACAAATTGAATTGATTGATAGCACGAAACGGAAAAGAATTGAACAAACACGACAAATATAACTTAAATTTTAAAATATCATATATATAATATTAAGAAGAAGAGCAAAGTATATTTTTACTGAGGAAAAGCTGCGAGTGCGTATTTAGATTATATAAAAAGTATCCACGTTAGTCTTACGAAACAGTCTAACGCAGAAACAAGGACATAATGTCTACCCTATTCTCAGAGTTGGAGCGTACCGGTATGAATTGTTCAACGGCGACATATCCTAGCACAAGTCCAAGATCCACTAATTCTCTGTCAGCAGCCCAACCGCAAGCTGTTGCAGCCACGGTTACCAATAGTAATGGTATTGGTAATGTGAATGTATTAAACCAACTTCAACAGAGCCAATCCCTACAACAACAGCAGCAGTCGCCGTCATCAGTGTCAACAGGTGGACATGGTGCCGTTAGTAGTCTGGTTGATCAGCGGGCATTGCAACTAGCCTTCGAACTATCGATGGTTGGATTGTCGACGGATATGCTCAGCATTTCCAATAACTTCCATGACGTTCAGAGCGTTTTGAATCCAATGACAAACAGCTTGCCAATAGATAGCACCATCAATTCGTTCGCATCCATTGTACCGGGGCTGGAAGACCGTTCGAAGAAGTCTCAAAATATGACAGAATGTGTTCCTGTTCCTAGTTCGGAACACGTTGCGGAAATCGTTGGTCGTCAAGGTAAGCTTCCAATATATTACATTGAACACATTAAAGCACCACATTCAGTAGTCATCCGCACATATTTAGTAGCTAATTACGTGAATAATGCGATTTTTATTCTAAAATTTGGTCGTTTCAAATTTGTTTCCTCATTAAAAATGAATGCACCTTTATTGATCTACATTCTTAGCATGACATTACTCCACAATCTTAGGCAAAATATATGGAAATGAGTGCACGAAGGTAAGTTATATAGTTGGAGACAATGAGGGTTAAGGGAAAATATAAAGGTTTGATATTCTGTACAATTCATTTGTCAAATCTTACGTAATTTATAGCATCGGAAAATAATAGGTTAGAAACAATATTGAAAGCGCCTACTTGATCGTCTCATAGTTTTGAATAAGTTTATTTGGAAGATCATATTTCTGTCCTGATTTTATTTGGAAATCTTCCTTTTAAATACTGCAGCATTTTATCGTAGAGTTTTCCCGATATTGCTACACTTACATATAAACTCAAACTCATTTATTCTAAAGTCAGTTTCACCAACATTTGCGCAGAAATATAAATTATATTTGACCAAAAAATAAATGTTTATTCATTAACAAAGATAATAATGATTAAAGAGATAGATATATATCTCATTTGCCCGTGCCTCTTTCTCATAAATTCAAATTTCATCGTCATTTCTATTAATACCCATCCTAAAATTAATGTAACTATATATATATTGAGCATAGTCGGTCATATTCATCTAGTTAGGCAATTACCCGAAAACACCATCATACTTGGAAATTTTAGTGCTCAGAGTCATGCTTAGAGTTTGCTAAGAACCTATTGGCTTAGATAGAATAGCGTCATCCTCGAGGAATGACGCCATTCTATCGATTCGTTCTATATTCCTCTAAATTTTGTTTCAGTGCGTTCTTTTTCAACCAAGAGTACCTCGTCTATTCTTGATTTAAACTTCGTTCCTGAACTAAACTTTGGTTTATTTTCATAAAAAGCGCATGGTTTAGTATTTAAGCTCTTAATAAAGAGTACAAAGAGACCTCTTATTTATACGTGTAGAGGCAAACGTTACTCATATCAGGATAAAGCTACCCTTACATTTTATAGAAGAAAAGGTAGTTTGATTCGATTTAAATCTCGGGTTACCAAAGCATCGTATGATCTACCTGTTCTCCCATCTCTAAATCATGAGGCAGAAAATATGGTAAAAATACTTAGACATGCAACAAGTCAAATCGTACCATCTTCCACTAGTATGGCTACACGTTTACTACCAGTATGGTGTTCAACTGAAATTGTTGAAAATTGTTATGTTCTGTTATTTAGTTTTCTGATATGTTTACATTATGAAAATGGTCGACTTTCGAAAGACACATTTCTTAAAATTCGCGGTCATAATGATCGTCCCTCTGAGACTGTAATCAAAAACTGTTAGAAAAATAACAATTGGTACTCGTACAGACTGAAAATATTGCTTCGGTGAGTCAAAATATTGCCGGGACTCGAGTTTTGTCGAGTGCACGACCTACCCAACAATTGGGCCTGTCCAAAATGACAACATGGTGAATTTTGCTCAAGGATTCGGTTCTTAAGCCTTATATTTGGTTCTTAAATGCAAGAGTTAAAGCAACCAGAGCATGTTCAACGTCGAAATTTTGCTAATTCGATAATTGAACATGATGCTATTTTTATTTCAGGAAAAACATTTTGGATGAAGCTAATTTTTACTTAGATGCCTATGTTAACAAGCAAAATTTTAGCATTTCGTATCTGAAACTTCAAGAACAATTATTGAATCACCATTCCATTCATCACGTGCCACTGTACGATGCGATTTATGGGTCGGAGGCATCATTGGTCCTTTTTGTCGATAAATGAGGCTAGTGCTGTAGTTACTGTCAATGGACTGCACTACAGAAATATGGTAACCCATTTTTTATGTCCTATTTTTGCCATAAGACTCAACCAGATACATGATAAGAAGCTTAACCCTGTAGACTTTGTGGTTGTAGACTTTGTGGTTTGTCGTAAAGACTCTGTGCCTGTGAAACGAGGTGATCTTTTTCCATTTTGTTGCATTTTTACGTTTTATGAATTCATATTTGCTGGTGGGTAGCTACTAACATATGTGTATGGCGAAAACATAAAAAAGCTGGAAATTAAGTAGTAATGGGAAAAAATAAGGCATTCAAATACATATATGAAAGTTACTGGGGTTTTTGTATGTTGGTCCATGGCACAATAGTTTATTTGAAAATATAGTTACCAGTTATGGCTCTATAAAATCATTGGGAAGGTCCGAGTGGTAGCCCATACACTAAACTATCGGGAAGGTCCGAGTGCTAAACTACCGGGATATGCCCGTAAATATTCTTGCAAAAAATAGTGCACGATACATCCATAGCACGAACCAAATTCTTTCCATAAAATAATATTGCTCGCTTTATTATTATTTTTGTTGTTGTATATATTATGGCTTTGCAAACATGCACTTTTATTTCTACGGATAAGCTTCTATTATGAATGCAATTTTTGCTGCTACAACGCTAGTAAAAAATGTTTTCTTGCTTTGGTGACAGATTTACCCTTTTTCCAATATAATTTTTTTACCCAATAAATTATACACTTGCTTTCTGTAAAATATTATTCTACAAGTACAAAGCAGACGTATTAGTAAAATTGGATTTTATAATATTAGTTCGTCGAAAAAGTTCTCCATCAGATGGAACTAAAAGTAAATAATGTGACAGTAACTACTAGTCGCATTAACAATAGTAGATGCGCATTTAATGTCACCTTTTTTTTTGGTCAGTTTTTCCATAATTTCTTTCAAACACAAAGTGTAGAAAATATCGTTTGAAAGAAATTATGGAAAAACTGAGGAAAACCGATGACCGATGACAAACTGTTTCAAATCCAGGATTGACGATCCATAAGGTTATGCTGTATGTATGCTGGAACTGAAAGGGAGTCATTCATTATGAACTGCTACCTTCGGTCAAACTGTTAACTCGGTACTGTACCGGAATAATTAGAGCTTACACCAAGTCATATTTCTCCCTAAATTGTCCAATAATTTTGGAGAATATAATTAGCTAATGTATCGTGTAGCATTTTTTTAGCCTATCGCGACGGTTATTACATGAAATTACTTCGGTTTCTTTATGCTATGTAAAAGCATAAAGAAACCGAAGTTATTTCATGTAATATCATCAAAATTACTGCAAACTTAAGTATTGTCATATTAAAGCATTAATTCCATACGGAAATTTACTCACTTCTATTTTGACGGCGTAAAGCGTGTACTTCAAGCTTACTGCTACTTCAGTATTTTCCCAAAATTATAACCAATAAAAAAAGCTTACTGCTACGTCAGTATTTTTCCAAAAAAAATTTTTTTACCAATAAAAAAATTCGCTCCTTAAGAATAGTAGTGTTATCGTCTTGGTCAGCGATGTGACCTTACAAATTTGATATGATTCAAAGTATTCATTTTATTGTGTATGCAGATGGGTAAAAGTTCGGGTTTGTTTGATGTGCTATAATAATTTTAGATTCAAATTTGTTATACAAAAGTTTTGACGCGGCTATTTGAAATAACTGTAAAATATTATTTAACAATATTTCAGTAAAATATTATTAATTTTTTTAACAATATTTGCTCGTAAGAAGTATTTGGTTTACATAATTATTTTTGCTTTATGTCCTAGCAGCTTACGAATACATTTTACTATTGTAAATATATATAAATGTAATAAAACTATCTATAGGTATTTTGTTTTTAAATGGTCTTATATACTCGTATATTTCAAAAAAGTTGATTGTGGAAAGTGAAATGAGGTTTGAATCATTAAATCAAAAATTTTTATCGCAATTTTCAATAATTTTGACGACATTTTTCTTAGTTTTTAAAGAATTAGCTAGCATATTAATTTGAAAGTTTAAACAAAATTTGTATGGATGTTTCATATTTCCATCAATATGATTAGTTTGGTGTGGATTTTAAAACTTTATTTACGAAGATTTTGGAAAAAATATAATTATTTTCTATTTCAGATAATGAAAATTTAAATTAATAAAAACAAGCAAGTACAGATAATAATAGTGGTTGTGAGGATGATTTTCCGTAGTAAGTAGCAATCAGTATTTTTATGTGATGTAGCAATCAGTATATTTTATGTGATGTTTTGGCATAACAAGGATATCGACATGTATACACCTCTCAAGGTGCGTGTACACTTGAAAACAAAGTTACGGAAGTTGATTCCGTAAACAGAATTTAATAGTGTACACGGCTCAGAAAGTTGATTGCGCAAGATGCTGCAAATATTGCAACGGTTTGCAGCAAAACTTTTTATTGTCTATAGTGATCTTATGGTAGGCAAAAGTAGCTACGACGTTTGCAGCGGCAAATATTATCTGTTCGTACGACATTTTCACACTGCGTAATTCTCAATTTGAAACGTCAAATATTGTTTTTGCTTTTAAATTTATGTATTATTTACAACTACATAGAATTTGTACCAAGCAAATTTTGTACGGGAAGAAAAGAGGACATGAAGACATATAGGAGAAAACACTCATCGATATCTACCCAAGACCGGACCTGACGTATAAATGCCCTGACGTATATAGGGGAAAACACTCATCGATGTGAGTACCAAGACCGGACCTTTGTACCAAGACCGGACCTGACGTATATAGGGGAAAACACTCATCGATGTCTACCCCGCAGAAGTACCGGACCTGACGTATAAATGCCAGTTGTTGTTTGAAAACAATTGCTATTGTCGAAAGTACCAACATTATAAAGCTTAAGTTTGAAGTTTGATGATGCTACGTTGCTTAGTATTTATTCGACAGGCAAAAATTGGTCATCGTTCATTTGAAAGGTCTCAGTCCAACCAATGTCGAAGCTGAGCTATACTATACTATGGAGGAGTGCGCTCCATCATTATCAAAGAGAAAATATTAGGTTGGAGAGTTTAAACGAGTCCGTACGAGCTGCGAAGAAAATCCATGAACTGGTATTGGATGACCGTCGACTGAAACTGCACGAGCTATCAAACATGGCAGGCATTTCAAATATCTGTACATCAAATATTTATTGAAAATTTGGACATGCGAATGCAACATACACAGCGTTGTAATGAAACATCCTGTGTTAGGGGATGTTTCGCAGCAATAAAGCTGTATTTTTCGATTCACTTACCTGAGATGAACGAACAGTCAAACAATGAACTGAAAGGGGTGAATCGGCTACAAAGAAGGTGAAGACTGTTTAAACTGCTGGTAAGGTCATAACGTCAGATTTTCGAGATACGCATAAGATAATTTTCATTGATTATCTTCAGAAAGGGAAAACAATCAGCGTGTTATGCGAACTTTTGCGGCATTTGAGTGATGAAATCAATAAACAACGGCCACATTTAATGAGAAAGAAAATGTCGTTTCATCAATACAATGTACCAGTTCTCACATCCGTATCGTAATGACTGAAATCAATGAGGTTTAGTCACATCCGTATCGCAATGCTTCTTCACGCACCCTATTCGCCAGGTTTAGACCATCTCGGATTATTTTCTCTTTCCAAACTTGAAAACATGGCTCCGTGATAAAAGATTTGACAACTATGAAGAGGTGGAGTCTGTGGTTCATGGCTATATTGAGAAGCTCGACGGTTCTCACTATAAACAGCGTATCATCGAAGCTTTTTAAAAGGGGACTATGTTGGAAAATATTGTAAAAATATTTTTTCCCCATTTTTTTGTATTTTATTTGTTAGGTCGGCTACTTCCGGGCCTACCGCCGTAAAAGGATGCATTAACAAGTTTTCCAAGGATTGGGCATTGCAAAATATGTGTTCTATGGGAAGTGGAATGCTTGGTTGAACTGCAAAGTTCGATTCCGTATGTCCATATTGGTTTAAATATCGTATTGTATAGTAATAATTTACTTTTTAATGTTCGTTTTATCCTATTGTCTAGGAATCGGAATAACTATTTGTATAGTCCGTTAAGTTGACTTCTTTTAATTTTTGTGTGAAAGTTCCAGGTTAACCATTTGGCGATTATAAGTACTAAGGCACACTTTTCTTGTGGAACTTTATTACCATTCAGAATTATAGTAGGAGCCTGTTCCTGGCACAATGTGATAGTAATATGAGCACATTATTGCTTATTTACCCCTACTCTCCACCTTTTGAACCACGCTTCTAAAGAGTGGAAAGATATTTATGATGAGTAAGAAATACTGTATCGTCAGCATATGAGTGTAAGTATTGTAATAGATTGGACCTAGGATAAAAATCAGAATACTCATTAATAACCATAGCGTAGGACTCGCTGCAAATTCCGAAGCAATCAAACATTTCATTCTGTATTTCTGAAGTTATGAGATTATATGCTGGGGCTGTTTTGTTAGATAAGCGATCTAATGTGAATTTAACTTCGGAGGAGATGAAGAACTTAGGAGGTACACTTATGGACAACTGTGATGATTTTTATCGATGTATATTTTCGTCATATTAAATTTCTTGGATGTCTTTATGTGGTTAAAAGGTGTTTGCTAAGTGTTTGCCAAAGGTGTCGACTTTCTGTTTGTTCGCTTTTGCCCAGGTTCCGTCGGTATCACGTAGCAGATGTGTCCCTTTTCTTATTTAAGTATTCGTTTGATAGCTGTCTAAAATAACTTATTAGTTTTCAGTGATTTGGAATATTCAGAAAATCGTTTGTTGTTGTAATTGATTATTTATTGTTTCAGTTCTAGTTGCAGTGGGTTTAGTTTTTTCTTGTCACTGGGGATCCTTGAAAAGTGCCACTGTGCTTTGGCCCGATATATGTCGCTTATTAAGCTATGAATTTGACGAAAGAGCTAAGACATGGTAACCTCATTTGGGGTGCTTAGTGTTATAATCTCGTACCACGATAAAAGATTAGTTCAAATTTTATTTGAACGACAGTAAACAAATGCAACATCGAAGGTAAGGGATGTACATGGGAGGGTTATAGTTACTGACTGTAATGGAAGTTTGTGAGTGAAAGGAATAATTTGGGTATTTTGTAAGTAGGATGGCAATTCCACCATGCGCTGTGTTGTCCGGATGATCAGTTCTGTATGTTCAATAGTCACGTATAGTAAAGAACGATCTGGGCGTCAAGTAAGTCTCCGTAACCAGTACAATGTTTTTGTTATAGAAAAGAATGTGACTCTCTAATCGGTGTAGGCTAAGTCCATTGGCATTCCAGAGAAGGATGGACGATGATTTATCGGAAGACGAACATATTAATTGACGAAACACATATTAAATGTGAATGAGGAAATTACGGTGGTGAGGGCGGATAATGAAGAGAGAGTAATTTCTTGAGTTATTTAATTTGTTAAGTTATAGAAAATCGTTGTTGGGTCTAATGAGGAAGGTGTAATGGGAGCAATGTATAATGTATATATTGTTACTTCCATATCTTTTTTGCTGCTATGGTTGTTGCTGTTGTTCTGGTGCTGTTTATTGTGGTTGATGTTGCTATTATAGGGATTGTTGTGGCAGCTATTGTTATATCTGGTATTGTTGTGTGTTGTGACTGTTATTGTGTCTGCGGGTCGCTGGATGCTCCCGATACTACTGCAGAAATGACAGATTGTGACTATGAGGTACCGTATTTCTAGCTATTATTGTAGCGTGCATTTGTTTCTTTTCTTGAATTGTTTTATATGTGGAGCATCACCTGTAATTAGCTGGACGGTTGTTTCCACATAGCTAGAATTTAGCCGGTGCTTCCCTTAGCTTCCTACACTCTTTATTAGGTATTCACTAGCTCATTTAACACACAGGAGTGTGTCGGCAGTATTTTTGTGTGCTCGTATTTTTGGCACCTATGGCATTGCAGAATTTGTGTGGTTGGGTACAGTTCCTCAATGTTAATTTTGGTGTACACTAAGTTATTCAGCTTAAACATTTTCGTTATTTGCCACTAGTTTGAGGAGTACGATATTTCCTAATGCTTTTTGCATTTGAAATGCTACCGACTGGATTTTGAGCATATTTATTTCATTTTTTATGTCCCTAGTCAGCGTGGTGTTATGTAGGTACCTTATAACGACTTAGACAGGCTTTTCTTCTTTTATTTGAATGTGTGAAATTCTGCATTCACTTATTAAAGGTAGTTTACCACATTCCGGTATGCCTGGGCTGTTTTCGTCTGTATAGCAAGACCTTTTCCATTTGCCTTAAACATAAATTGGTTTTTTTCAATCCCTTTCATAATTGTGCGACTCAGTTCAGAAAAATATTTTATGTTACGCAAATAAAGGGTTTTCGAATAAGAGTGATATGATTTCTTTTTAAAAAAACCACACTAATTGTTAAGGAAATTCAAATGTTTTTATTTAATGTAAAGTACAATCGATACAATTAAGTTCTGAATAAAACGTCATTCAAATGGCCTCCACGACTTCTTTTGCAGGAACGAATTCGATGAACCCAATTTTCGAGCACTTTTTCCACTAAATCAAGTCGTATGTCATGAATAGTCAATATTGACTTCTAAAACTTGAAGAGAGTCTGGTTTATTGCTAAAGACCAATGACTTCAAATAACCCCACAAGAAATAGTCTAATGGTGTTAAATCACAACTTCTTGGAGGCCATTCAATGTCCCAATTTCTTGAAATAATCGAATATCCAAACTTTTCTCGCAATAATTCGGTTGTTCCACGTGCTGTATGACACGTAGCTCCGTCTTGTTGGAACCAGATGTTGTCAAGATTAACTTCTTCCAATTTCGCCCATAAAAAGTTCGTTATCATCGATCTATACCGCTCTGCATTGACAGTAACTTTTACCAGATTCATTTCGAAAGAAGTGATGATTCCACCAGACAAAAACCACACCAAACCGTCAATTTAGGTGAATATAATGGGTGTTCATGAATGATTTGTGGATTTTCTTCGCACCAGAATCGACAGTTTTGTTTATTTACCGCACCACGCAGATGAAAGTGAGCCTCATCGGAGAAGATGATTTTCTTAAAAAAATTGTTATCGTTTTCAAGTTGTTCCAAGACAAAATCAGCAAATTCACGACGTTTACGGTGGTCCAATGGCTTCAGTTCTTGAGTGATAACAATTTTATATGGATGCAAGCCCAAATCCTTTCTCAAAATCCGCCAGGTTGTGGTTTGAGCCAGTCCCAATTCTTGAGAACGTTTTGGAATCGACAAATTGCGGCCTTCAGCAACACTTGCCTGCACGGCAGCTATATTTTCATTACTTCGAGCGGTTCTTTGTCTTATTGGCACTTGAACATTATGTAAAGAAAATGTACGCTCGAAATTTTTAACAATTCGACGAATAGCGAGAACAATTGGACGGTTTTTACGACGATAAAATGGCAAAAGCGCACGAAAAGTTGCAATTGGAGAACGATTATTTTGATAATAGAATTGAATAATTTATAAATGTTGTTCTTGCATATATCTCTCCATTATAAGGATATTAGAAGAATTTTGCTTAAACGAAGATATTAGAAGAATTTTGCTTAAACGAAGATATTAGAAGAATTTTGGGTCCCAAAAATTGAAAAAGAAGCGTAGGACAAACTCAGAATACATTCAATTAAATTCGCAGCAAAATAAGGTGAATGAGATAGTAAGATTGGACATTTTAATATGGTTTTCAGACAGTCAAGTAAGATAGGTCACATCAATTTATATACGGAAATAAGGAAAACATTCTTAGTAATAAATATCTTGGCTGATGGAATGACAGTATTAGAAGAAAACGGCAAATACTATAAAAATCGGCGACGAAACCATGACGGTGTTGAATTATTTTGCAGGTAATTGTATGAACGAGTACTAGTGAGTGTTTGATAACATAGGAGGATTGCCGATGCAAATTCAAATTCCTGTTGCATATTTTGGGTTAGGATAGTAAAGGTGAACCTCTGATCCGTGGGTTATAAACTGACTAATGACATGATTTTCAGTGATCCAATGCTTCATTTTTCCCCAAACTAAAAAAGTGAAAAGAAAATATTTTAATAAAACGCATGCATGTAAGCACATTTACATTTCTAAAATTTATAAATTTCCAAAATTTGCAAAGACTACATTGGCGTACTCAAGAAATTTTTAAAACTGTTAAAAAATTTAAAGTGAAAAAATGAGAAAAATAATAATTCCAAAGTGCACAACAATTTTTCATTTACTTCAATCAAAATAATGGATGCTATAATTTTTGTACTTATGGTACACCCATATATCAAGTATTAATTTAAAAAAATAGTGATTGGCTAGTGATACAACTTTAAAATCCAATATTTAGTTCATAAAATACAGTTAAAATTGGAATAGCAAATGTAAAAATATGATTATGTTTTCCAATTATTATAATTTTGCTTACTTACTTATTAAAGAAATGTGACTATCCACAGTATTGTATGGTTGGAAAACTGGTAAAAGAGTACTTAAGAAAGGCAAGATATTTTATAATTATGCATTGTAAAAGGGTCTCTTAATTATTTTCTTTTCTATAACAATTTCCATTATTACTAAAAGCGAATATCTTTGTAGAATTCTGAGGGTTTTAAAAACCCCCAATGGAACCAAAAGAAAAAAATGTATTGATCAAAATTAAACTAAAGACAAAATACTGGTCTACAATTCTTGTACCGCACTTCGCAACTACTTGAAAATAACTGCTCAGAATCAGTTATATTAAAAATAATTATGAAATATTCAAATCCGGTCTACGCGTAAAAACAGCAATACTGTCGATAGATTTTGTGTTATCGATACCTTCTATTAAAATATGATATATACTTTAATAGAAAATTATGGAACAGTCACAATTATTGCAACATTTGTGTTGCTGACTTTTCGTATTGATACCGGAGATGCCCAAGATATCTTCCCATTTCATGGAGTGGAGAGCATTCTAAGTTGGAACTAACGTTTTAGTTTTACATTAATTAGTTTATTGAAAAAATTTGATCATAAATAAAATATTTTTAATTTTTTAATTTGTTCCTTCCCTTACCTCCTTTTGTGTTTGTTTACTCTATGCACTTTTTCTTCGCACCAGAATCGACAGTTTTGTTTATTTACCGCACCACTCAGATGAAAGTGAACCTCATCGGAGAAGATGATTTTCTTAAAAAAATTGTTATCGTTTTCAAGTTGTTCCAAGACAAAATCAGCAAATTCACGACGTTTACGGTGGTCCAATGGCTTCAGTTCTTGAGTGATAACAATTTTATATGGATGCAAGCCCAAATCCTTTCTCAAAATCCGCCAGGTTGTGGTTTGCGCCAGTCCCAATTCTTGAGAACGTCTTGGAATCGACAAATTGCGGCCTTCAGCAACACTTGCCTGCACGGCAGCTATATTTTCATTACTTCGAGCGGTTCTTTGTCTTATTGGCACTTGAACATTATGTAAAGAAAATGTACGCTCGAAATTTTTAACAATTCGACGAATAGCGAGAACAATTGGACGGTTTTTACGACGATAAAATGGCAAAAGCGCACGAAAAGTTGCAATTGGAGAACGATTATTTTGATAATAGAATTGAATAATTTATAAATGTTGTTCTTGCATGTATCTCTCCATTATAAGGATATTAGAAGAATTTTGCTTAAACGAAGATATTAGAAGAATTTTGCTTAAACGAAGATATTAGAAGAATTTTGGGTCCCAAAAATTGAAAAAGAAGCGTAGGACAAACTCAGAATACATTCAATTAAATTCGCAGCAAAATAAGGTGAATGAGATAGTAAGATTGGACATTTTAATACGGTTTTCAGACAGTCAAGTAAGATAGGTCACATCAATTTATATACGGAAATAAGGAAAACATTCTTAGTAATAAATATCTTGGCTGATGGAATGACAGTATTAGAAGAAAACGGCAAATACTATAAAAATCGGCGACGAAACCATGACGGTGTTGAATTATTTTGCAGGTAATTGTATGAACGAGTACTAGTGAGTGTTTGATAACATAGGAGGATTGCCGATGCAAATTCAAATTCCTGTTGAATATTTTGGGTTAGGATAGTAAAGGTGAACCTATGATCCGTGGGTTATAAACTGACTAATGACATGATTTTCAGTGATCCAATGCTTCATTTTTCCCCAAACTAAAAAAGTGAAAAGAAAATATTTTAATAAAACGCATGCATGTAAGCACATTTACATTTCCAAAATTTATAAATTTCCAAAATTTGCAAAGACTACATTGGCGTACTCAAGAAATTTTTAAAACTGTTAAAAAATTTAAAGTGAAAAAATGAGAAAAATAATAATTCCAAGGTGCACAACAATTTTTCATTTACTTCAATCAAAATAATGGATGCTATAATTTTTGTACTTATGGTACACCCATACGTATATATCAAGTATTAATTTAAAAAAATAGTGATTGGCTAGTGATACAACTTTAAAATCCAATATTTAGTTCATAAAATACAGTTAAAATTGGAATAGCAAATGTAAAAATATGATTATGTTTTCCAATTATTATAATTTTGCTTACTTACTTATTAAAGAAATGTGACTATCCACAGTATTGTATGGTTGGAAAACTGGTAAAAGAGTACTTAAGAAAGGCAAGATATTTTATAATTATGCATTGTAAAAGGGTCTCTTAATTATTTTCTTTTCTATAACAATTTCCATTATTACTAAAAGCGAATATCTTTGTAGAATTCTGAGGGTTTTAAAAACCCCCAATGGAACCAAAAGAAAAAAATGTATTGATCAAAATTAAACTAAAGACAAAATACTGGTCTACAATTCTTGTACCGCACTTCGCAACTACTTGAAAATAACTGCTCAGAATCAGTTATATTAAAAATAATTATGAAATATTCAAATCCGGTCTACGCGTAAAAACAGCAATACTGTCGATAGATTTTGTGTTATCGATACCTTCTATTAAAATATGATATATACTTTAATAGAAAATTATGGAACAGTCACAATTATTGCAACATTTGTGTTGCTGACTTTTCGTATTGATACCGGAGATGCCCAAGATATCTTCCCATTTCATGGAGTGGAGAGCATTCTAAGTTGGAACTAACGTTTTAGTTTTACATTAATTAGTTTATTGAAAAAATTTGATCATAAATAAAATATTTTTAATTTTTTAATTTGTTCCTTCCCTTACCTCCTTTTGTGTTTGTTTACTCTATGCACTTTTTCTTCGCACCAGAATCGACAGTTTTGTTTATTTACCGCACCACTCAGATGAAAGTGAACCTCATCGGAGAAGATGATTTTCTTAAAAAAATTGTTATCGTTTTCAAGTTGTTCCAAGACAAAATCAGCAAATTCACGACGTTTACGGTGGTCCAATGGCTTCAGTTCTTGAGTGATAACAATTTTATATGGATGCAAGCCCAAATCCTTTCTCAAAATCCGCCAGGTTGTGGTTTGAGCCAGTCCCAATTCTTGAGAACGTCTTGGAATCGACAAATTGCGGCCTTCAGCAACACTTGCCTGCACGGCAGCTATATTTTCATTACTTCGAGCGGTTCTTTGTCTTATTGGCACTTGAACATTATGTAAAGAAAATGTACGCTCGAAATTTTTAACAATTCGACGAATAGCGAGAACAATTGGCCGGTTTTTACGACGATAAAATGGCAAAAGCGCACGAAAAGTTGCAATTGGAGAACGATTATTTTGATAATAGAATTGAATAATTTATAAATGTTGTTCTTGCATATATCTCTCCATTATAAGGATATTAGAAGAATTTTGCTTAAACGAAGATATTAGAAGAATTTTGGGTCCCAAAAATTGAAAAAGAAGCGTAGGACAAACTCAGAATACATTCAATTAAATTCGCAGCAAAATAAGGTGAATGAGATAGTAAGATTGGACATTTTAATACGGTTTTCAGACAGTCAAGTAAGATAGGTCACATCAATTTATATACGGAAATAAGGAAAACATTCTTAGTAATAAATGTCTTGGCTGATGGAATGACAGTATTAGAAGAAAACGGCAAATACTATAAAAATCGGCGACGAAACCATGACGGTGTTGAATTATTTTGCAGGTAATTGTATGAACGAGTACTAGTGAGTGTTTGATAACATAGGAGGATTGCCGATGCAAATTCAAATTCCTGTTGAATATTTTGGGTTAGGATAGTAAAGGTGAACCTATGATCCGTGGGTTATAAACTGACTAATGACATGATTTTCAGTGATCCAATGCTTCATTTTTCCCCAAACTAAAAAAGTGAAAAGAAAATATTTTAATAAAACGCATGCATGTAAGCACATTTACATTTCCAAAATTTATAAATTTCCAAAATTTGCAAAGACTACATTGGCGTACTCAAGAAATTTTTAAAACTGTTAAAAAATTTAAAGTGAAAAAATGAGAAAAATAATAATTCCAAAGTGCACAACAATTTTTCATTTACTTCAATCAAAATAATGAATGCTATAATATTTGTACTTATGGTACACCCATATATCAAGTATTAATTTAAAAAAATAGTGATTGGCTAGTGATACAACTTTAAAATCCAATATTTAGTTCATAAAATACAGTTAAAATTGGAATAGCAAATGTAAAAATATGATTATGTTTTCCAATTATTATAATTTTGCTTACTTACTTATTAAAGAAATGTGACTATCCACAGTATTATATGGTTGGAAAACTGGTAAGAGAGTACTTAAGAAAGGCAAGATATTTTATAATTATGCATTGTAAAAGGGTCTCTTAATTATTTTCATTTCTATAACAATTTCCATTATTACTAAAAGCGAATATCTTTGTAGAATTCTGAGGGTTTTAAAAACCCCCAACGGAACCAAAAGAAAAGAATGTATTGATCAAACTTAACCTAAAGACTAAATACTGGTCTACAATTCTTGTACCGCACTTCGCAACTACTTGAAAATAACTGCTCAGAATCAGTTATATTAAAAATAATTATGAAATATTCAAATCCGGTCTACGCGTAAAAACAGCAATACTGTCGATAGATTTTGTGTTATCGATACCTTCTATTAAAATATGATATATACTTTAATAGAAAATTATGGAACAGTCACAATTATTGCAACATTTGTGTTGCTGACTTTTCGTATTGATACCGGAGATGCACAAGATATCTTCCCATTTCATGGAGTGGAGAGCATTCTAAGTTGGAACTAACGTTTTAGTTTTACATTAATTAGTTTATTGAAAAAATTTGATCATAAATAAAATATTTTTAATTTTTTAATTTGTTCCTTCCCTTACTTCCTTTTGTGTTTGTTTACTCTATGCACTTACACGCAGGCATGTATGTTTATTTTCCTATGTCGCGGCTCGCTTGCTGCGTACACATAGTGAGTTTACTTTACCTTCGATACTAACATTAAATTCTGGAACGATTTTTTTGATATCTGGTTCTGCATCGACTCTTTTGGCATCCTTAGTTGTTAAATTCCATAGTGGCAGTTCATTTTTTGCGACAGTGCCATTTCTTTCCGCTTTGATCCTAAAAATTAATAGCCCGAGTATTAAACAAGCAATGAATACGACGCTCAGTAATGCTAACAAATAACGATTAAATGTTATTTTCCATTGGTGATGATTTTTTCTCGTTTTACCTATTTTCTTAACGCATTCAATGACTTCCTCCCTTCTAACAAAACTTGTTATTTCCTTACGACTATCTGTCCTGACAGGTAAGATCTTAGTTCTGATATTCTTTCTGCCTTTAGGACTTTGAACGTTAAACTTCATTCTTATTCTTTGAAACGAGTTTCGATAAATAGTGTTATTTTAAGTCGTAGCCTCAATTCCTTATTTCTTACTTCGCATGGTTTTTAAAGATTTACAATTCTTTTTTAAATTAATTGGCAAATCGAATTTGAATCCATACGAACAGTGCAGAAAAGAAAACTTAGTTGATTTATGAGTAGTGTTGTTATGGACGTGTATAGCTTGGATGATTGGCTCGAATTGGTTACTTGGTTCTCCCATGAAACTACGCAAATTTTCCGCTAAAGAACGGTGATATCGCTCTAAAAATCGTTGACTTGGGGCGATATGCTATAATGTGCATTTTTTAATACTTAAATAGTTACGTTTCTAAAAAAATTTTAAATTAGTATTTTATTTAGTACCATTGTCTCTAATTAAAAATGTTGGTATCCGATGCCTAGTAATAATTTCGTCATAAAATAGTGATAGGTTTGAAACTATCACCACCTCCGCATCTGGAATAGGTACTCAAATGGCGTATTTTGTAAAATCATTCTGGAAGACTGATTTTACCCGTCATCTTTTCTGAAATCAGGTACGTTTCAGTATGGATAAGGCGTAAAATCAGCATTCCAAAATGATTTTACAATTCCGACAATAACCACATTCACTTATAGGTAAGGGGTAAAATTAGCATTCCAGAATGATTTTAATTTCGACAGTAACTACATAGACTTATCGGACGGTAGCCTAGCTGTGTCTATTAAAATCATTGGTATTTTATTAAATTTAGAAACCTTATTTGTTTGGGTTTAGGCGCATTTTCATATAGATGCTAATATCCTTTTTCATGTTCTTCCGTCAAAATTGTTGTCTGATTCGGAATAAATTTTTTGTTAACTCCTTGATGACTGGAGAGCACTGAGCTATGAAAATTCATTATCACCGTCTGAATTTCTTCTGCGTCAATGAGAACTTCGTAACTTTCCTTTGCTTTTGTAATAACTGTATCTAGTGGTCTGATAATACGATCGTTTTGTTGGTAAAATCGTTATTGACTTGGATTTTTTCCGCGTTTTGCTCCTAGTTTAAATTTTTATGATTTCGTGTGAATTTGTAGCTCGGCTTAAAGCATCAGCAACAACGTTGAACTTTTCTGCATTCTACTCCTTTTTTTACAATAATAATCGGATAGCTTATAATGGAACCGAATGAGCCACAAAGTTGGATCTTTAACATAGAATATAGTACTTCTACTAATAGTCCATAGTTCTATCATCAGAGAACTGATGATAGAAGTTTTGACACACCCTTGTCCAGTCAAAAGAAATATCCTTTATTAAAAGATTAACAATTGGAGCAGCATTTGAAGCCATGTTTTTAACAAATTTTCCGTAATAATTAACAAAACCGGGAAGTGATTGTAATTGTTTAATGTTTTCCGAAACCATATAATTTGTAACGCAGATAGTACTTGATGGTTCAGATACTATCCGCAAATTGGAGCATTTGTGACCCAGATAAAACACTTCCCGACACAAAAATTTGCATTTTCTGTATTTAATTTCAAATTGTGTTTTCTCAGTTCAGTGAACACTCAAACTAGTCTTTCATTATGTCCTGTCAGATTTTTACCAAGATAACGATGTCATTTAGGTAAACAAAATAAGCTATGCTTCTTAGAATGTAGTTAATGATCCTTTGAATTATAGCTGGCGCTTCAGTAAGACTATAAGTCAACCGATGGAACTTGAAGTGCCTTAGCCTCGTGCTGAAAGCTGTTTTTTGCCTATCATTCAGATGTTTTATTATTTCGTCACAACCAGAAGCCAGTTTTGAATACTGTGGGCTTGATTTTTACAGCACCACCAACAATGGTGAATTCCAGGAAACATATTCTTTATCGTGTATTTCAAGGAACCTGTAGTCTTTTTGTTTAATAGGAGGTCGATCCGATTTCAGAGGGATACTATATTTTAACACTGTCGTATTACTTAAGGGATCTCCTTCTAATAGGAAAGATATTATATTGACTACAAATATCTTCTAGTGCATTTTTTTTCGTTATTTAATTATTCATCACACTTCGTAGATTTTAAAAGTAAATCTATTCGGTTCTGTGGAGTAGTTCTGCATTTAGTAGCTTTATTAAAAGCGTTGCTAGTTCTGCATTGATTCAAAACTTGTACCTTAAATTTACTGAAAAAATAATACGTTCTCGTAGAATTCACGCGCAACGGTGTTGGCCAAATAAATGCCAAGATCGATTTCTTGTGAGTAAATCATCGCCTCATGCGATTTAGCAGGGACTTTTATTTGAACTATGGTATGGACACGATCCCTTATATTTTAACGTTTAATTTCTGACAGAGTTTCTTCATTAAATTTCGTATTTTGTAAGATAGAAGTGCAGTCTAGTTATTCTGACTGGCCCCTAAGAGTTTCCCTTGCTATAATTTTGTTGTTGCAAAAACATTTTTTTTAAATGACCTCTTCTAAATAACACTATTTACATTTTCTGTCTGTCATCGTCATGACACATCATCAGAAATTGCTTTTCAAATTAGAAGGAAGAAGAGAAAAATAAAAAAATATTCTTATGCGTAAAAAATGGCTTATGGTTTGACGCTTGCAATAAATAATTTGAAAAAAAATTAATTAAATTCATTATTTACCTCAATTAAAAATTAATTAAATTTCCCCTTTTGTTAAATATAAAATATTAATATATATAGATATTCCGATGCTGACAATGATGGTGATGATGATGTTCGAACGTTGGTAGACCTTATAGTGTTGCTTGACGTTGGTGACAATATTCTCAGCGATGTTGAATTAGGGCTGGAACTATATAAAAGACGTTACCTCGGGCAGAGCGCCAGTATTATTTTCTATTTGAGTTGACAACCAACTGTCCAGTAGCGACCGATAAACATTTGTACCCGGTAATCTTCAGGTATTGTTGAAGAAGTTAGTGCTGCTGATTAGTGATATGAATTCCTTGTTGTTGATTTTGATTCTCTGATGTTAGCAATAATTTTTTTTTGTTATGAAACAAAAATGAGGTTTTAGAGTCAGAATTTTTTGGAGGAAAGCTAATTTCACCAAAACAAAACATCTATCCAGGACTTGCATATTAATTGTTATATCCTCGATTCTGCGAACAAATTTACGAAATATTCAAAAAAATTTTTAAATTAGTAATCATTACACTGAAAATTTGTAATTTATATTCTGACTAAGTTATAAAGTTATAATATATAAATATATATATATATATATATATATATATATCTTTATTATGAATTTCTTTGAATTGGCTAGGCAATACAACTTAAAAACAATCTTTAGTTCATACATTGAACTATCTTAAGAGTTTGTATTATGTTTTTGCTTTTTAATAGTTTACATTTTTAGTTTTTTCGTTTAAAATTTTTGTTTTTTCGTGTAAAATTTTTTAGTTTTCCCAGATTACAATTTTCCGTCTTTTTAACGGTTCATAATTTTAATTTTATTGAGAACTGTAGAATCTAAAATATATAAAAAATAATAACTACAATATAGAAATAAAATAGAAACAATTAATTGGAAAGAGAACTATAGAGAAGAATAATAGTATACGTTATAAAAATAAAATATAAAAAAATAATAAGAACGAAAGCTGTTTGGCTAGAAGGAAACTTTTAGGTTGCTGAAACGTTAAGGTACTAAATGGTGTTGACTGGTTGATAAATTGAAATGGTGTGAGAGTTCAGCCAGGGGATTTGGTGGATACTTAAAGCTGCTGCTACAATCGTCGCAGAATATTGAACTCTATTGTGTTTCGGATGGGATGTGTGAACACATGCGCACAACTCACTGTTTATGTAAAAAGCATTTTTCACGTAAGCCTAACGTTCATGTTGCTATTATTTCTGGTGTGAATGTATATGTTCGTATGTTCCTCTGCTACAAATATTGTTTTTTGGGCTAGTTTAGACAGAGTAAATGTTATAACTCATCGGTTCCACTCTATACAGTTTTGCTACACCCGCTCACGGATAAACTCCAAATTCTAAAATGCGTTTTAATGCGAGTGGGTGTAGCAAAAAAGTGTAAAGGGAAAGTGATTTAATTTCATATTGGTTCGTCTAAGCTAGCCCTTTCATATTTATATTAACTTTTCAATTACGATTTTGCTTTTTCCTTTGCACTTTCATCTGGCTTGCATATATTGACAATTTTTCCGCACACATATCTGCGTATTTGAAATGAGAATAAAATGACTTCTTTGGGATGTACATAATTATTTATTCGTATTATGGACGCTACCTTATATTCGCACCATGGACGTGTGATATTTACAAAATTTATATAAATTATCATACATATTATGTTTGCTTCCTTGTATTATTGTCAATAAGATGAATAATATTCCTCACAATTCATAAAAATATTGGTTAAATGTCGTAATCACTATTGTGTATTTGTCGAAACATAGATACGATTTCTGAAAGAATGTTCCAATATCTTAATTTACTGCCCCATGTTTCCGAATATTCTGCACAAATCATAAATAGTATAAATGTGTTCGTTTTTTTAAGCGAAAAAACTTTTTGAAGTTCTTAGTTCCTTTTCATCAGCGGTATTGTGTATATTGGTATTGATATGTGTAATATGGGTTAGTGCAAAGCGCATATTCCAATTTAGTTAATGAAAATAGCTCTATACGAATGCGTTCATTTCTATACTGACATATAAAATTATTTTCTTATATTGACCGGTTAAATATTTCACCCCTTACGGGTCGAAAGCAAAAGCCGAATAGTATAATATTGTGCTGAAGGTATAATTTTAGTTTATATTCGTAAAATATTAATATCCTCATGTAACTAAAATTGATATTCCAAGAAAAACATTTTTTTTTGGTTTTGAAGAGTGTGCATTTTTATCATTGGTAAATTTAATTTTATGTCTCGAATATAATTGCCACAATCGACTGAAGAACTGCTTTTAATTTTATTTTCAAGCCTTCATAATCTAATGTGCGTTCACACCGTAACAAAGAGCGACGAAAAAGAAATACATGGCAGTTCAAGTCTGATCGCTGTTCGTAGTACTGTAATAATCAATGGAGATGGCTTTTTGCATTTTTTTTTATAGTGGGTTAAAGTTCTTATAGTGGCATTACCATATTACAAAAATGTGCTATGTATCTAAGGATAGGATTAAATAGGAATTGGAGATGTCGAGAACCCTCTATTGCCGCTGTAAATCCGGTTTCAGTTGGTCAATACAAATTTTTAATTTGTGTTTAGATTTTCATTATAAAAAAATTCGGCAACTGTTCCAGTAACTCGTATGGATGTGTACGGATGTGCTAGTATTCGGCGAACAGAATCATTTCGTGGGAAAATGTAGTTCGATGTTTGTAGGTCTTCGTGCCATGGAGTCGTTGTTAGTCGTAATTGGCCTATAGATTTCCATCTCCGTTCATCTTTGAACGCTGATTAAAGTCCAAGCAATATTGTGGGCAAATACAATGTTAAATTTTCGGTCATGGTCTTATGTCGAATCCCAAGTGATCGTGGGAGCTCAACCAAGATTGTCGATTCATATTGGCGCCCTTGGTCCGATCTTATGATGTTCGGAACGCCGAATTTTGATATCTAGCCAGTAATTACTATTCTGCCGACGGTTGCTTCGGAATTGGTAGTGCTTCCGTCCAACGGGCGAATCGATCGATAATCGTTAAATATATCGATACTCGTTAAACGTTGCCTTGAATGTGTGCGAATCTTTCGGTTGTTTTGATCGAATTAGCCAGGCGGTGAGAACGTGTGTCGTTGAATTTTTCGCGTTGATACTTCAATCATTTTTGCACTATTTGGCGATGTTCTTTTGCATGCCGGGCCAAACGAATTATTTTGTCACAGTGTCCCGGGATGCGAAATATCGTGTGGTGCTTTCGTGAATTGTTTGCAATATATTTTCGTCAAAAATAATGCCTGGAATTGAACAATAATTGCTATTTTATAAATTGATCTGTATTACCTTTTTCGCGGATTAACTTCAACTCAGCGTCAATTTTTTGATCGGTTACCAATACTTCATAATTAGTTACCGCATCGGAGTGGAGGCTGTGGATTTGTGATAGTAAATCGGCTGTCACATTTTCGGATTACTTTACGTGTCGAATATCGTTCGTCATTTGACCAATGTAATTGAGTTGGCGCGCTTGATGGTCGTTTGTCTTTTCTATTTTTTGTGCGAGTGGTTTGTGGTCTGTGTAGATGTGAATTTATGCCCCTGCAGAACGAACTTGAAATGTTTCACGGATAAGTACATAAATTTTGCGCCTTGTCGAACTTCTTCGAAAAAATCGAAATGGTTGTAAGTTGCCGTCGACGGCTACGCCTGCAGCGATGTCCGATGCGTGAACCAATAGCAATTCCTCGGACAAATCGAGTTTGCATATCTCGAATTCATTTCTTTAGTGGCGTCCGATCGTTTTTCTTATTTACAGGAATTATTTCGAGCAATTTGCTTTGGGTTCCAATGGCGTTTGGTAGAAATTTGCGGTTAAAGTTCAATGTTACCAAGAAACTTTTTAACTGCTTAACGACTGTTGGTAGCGGAATTTTCCGAATGCCTCGAACTTTCTATGGTAATTGGAATAGGCCGTCTGTGGACACTTGATGTCGAAGGAATTGAATTTCTCGTTTTAGTTTTTTCAGTCGTCGAAAAATTATTCGTAGATATTCTCGATGTTCTTCTGGCGTCTTGAATGCAATGCACAAATCCTCGATGTATACTAACACAAAATCGAGGCGGCGGAAATCTTCGTGAATTAAGCGCCGGGATGTTTGCGCAGCTTTGCATAGTCCATACGTCATGTATTTGAACTCTAAAAAGCCCAATGAAGTCGTGATTTCCATTTTTTCGATTTCGGAAGGCTTTTTGCAAGTCGATGTTTGAAAAAATAGTCTTACTTTACAAATTATTGACGAAATCGGCCACTGTAATTCGCATATAGAGTTACTGTAATCGCATATAGAGCGCGATAGTCGCCACATGGTCAGCATGTGCATGAGGTTTTTTTTTTTACCCACATGTGCAGTGGGTTTGCTCAGCAGCTTCTTGATGGACGATATTTATTGTTCCCACCTACTGGTTGATTAGTTGAAATGATTTGAGAGTTCAGCCAGGGGATTTGGTGGATAAGCAAAGCTGCTGCTACAATCGTCGCAGAATATTGAACTCTATTGTGTTTCAGATGGGTAGTATGAACACATGCGCACAACTCACTGTTTATGTAAAAAGCATTTTTCACGCAAACCTAACGTTGATGTTGCTATTATTTCTGGTGTGAATGTATATTTTCGTATGTTCCTCTGCTGCAAATATTGTTTTTTGGGCTAGTTTAGACAGAGTAAATGTTATAACTCATCGGTTTCACTCTGTACAGTTTTGCTACACCCGCTCACGGATAAACTCCTAATTTTAAAATGCGTTTTAATGCGAGTGGGTATAGCAAAAAAGTGTAAAGGGAAAGTGATTTAATATCATATTGGTTCGTCTAAGCTAGCCCTTTCATATTTATATTAACTTTTCGGTTACGATTTTACTTTTTCCTTTGCACTTTCATCTGGCTTGCATATATTGACAATTTTTCCGCACACATATCTGCGTATTTTAAATGAGAACAAGATGACTTCTTTGGGATGTACATAATTATTTATTCGTATTGTGGACGCTACCTTATATTCGCACCATGGACGTGTGCATATTTACAAAATTTATATAAATTATCATACATATTCTGTTGACTTCCTTATATTATTGTCATTAAGATGAATAATATTCCTCACAATTCATAAAAATATTGTTTAAATGTCGTAATCACTATTGTGTATTTGTCGAAACAAAGATACGATTTCTGAAAGAATGTTCCAATATCTTAATTTACTGCCCCATGTTTCCGAATATTCTGCACAAATCATAAATAGTATAAATGTGTTCGTTTTTTTAAGCGAAAAACCTTTTCGAAGTTCTTAGTTCCTTTTCATCAGTGGTATTGTGTATATTGGTATTGATATGTGTAATATGGGTTAGTGCAAAGCGCATATTCCAATTTAGTTAATGAAAATAGTTCTATACGAATGCGTTCATTTCTATACTGACATATAAAATTATTTTCTTATATTGACCGGTTAAATATTTCACCCCTTACGGGTCGAAAGCAAAAGCCGAATAGTATAATATTGTGCTGAAGGTATAATTTTAGTTTATATTCGTAAAATATTAATATCCTCATGTAACTAAAATTGATATTCCAAGAAAAACATTTTTTTTTTGGTTTTGAAGAGTGTGCATTTTTATCATTGGTAAATTTAATTTTATGTCGCAAATCTAATTGTCACAATTGACTGAAGAACTGCTTTTAATTTTATTTTCAAGCCTTCATAATATAATGCGAGTTCACAGCTGCTTCTTGATGGACGATATTTATTTTTCCTACCTTAATCAAAATTTCGAATTCGTTGCGTGCCGGCTCCAATTTTTCGGTTAAGTAAATACCGGCTGTCCAGTCGTAATCATTCGATGTGTCACCGCGTTAGTCGTTACACTTCCAGGCAGAGGTAGTTTTTTTAATTTCTATTAATTCAAACGTTATCAACTAAATCGGGCGTATTAATTCAAGAGCATGTTGACGCAAGTCCACTGAGCTTATCGATCATTTGATTTCTTTTCAAATACATTAGATGTCCGAATTCCGTTATAAAATCTGTACCAATTATTGGCGTCGTGATGTCGGCTATGATAAAATTCCACATGAATTCTCTTAGAAGCCCGAGGTTTACTTTCAGAGTTGACTCGCCGTAAATTTTTATTACTGTACTATTTGCTGTAAATAATTTTATTGTTGTTGGTTTGCCATTACTTATGCTCCGATTGACATGCATTACCGATACGTCGGCACCAGTATCGATCAAGTAGTTGATGTATTTGTCATTTTGTCATTAATTTTCAATCGGTTGACAATGTGCTGTAAGTTCCAACACAGGCTGCATGGCTCACCATAATGATGTTGATGCTCCATCCGAAACGTTATTCATTTTGTTGGAAACATTCGCGGTTTTCGACAATGTTTCGCGATAGCGCAACATTTGAAATTGTACCAGCAATTCGGATGTTCTATGCGTGATTTAGAATGCTCGCGTTTATTTTGGCCGTTCATTCGCGCCTCCGGTTTCGTCTGCAATTATATCGGAGAGTGCTGAGTTTTCATTTCTTACCCCAATTTGTTTGTTTGTGGAGTTCCTAAGACATGTGCCGGGGGCTATAAAAAAGGCGCCATGACCGCGATGCCTTTTGGCGACTTTATGTTACGTATAGGAAAGCTTAGCTATATATCTAAGAAAAACTGGCTGACAGATTAATTGGAAGAATCGATATTTTGGTAAACTTTGTGGAGTAGATTAGTTTATTTAAGAAAGTTCAACAGAAGACTTGAAAAAGGAATTATTCAAAAAAGGAGCTCCGCAATGGAAGGAATCATATTCACAAAGAAATTTTAGGTTAGGTGTTATGCGCTTAGTATATGAGATCTCTTAATATGAATGCCACGAAATTGACAGATGGGACGAGGGTGGTTTCTAAATAGAAAATTATGTGTGAGAGTAGAATGTCTAAACTAAATTCTAAGCAGCTTACCTACCCAAAATTTTGGTTAGGATGTTCAGTAGACCGTCTTTATGGTAGTGCACCAATGGGTTGACCAAAAACTATTGCCTATTGTTCAGTCTATTTTTCTACGAAATGCTAAAGATGTTAAGTTCCATATTTTGAGCAGATAAGTTAAATAAGGGATTACTGTGGGCACTGGGCGAAGGAAGATTTCCCGCACGCCTATCCGCGCATTCATTGCCCAAAATACCTACATGACCAGAAACCCAGCGTAATTTGACCTTTCTGTTGTTCAGCCAGTTCTGCCGTATGTTGTGCAGAACTGGGTTATTTGATAAGCCATGAATAGCTTCGAGGACGGAAAGATAATCACTGAAAATTATAATGTGTCTGCTGCTGGGAATGTTAGTTGACATCTCTTGTGCTGTCCTGATTGGCCACAATTTGTCATGGAAAGGAGAACGAAAAGTAGGAAAAATCCCATAATTTACTTTACGATTAACATCATCAATAAGCTCAATAACTGCAAACGCTATAGTGTGCTCATTAACTACCGCATCTGTGAACCAGAGTAGGGTATCATCGAATTAATCTAACTGTTCTTGGAATAGATTCATGTAGGCAGATGAATTGGTGTTCGCTTTCCTGAATCTGCTTAGTGACGTAGACATTCTTAACTCTGCTCCCAACCACGGTTTCCAATTCGAAAGAGGAGGAGAGACTTGGAAGAGTAACTAATGAGTGGATTAACATCTTTTCGACTAGGCGGTGGAAATAATGGTTTTAATTAGTTTATGTAAAGAGTAATTATTGAAACAGCGATTTCTATAAAAGTGGTTGATGCGATATTTGAATAAGTTAAATAAAGTGGGATTACGACTAGTTCCAATCAGAATGGAGTACATCGATTTCCTGGCATATATAGTGATACTGTAGAATGTTTTTTGAATACACATACAGGAGCTAAATTTATCCCAATCCGTGCGCTCTTCCACATAGCTCGGAATTGTTTTTATATGGGTATATGTTACGCTTCTTTCGATGATGAAAGGAAGATGATCACTTCCTTGTCAAGTCAAGGATGGACATAGTCCCACTGGTCGAAAATAAGGTCAGTGATCCACCTCGAATCAGAGAAGTTGAACCAGTCCTCGGAGCTTTTCTGCACCAACATGTTTTTGAAGAGTCCCAAAAATGTCTATGGGCTTTAACATCTCCTAGAATGATGGTATTTTTGGGTAATTGGCTAATAAGACTTTGCCAATCCGCTGATGAAAATCGAAGTATATGTTTTTTATAAATGTTAAGTATGTTCATTATAGGAAAGATATTTATGGATACCAAGATGGCTGAAAAATTTGTTGAGATATGTATTGGAGAAAAGAATACTGAGGGGTGAATAATAAATGCTACACCACCTCTTTTATTGTTAGTAGGCTTATTGTAGAAAATAAACAGCTGTAATTGGATTAAGTGTAGGAGTAAAGGAGTTTTGTTTCCTGTAAGGCAACTATTTTGGATAAATATTGATTTGTTAGTAAACTTAGACCGTTCAAATTATTGGTGAATCAATGGACATGATGTTGGTGTTATTATGTGAGGACATAATAAAGGAAAAAAGAAAAATTATAAAAAGGAAAAATCACTAGAAAGACTGGATACTACTTTTAGTGATACCGAGCGGGCTCAAGGTTGTTGTTAGGCGTGATTTAGCTATGTTGCGAATTTCATTATGTGAGCCATTTCAAGGATACTCGTATGTTTCTCTGCATTCAGATCTTTTAAAGTGTTGATTACTTAAGCGACTTCACTAATTGTGCGGTTCAGAGAAGATGTGGGTGTGTTTTTTTGAGTTGGAGTTTTTGCGTTGGTTATATTTTTCGGTTTTGTTATTGGGAGTAAATTTTTGGAGGTGACTGCTGATTGATTAATTGATTTCATCTAGACTGATATAAGTTAAGATTGGAGTGTTATTATGTTGAAATTAAAATATATTTATAAAATATAAAATATATAAAATCAAAATATTTTCGAAGGATTGTACAATGAAAGTATATGGAAATGGTTTCATGACTGAAAATAAAATTCTTTGTGTACTAATTATTGTTTTTGTTGAAATTGAAATGAATAATTTTGAAAATATTATGTCGACGAACCCAGAAGGGTCGTTCAGATGAACAATCTATAATATTCAATCTAATTTCGATGTTATTATTGTTAAAAAAAAGTTTCTTTTGTCGTCAACGCAGTCCATTGTGCCTACTCTTCGAGTCCATTGATCTATTGCTTTTTGCACTTTTATTAGAAATTATTTTATTTTTTCAGACTTTTACAGGAAATGTAATTTAAAAAAAAAGAATGAATTTATAATAATATTAATATTATAACCGTTGTATATTTAATTGCAAAATAAAAATTCCAAAACAATAATGAATCGAAAAAAACGATGATATATTTTTTATAGACATCGATTTTATGTACAATAGAAATTAAATATAAATATAAGATATATGACATAAGATAATTTTATAAAATATTAAAATAATTAATGTGCGTATTTATGCATAAATAAATATACTCATGTATAAGATGTACTATCTCATCGCAAAAAATACTGCCAGTCTACGGAGGCTCATAATATTATTAGATTTTTATAGCGATCGTAACTTCCTATTTTGTATTTAAACTCCCTCTAAAAAGATAATTCAGTAGTCAGAATCTGATATCATTCTTGTTTTCTTAAGCATTAAGAAGAGCATTGATATCTTCTTAATGCTCAAGATATCAATATATTATCTTATATAATGATTCCATTAGAGATTATTACATAACAGAATATATTAGTATTTGTATATATCTAAATTATTAAAATGGCAACGCAATAAGATCTGCACTGCAACAACAAAAAAATTCGTAATTTCCTTACGAACTCTCAGACAAGAATTTCGTTCTTACTATCTTATATAATTTTACCATAATCTTTAGAATTAAAAAAAACGAAAACTTACCGCGATTATATTTGAGTATTTTTCGATGACAACACAGTTAATGTAAGTAAATATGTTTTACATATAAAATTTACATTTATTTGTAAATTTTATATGTAAAACATAAATATAACTAATATATTAGTAAAACATATATATAACTAATAAACTTATATAACTAAGAAGCATATTAAATTACATTTATTCTTTTCAATTATTTTATAAATATATTTACTTACAATACAATAAATCAACTTCAAACCCGCATACAATTAAGACATATGTGGTAGCAACTAAATATATATGATATTTGTAATTCTGAATAGTACTATTCTCATTTCTCCGGTGGATAAAATGGAATAGTGAATAACTTCGGCAACAGACACCAAGTATTCGGGAACGGTCTTTTTTCACCAAGATTTGTCTTTGGCCAATCGGCCTGAAAATGTCTTTTTTTGTGATTATCGTACACAGTTATATTTTCATTGCGGCTTACAATTCTGTTAAAAAATGAGGTAGTTCTATTTCAGGGAAAAAAAGAAATAAAAACCTCCATTCGAGGTCTTTTATAGCTTTCAATCAATTGCTGATAAATCATTAATCAACCTTTCGAAATTTCAAAAAATGCCAGAAGATATCAGAAAACTGCTGATTAAAATATCACTAAACTGCATCATAACTTGTTATCATTCGCGTGTTGAGTGCATTGGATCAGATTCCTCCACTGTCTTTAAATGGTTGAAATTATTAAACCAATATACTGCGTTATCTGATTCGCTTGTTTACTGAAATGTTTCAAAATGTAGTATTAATATTCCTCGTTGGGAAAAAAACCTAAAACAAAAACTAAAAAGAGGACTTGGATGAAAGATTTCAAAGCCGCATTCATGTAAAATATGCGGAATGGTAAGTTGAAACGAAGAGAAAATTGTGAATATGTGTAGTATAACAAATTCCAATTCTGTGAAGTTTCCTTGTTCAGAATTACGGAAAAGTTGTAGACTGGTTTGCTAATATTTGGTCAATATGTGGAGAGAAGTCCTCCATTGCCTGCACAGTCGATATGTCTATGCATGGCAAAATATGTTAAATGCCATTTGTTCGGTGTATACGGCAAGCTCGGAATGATAGTGGACACAGGAGGTGGATAGCCTTTACGAATTGTTTGAGTTTCAACTGCCGTCTTAAATTTCTGCAGCGTTTCATGTAAAAGAAATCTTCGCAGTTAGAATTGCACATCGGAATTTGAGACATTCCATGCCAGCTAACTAGATGATAGCAAAAGATGTGTGCTTGTCGACAGCTGTATCTACAAACCAATGTGTGGCATCAGCCAATCAATCTTCCCAGTCCGGGTGTAGAGCGGATGGTTTCTAAATTAGAAGAAACAGCAGATGGATCTCTTTCCAATTTAGAGATCATCAGGGAAAGGGAGGATGCATTTTTTTGCGGTTGTAGTGGAAATAACTTGTTTTGAAAGATGATGTAGGCGATAATTCGGGAAGTAAGGGTGGTTGTAAATAAGTTTATTGCACGGTTTAAGATGGATTTCCGAACAGATTCAATCAAAATTTAGTCCACCTCCTAACCTAATACTCCGGTTAACCATTGCTACGCATATTGCAAGGAAGTAGAGTAATGTATCATCCAGAGAGGCTTTTGTTAATCTAATTGCTCCACTTTAAGATGGAAGGTTTTGGTAGTTAATACAACGATATCTGAGTAATAGAGGGAGCCATTTCACCAAAAGTAAAAATATCGACTTCATCAGAGTTGCCTAACCATATACAGAAGACAGTACCCTTTCTACAGTTGAGATTAAGATGATGCGAGAAACCGAGATGTATTTTTGGTTCTTATAGGAGTGGAATGTAAGAATTTATCAGCAGATTATCTAGTTTTACTAGTCAGCAAGAGGTAACCATTTCGATTACCGCTTATCTTAATGTTGTTCATACTTATACCTTTAAGTAACACAAGTACGAGTATGTTTAGCCACTAGCGAAATCTGTAATAACTGTAAAGACTATGACGTGAAACGCGTCCGTACTGCTGTAAAGATCAAAATGACTATATTGTTGGTTTATGTTCTTCTTCTTCTGAGAATGCCTATATGTATTATAAAAGATGATTTGTGAAATTTTGGATTTTTACCTTTCGTCAAACTCGAGATATACATAAATTTTACATAACATGCTACCTACTCAAAGTGTTTATGAACTATTACTTATTATTACATATATTAATATAATAATAAAATATTTAATAAATAAGAATATAGTAATTATCTATTTTGTAGCATTTTTTATATCGGTTTTAAAATGAAAAGTAAATCAAACAAAATACAATTGCCGAACATATCCAAATTTACCTCAATTTCATTTATGAAAAAAAAATTTTTTTTTAAATTAAGCAAATTATACTTACTTTAGTATACACAAAAATTCCGTTTGGTATTACTATTTTTTGTTTGTTTGGTAAACGTTTCTTTCCAAAGAATATTAAAAAATATTTTTGCTAATACCCTTAAAGGTGTTAATGCGTTCATTTTATTATTGCTTCTTGTTTAAAATTTAAACATAAAAATATACTGATAATAATGTGTGTACAAATAATTGGATTTTATTGTAAAATTCTAGTATGCAAAAAGTTTTTGATAACTAAAAAAAATGTGGTTTATTGGTCAAGTTTTTGACCAATAAACCAATTTTTTTTTAGTTACAAAATATTTCAAGATAATTGATTCCAATATATTTTCTTAATTTTGCCATTTTCCAATTTGTCATAGGCATTTTTTAAATAATTTTTAAAGTGCCGCAATTAGTAAATAAGAATTTGGAAAGTTCGTCAGATATTGTCAGAAATGAAAATTTTTCTTTTAAAAAAAAGGTATAATATACATACATATATCGGAAAATATGTTTTCCTACAAAACTCGTTGTCTTCTATATTTATACACCTATCTGGCAGTAATTCGTTAATTTTATACTGCTGTAAATTAAGGGGAGTTTATTGATTCGTATTATATTCAGTTCGTAGAAGCAGTATTAATATTAGCAGTCAATTGGATTGGTTTTTATCCTCTTAGTATTTGTCAATACTCTCTTTAGATATGCCATGCGTAGGGATAAAAGATTGCGAAGCATTTTTGCTCGTAGTACAATAATGAGTAATAATATTGGTGAAAACGAATATTTTATATTGTACGCACGGTGGTATAGATTGTATTAATAGTTCTGAGGCATTCAATCGATCCATAAATAATGACTCCTTTCGATACTTCTAATTTTTGTTACAGGAAAATGAATGGACAAATATTTTCATTCCTCTACTTACAATTTTGGGTTAGAAAAGAAAGTTTTAAATTCATTTAACTATAGAGGAGTGTGAAATAATATTTGATGGAAACATTGTAAGATTTTTAATTGTAAGATCTGTTTTACTCATCCACCCCCTACGATATGAATGTTTTTTATATAATATATTTGCTTTTATCTAGAGTACTACCACAATATTTGGCATTTTTCATAAACATTTGGAAATAGTAAAATCGAATATTTTATATTAAACAAAATTTAATGTTTAGGACGAATTTTGTAATATTGATGAGTCGTTGAGTATAATTTCGTACATTTTATGTCACAGAAAAGAGAAATGCACAGAAATAAAACATGGAAGATAGATAGGGAGAAATGGAGAGATATTTAATGACAGATATATACAGACATAGAGACATTAAATAGAAAATAAATAGGAAAACTTAATTTTTAACTTAATGTTTAAAAATATAAAAATATGATATTATTTTTATGACTGACTGAGTCAGTCTCAATTTATCTTACATTAGCTGTAAAAAAAATAAACTTTAAAAGTTTAATTTTTTTACAGCTTTAGATTATAAAGTTTAAACAATAATTTTTATTTTTTTAGCAGCAGGGGGAAATATTTATATTAATATAAGGTATATTTTTGGAGATATCATAATAATGACATAATTTATCAAATAAATCCATCGTGTAAACTTTATAATCAAAAGAGTTATTAAAACAATCCTTACAGATTGGACGAATAAATTGTGGAAAACATAGATAGTTACTTATCAGGCTCCATTTAGTGAAATTTGAACGCTATGGTCTTAATGCTTTACCGAAAAACTTATGTTTGTCCTAAAAGACATTGTTGAAATAATAAAAATACACCATTGTTGAATACTGTTCTGATTCAAAAAAAATGCACACATTATACTGTTCCAAAAGAGGACTGTACAGCATGATTTAAATTTAAAAATATATTTGTTATTATTTCATTAATCGAATGATTTAACTCAATTAATGAATTAATAACAAATATATTATATTTTTATACACATTAAGGAAAAATTGTTGTTGTTCGAATATCCGTCAATGATTTTTGAATGGATAAAAATGAATCAATATTCCCAAATTGTGAAATATTAAATATAAAAGAATGGTATTGGAATCAGCCTATTTGTTTATAGAAAAGCTACGAAAATAAAATTATACTTATGTATTGTGGCAAGAAAGTACTGAGATTAGCAATACTAGGAGCTATCTGGCAACACTTCGGACTTCCCTTTCTACATGCAATTCAAGTTTCTGCGACTCTATAGAGTATGATAAGTGAACCGGTCCTTGTCCGGTGATTCTGCGACTCTATAGAGTATGATAAGTGAAGTTGTGTTTTTGTAGTGTGCTATGCTTTAGAGGAATGATATGCCATCAAACTTTATGTTATGCCTGCTGAATCCACGAGCCCTTAGGAATCTTCCTTATCAAAAGCACATTCCTTATTTTTGGAGGACCGAGAAGCAGTGGAAGACAGATACTAAGATACTCCACCATTACTACGTAGGCTACTATATATATTTCTGGCCTAATAATGAAAATGCGAATATTTATCAACGAAAAAGGTTTTATTGTTTTTCAAAATATTCTCCATCAAGATTTATACACTTTTGCATGCGCTCAAACCAATTTTCGAAGCACTTTTTCCACTCCGATTGAGACACCTCCAAAACATGGTTTTTGAATGCTTCAACAGCATCTTCTGGCGACGAAAATCGTTGACCACGCATTTTTTTCTTGATGTGTGCCAAGTCAGGGCTGTACGGAGGATGACCCATCAATTCGACGTTTTGTCCGGTCAAAAAGGCGCTGGTTTGAGCCGATGTGTGAGAGCTCGCATTGTCATGGTGCACAATGATTCGACTTCTCTTGTTCGTTTTTCGAATTTCTCCGAAGACTTCAGGCAAACAAATGGTGGTGTACCACTCAGAATTGACCGTCCTATGTTGCACAAGCGGAACAGTCGCCACATGACCAGTTTTGCCAAAGAAACAAGCGACCATTTGCTTCGAAGTGCTTCTTCCACGAACAACTTTCGTTGGATTTGACTCGTCTTGGAAGACCCACACGGTCGATTGCTGTTTTGTTTCGGGCTCATACGCATAGATCCATGATTCGTCACCTGTGACGATCTTATAAACGTCTTTTGAAGCACCGCGATCGTATTTTTTCAGCATTTCTTTACACCAATCCACACGAGCCTTTTTTTGAGCGATTGTCAAATTGTGCGGGATCCAACGAGAACAAACCTTTTTTACGGCCAGGTGTTCATGCAATATCGAATGTATGCTGGTGGGAGAAATGCCTAGGCATGCCTCTATCTCACGGTATGTCACATGACGGTCTTGCATTATCAGTTCACGTACGGCATCGATGTTTTCTGGAACAACGGCTGTTTTTGGACGACCTTCACGGAATTCGTCTTTGAGCGAGCGTCGGCCACGATTGAATTCGTTGTACCAGTTTTTCACAGTGCTATAGGATGGTGCTTCATAGCCATACAAAGATTTAAGTTCATCGATGCACTCTTGTCGTGATAATCCACGTCGAAAGTTGTGAAAAATGATCGCACGAAAATGTTCACGAGTTAATTCCATTTTTTTGCCAAATTGATTTTTTCAAGTCACTGTAAACAACACAAATGATAGTCGTACGTCAAAACGTTCTGAGTACGTTTATGCTAAAAAATGTCAAACTTTCCAATGGAAATGTCAGATCGCACCTGGCAACACTTAGTGTTGCCTAGGCCAGAAATATATATAGTAGCCTACGTATACCGTCTCTGACACGGCCATCTCCACCAGTGTTTATCAGAAACGTAAAATAAGTTACCCAGCTCCCCTATTTAGCTTATATATAAATGCTCGTGATCAAAAACAACTTGAAAGGAAGTCATCTTGGTACTGCTGATAACATCGAAAGAAGTATAACGGGGAAGCTGAGTGCGAGTCCAGTTGAAGGATTTTAGCCCTACTACGTATAGTAAAAACAACGCCTCCGCCGATGTATGGCTGCCCTAAAGAACTACTTTAAAGGTAATAACCGTAATGTATAAAAATAAAATAAAATTATAAAAAATCGATTATATTACTTTTGCGCCACATTACATATCTCCAAACTAGCTCAAAAACTGAGTGACACTAAAATGTCAAATGGTATCGATGAAATGCATTTCGAATGTTGCCGATGGTATAAGAGTTGTCGAGCAAATGTCAGTTGACTAAAAGTTGCTAATGCAATTGGTTTACATGCTATTGTTGTACATTTCAAACCTTTTCGACTTCGGTTCGACGTTTTTAATAAGGTCTTATAGCTATGTTAATGTAAATGTAGCTATGATATTGGAAAAACCCCTTAATTCTTGAATACACATACATATGTGATAAAGATAATATGGATTTTTCAAAATAATTTACAATTTTCCAATGCACAGTATTTTATTAAATCTATTTTGTATTTAATAAATTAACGAGTAATTATAGTTCATACAAACGACTTCGATATATGTGTAATAATTTTATTAATTATAATGATTATTAAATCTCCATAGTCTTTTGATTATTTAAAATTTGAACCATATTAAATTTTTTGGTTTTGCAAGAATCGGAAATAATTATAAAAAATAAATTAACTCAATTTTAATAAAGAAAACAAATCATACGCCAATTAATTACTTTTATTTTAGGAATGTTGCATTTGCAAAATACATACGAGTAATTTCTGAGTCGCCAAAAGTGTTACCATCGAATTTGAAGGCGCAAGATGTTTGATATTTGATTAGTATTTAGTGATTGGAATGGATGAAATTATACGTCTTTAACTAATTAATGGAGTAGCAAAAATATTCTTCTTGTATATGTATTTAGCAAATAAAAAAAAGTGATTTCGACTACAAAATTTTACTTAAAATCAAAGCGAATTTGTACATTTTACAAAACAACTCTCAAGTGAATTGTATATTTGGATTAACAATAGATGGTGATGCGATGATTGATTGGTTATGTTGGAAAGAAATAATACTTTTACTATTGAATGCGATACGTATGTGAGCTGGTGGTGGGATGAGATGGTAAGAAGGAAGTTTAATATAGCTGATAACACTTGATATTGTCTGGCTCAATATACATATGCGCAGTAAAATTTGAGCATATCCTGAATTTCTAGGCAAGGCTGGTATATAAAATATGTCAGAACCATGAGGAGTGGGTTGAGTTTTCAAAAGATAAATGAACTTTAAAAAAAGGCTAAAACATTCTTGCTGAGGTCATTGAACGTTAGCGGTG
This sequence comes from Atherix ibis, assembly GCA_958298945.1. NCBI lineage: Eukaryota > Metazoa > Arthropoda > Insecta > Diptera > Athericidae > Atherix > Atherix ibis. The sequence goes on along the minus strand of CATQJD010000109.1, from coordinate 45,822 downwards.
GTGCCGACATCGGCAACTAGCAAATCAACAACGTCAGCGACTACTACATCAACAAAAACAAACATACAACGCCAACGACGCCTACAACAATGACAACGCCGACCATCCCTACCATCGTTATCAGTTGCAGACTTCTACGAGAGCAAGTACATAAGCAATCATTCAGCTTTTCTGACTCTATGATTTCCAGTTAATATTTTTGTATGTAAGTGTGTACGAGTTCGTACGAGTGAACATATATCTGCAAAATTCTTTCATGTATAATGTAAGAAATTTTCTTGTATCCAACTCGGAGCATCCAAAATGTAACTGTAACTGATTCTATTGACTTTTAATATTTGTTATTTATTAAAAATATAAAAAATCATTTGTACACATACAAGGAGTATATCTTTATTACTTATATTCCCATCATTTTCATGATTTTTTTCTAAGCACATAAGAAAAAAGGAATCTAAAAAACGAAAGTTAGCAGAAAAATTAAATCGACATTAACAAAAACGTTTAAAAAAGCAGATTTGAATTGCGTAATTTATAAAATAAACCAAAACTGTATTAAAGACCTGCCTATGGATTCCGTGTCCTCCAATATATTACAAAGCAACCCCCGTATGTAAAGGCTTATATATAAAGTCTTTCCATATCTATCATTAAATACTTCTGAAGAAGGCAAAGCCAAATGTTGATGAACTCTTATATTCTGTGTGCACTATGTAATACCCGGATAACACATATACGCGAGTATATAAGCGTATTCATATAGGATTATTTCTATTATGTAGAGGGTCGTGTAAAAATATTTACAAGACTTTATTATATGACCTATTACCGTATTATTAGTAGTCATATCGCTATGTCCCCTTATTGGGAAATTGCTTACGACAGTATTCGTAGATATAACGATTTCGCTTAAATGCACAAATACTCTTGCATGCACATGCGGTATGGATTAAAATTTCACTTAGCTGTATATTGAAGGGTGTGACTTATGTAATATCCAAAATGTATACTGCACATAGTCATGTACTTTTTAATCAATGTCCGTTTTTGTATCAATGCGCATTTAAAAATCGTATATCGAATATGAGTTTGTGTGTGTGCAACGCCTGTCAAATGCGCATGGTGCATATTCCGTTGGCATAGTAAAAGTACATCGTTGCTATATAAATACCATTACTGTATGAAGATGACAACTTTCGTAGCAGTGCATATAGTAAACAGGGGTAATACTTATGATGACAAAACAAAAAACCAAAAAAATATAAAATATAATGTCAAAACTAACACTACTGTCCTGTTTACTATATGCACTGCTACGAAAACAAATCGAATAAAATTACAACAATCGCAACTATACCTAAAGTATTTTAATCACGCTATCTCCAATATACGGAATTTTGAATTTTTTGTTGTGCATTTGTGCAGTCAAGTTTTGCGAACTTACAGCAGTAACGATACTAATAGTAACAGCAGCATTAGAGTTATATTAACTGAGAGACGGGTTGTTGATCCCGTTTGCTTGTTTTTTTCTCATTTTTATATAAGAATTACACTATTTAGTATGCAATTTCGGCGGCTCTGGACTCAAGCTCTAACTGCAGGTACGCTAATGATTGTGCTTACCACTACATTGATCGAAAGTTGGAGTTGGGCAAATTGGTCTGGCGAGGTAGTGGTCGGTAGATTTGCTAAGATACCTGCGGTAAAATGTCTTGCTTAGACTGACTGTTATTGTAATTCCATAAAAATCATTAGTCCTGTTGTAGTAGTTTCAATTTTCGGATAACTTAGCTAATATTTGGCGGTAATCGTCAAAGTATTCTATATATTTTTTCGGGCGCTAAAAAATATTTTTTTAAGCTTTATATTACAGATTTATCACAGTTACTGATGCATTTATCGCTGCTGGCACTCCTGATGTTACTGTATTGATATCCCATTAATATAATTTTATGTACCGAACCTCATCTATATTCTCAATATCTACCCTTGATTCCACTACTCTATGAAATGTTTTTATTAATCCATATCGTATTTGTCTTGATATTAAAACTTGCATCAATGTTCGATAAATTAGCTGTGATGTGTTTGTATTTTTTCTGTTTTTTCTCACATATTGAAGGATAAATATTGTATGATATTATCGATGCTTTAGAGACTTCTAAACTTTTAAATTTCAGAGATTTTTGTTTGTGTACATATAGAAGAGAACATTTATTAAAGTCAGAATTAAACGGAAATAAATTCACAGTTTGGGAAAAATTAGACATTTAAAAATAGCTGGGATATTTTTTTAAGTTATGATTATATATGGTATGCATGTCGTCTCTCCTTATCACTTATTTGTTTTCTTAACTTTAATTTATCCTCCGTACAATCAACATGTCGGTTGTAACAATTTTCTAAATGTTTTCGGATGAATTTAAATTTATTATGTATGCTCATAGCATATACCATGAAGCTGCAGTGTCGTTATATTCTAACAAAAAAAAAATTTATTTTAGTATTTACAATGTTGCATTTTTATTATTTTCGATATTGTTAATGCTATTTTAATAATAGCATTAACAATATCGAAAATAACAACAATGCAACAAGAATAGAAAGGTTTTTTTATCTCTAATATATAAAAGAATTAATTTTTCTGCCAATAGTAATATTTTCTTCATAATTAAGCAAATATAATATATTTTTAAAAGAAAAAAATTTTAACCTGTAATTTGAAAAATTCTATTTAAGCAAATATAATATATTTTTAAAAGAAAAAAATTATAAGCAACAATTTTTATTTTTAATCTCAAAAATATATGAGTTTTTATTTTTTAAAAAAATATTATTTTTTACTGTAGATATATTTGTTATATTCAATTCCATTTGCAACTTCCGAACAATAACGTAAACTCGGTGTACAGAAAATTCGTCGATTAAGTAAATTAGACAAAATTGCGACGAATAAAGAAACGTAATCTGATCAGTTTATCGCTTAATTCGAACTCTTACTATTTTATATACATTTACCTTGCTACTGATTTCGATTTCAATAATGCTGCCTAATGAAACGGCATTAAATGTGCAAATTTGCAGTCTGAAATTAAGTTTTTTCACGAGCGTGAGCATTTTTTGCTGCAAGATATTTTTCGAATGGTGCAAGATTATTTGCCTCAAGTTACTGCAGCACTTTGTACATTCAACTTTAAATTTGCACAAGTTTTTAAAGAACAATTTCCGTTAAGAGTATAAAACTATCCTGGCAACAGATGCGGTATACCGCTGCAAACGTTATAGCTGCTTTTGCCTGATGTTTAATCAACACTGCTAATCTTCCGCAGGTAACGAAATCACTTCCTACTCACTTCGAAGGGCGCAATATTCTTCTGCAAACAAGGATTTTCTTGTCTACACTTGCCATATAAATTTTTGCTGCAAATAATTAAAATAATTGCAGAATCTTGCGCAATCAACTTTCTAAAGTTTTATAATCTTTAGTAACGGTTCCTCAGTCGCTCGCCGCAATTGCTTTTAGTTCATTGAGACGCCTTTTTTACATTATTTTAAAAAATTCCGATATTACATAAAAGTATGACAAATAGTAAAAATTGTGGGTTGATTAAAAATTATATGCAACAATAACGATCCTTGTAACATTCTTTTATTTGAAAATATATTTTAAAATAATATATTATATGACTACACATACGTATATGCAAGATGAACACGTCTGCTTGTGTACTGGTATCTTGTTATAATTTTTATTAATTTTCAAATAAGTAATAATTGTATAATAAAATTATAAGAAATTTTAAAATTTTTACAAATGAGTCTACTATATATTTTTTAATTTTTTAGTTATAATAATTATTTTTTATTTGAATTAATTCAGGGTGTAAAATTAAAGCGTTAAGGGCAAAGACGAATACTTACATCAGAACGTCGGTACGTCGCGAGGAGCCTGTTTTTGTTGTGATTGGTTGAAAAGAAGACGTCGGTAAGGCGAAATGTGAAATTTTATCGGCCGCTGAACATTTCAGCTTAATTCGTGCATCACGAAAACCGACAGTCTCTGGTCTCAATAGTCATGGAGTCCCCCAGCACCATCAACCAATATTCCGTAATATGTAACAATTCAAGATACGTGTGAATCTGCTTCTATATCAAGCATATAATAAGCAGATTCACACGTATATTGTAACGCCATCGAAAGAAGGAACAGATATTCGAGGTAACCGGAGAACAAGAAAATGTTCAGACAGCTCGCTACAAAATTGAAGCGTAGACATATATTACCTTACGCAAAGGCCATATTAGATCCGTGCTAAAAGAGGAGACATGCTCAATTCTTGACATCACTCTATCCGACCAGTTTCGAATAAATTTTGGGCTGTGTACCGCCGAATGCGACAGAGAACTTCGCCGCAGTGTCTTCGTCAACAGGAAACCGATCATATTCATCGTGTTCATCATTGACATAATCGAAAAGCGCTTCTAGTAGCCGCCCTCAGTTGATTAATATTGAAAAAAGCTTAGATGACTCAACCGATGTTTACGAATGATAGGACGAATCTCCTAATATTTGGTATTTACCAATATCCAGCACTCTCGGTCGTTGCTGCTGAACTGCAGTTAGGCGAACAGATTCACTTCTTGGCGGCTCTGCTGGTAGCGGTGTTAGTAATGGCGCCGTCATAACTACGGTATATCATCGAGAATGCCTAGTATGCGGCGATAATAAAGTTACAGCTGCTCTCGTACCATGTGGCCACAATATATTCTGTATGAAATGTGCCAATGGCGTGTGTAGTACTGGGGACGGTATTTGTCCCGTATGCAGTCAAAGTGTTATTCAGGCCATTTGGATTATTATGTAAATCAAAAGTTAATTAAATAATATAAATAACAATTGACGAATGTGAATATGTTAGACCGAGTCGAAGACGTTATGTATGTTGATTATGAAGGACGGAAAAACATATAACGACATCGAGGGAATTTATAAGAATTAAGGAAAAAAATTAATGAAAATATTCTGGAGTGAATGGAACAATAATGATCATCGTATAGTAGACGCGATAGAACTATTGAAATGGAGGAAATTTGAATAATAAATGGGCGAATATATAATAAAGATTTTAAAAAAACTAACGGTCCAATATCATTCTGTAAATATTTTATAAATGATATTGAAGATAGATAAAAAAGTTATTAACAAAAATAGCCATTACAAAAAAGACATACAAAAACTATTAATAATAAATAAATAACGCCAATCCAAATAAAAACGCCAATTTATTTTTACCAAATACAATATATAAGACAATCCAAAGACAGCAAAAAGAATATTTTATTTTAATTTTACACAAGAATATATAATTTTTTTCTGAACTGATCGTTTGATGTACATAATTGCATCGACACAAATACCCAACCAAAATAGACAAATACAATAATATATTAATGCTTACAATAATTTCATGTGGTGTTCACTATACGATGAAATATAATAGATCCCAATTTATTGTTTGTGTTAAGAGACTTATAATATCTTACAGAATAACATACTTACTATTAAAATCCCATAACAATGGTAGTATAAATAAATCAAATCTAAAACTTTATATATAAATTACCAAAACAGACAACAATATTAGTTAAAAAATAATAAGCGACTGAAAAAAACTATAAATCAAATTATGTCCAAAATATAATAATAAAAGAATAAATATAGACCTTCATAAAAATAAAAAACAAAAAAATTACCATAATTTTGTAAGCAATAAGGAGAAAAATAAGAAGAATCTTATGTAAAAATTGCTAGTATTACTAATAGGATATAAAGATGTAAATTTAACTTAAATCGGTTAGTGAACAGTGTCTTATTTTCGTAACCGTTCGCAATTCGCTGCGCTCGTATAAAGATGTGTGTACATTTGTATATCATTACTGTAACTATTGGGTTTTTTCACACTATTTATTCTTTTTTAACGCGTTCGCCCAAAAATCCCCACTCTAAAATAAGTATTTCCACGATCGGGTGTAGAAAAGAAGTGAGACGTAAGTGTTGACATTAACATAAATACGAGTGTGAAAATGCCCGTTGCGGTAGTGTTTCCACTTAAAGGAAAACTTGCGGAAAATTGTTTGCTGCAATATATTTTCAGAATGGTGTAAGATTATTTACCGCAAGTAACTACAGCACTTAGTACACTAAACTTTAAATTACCACAAGTTTTCAAAGAACGTTTTCCGTTGGTAACTACGGAGTATAAAAATATCCTAGCAACAGATGCGGTGTGCCGCTGCAAACATCGTAGCTGCTTTTGCCTAATCTTTAATCACCACTGCTAATCCTTCGCAGGTAACGAAATCACTTCCAACTCAATTCGAACGGCGCTATACGCTTCTGCAAACAAGGATTTTCTTGTCTACACTTACCATACAAACTCTTGCTTCAAATAATTACAAAATTTGCAGCATCTTGCGTAATCAACTTTCTGAAGTTTCAGAAAGTTTGAAAACGGTTCTTCAGTCCGTCACCGCAATTGTTTTTGGTGCATTAAGTTTCCGTTTTTCCATTATTTAAAAAAATCTGAAATTGCGTAAAATATGACAAATGGTTAAAATTGTATGCAATAATAATGATCCTTATTAAAAGATTATGTAACAATAACGATCCTTGTAGCGTTCTTTTATTAAAAAATATATTTTAAAATAATATTTTATACGACTATGCATATACAATATGAACATGTTTGTTTGTGTAGTAGTATCTTGCTATAAGTTTTATTAATTTTCAAATAAGTAATAATTGTATAATAAAATTTTGAGAAATTTTAAATGTTTCAAAAACTAGTCTACTATATATTTTTTGATTTTTTAGTTATAATAAATATTTCTTATTTGAATTAATTCAGGGTGTAAAATTAAGGCGTTAAGGGCAAAGACGAATACTTACATCAAAACACCGGTACGTGGGGAGGAGCCTGTTTTTGTTGTGACTGGTAGAAAAGAAGACGTCGGTAAGGCGAAACGTGAAATTTTATCGGCCGCTGAACATTTCAGCTTGATACGCGCATCTAGAAAACCTACATTCTCCGGTTTAATTGGTAAAGGATTACACCCAGCAGCACCGACCAATATTCCGGGACAAGTAACAATTCAAGTGCGTGTACCATATCGCGTTGTCGGTTTAGTTGTTGGACCAAAGGGTGCTACCATCAAGCATATACAACAGCAAACGCACACGTATATTGTGACGCCATCAAGAGAGAAGGAACCCATATTCGAGGTCACCGGAATGCAAAAAAATGTTCAGACAGCTCGTCGCCAAATCGAAGCACACATTGCCTTACGCACGGGCCATATTGGATCCATGCTAAGGGAGGAAACAAAGCCTGAATTCCTGACATCACTCCATCTGTCCAGTTTCGAATCAATTTTGGGTTGTGAACGGCGGAATGCGACAGAGCACTTCGCCGCAGTGTCTTTGTCAACAAGAAGTCGATCATGTTCATCGAGTTCATCATCGACATCATCGAAAAGCGCTGCCCCTAGCCGGCCTGAGTTGATTAATATTTGGAAAAGCTTAGCTGAATCAACAGATGTTGACGAAGGTTTGGGTGAATCTCCTAATATTTGGTGTTTACCAATATCCAGCACTCTCGGTTCCTGCTGCTCAACTGCGGTTAGCCCAACCGATTCACTTCTTGGCAGCTGTGTTGGTAGCGGTGTAAGCAATGTCGCCCTCACAACTACGGTATATCGTCGAGAATGCCTAGTATGCGGCGATAATAAAGTTGCCGCTGCTCTCATACCATGTGGCCACAATATGTTGTGTATGGAATGTGCCAATGGCATGTGTGGTACTGGGGAAGGTATTTGTCCCGTATGCAGTCAAAGTGTTATTTAGGCCATTCGAATTATTGCATAAATCGAAAGTTAATTAAATAATATAAATAACAATTGACAAATGTGAATATGTCAGACCGAGTTGAAGACGTTATGTATGTTGATAATAACTAACGAAAAAGCATATACAGACATCGAGGGAATTTATAAGAATAGAGGAAGAAAAAACTAATGCAAATATTATAGAGTGAATGGAAAAATAATGATCGTCGAATAGTAGACAAGAGAAAAATATTGAAATGGAGAAAATTTGAATAATAAATGAGCTAATATAAAATAAATATTTAAAAAAAACTAACAATTAAATACCATTCTGTAAATATTTTTTAAATGATATTGAACATAGATAAAAAAATTGTTAACAAAAATAGCCATTACAGAAAAAGAAATACAATAACTATTAATAAAAAATAAATAACGCCAATCCAAATAAAAACGCCAATTTATTTTTAACCAAATATATAAAACAAGGCACAGAAAGTAAAAGAAGATTTTATTTTAATTTTACACAAGAATATATAATATTTTTCTGAACTGACCGTTTAATATTCATAATTGCATCGACAATGTGAAACTTAATTTAAATTTTCTGTTTAAGAAAACAAAATATTCAACCAAACTAGACAACAAATACATTATATTAATGCTTATAATAAGTTCATGTTGGTGTTCACTATACGATGAAATATAATAGTTCCCATTTTATTGTTTGCATAAAGAGACTTATAATATCTTACAGAATGACATATTTACTATTAAAATCCCATAGCAATCATAATTTAAATAAATCAAATCTAAAACTTCATATATAAATTACAAAAACAGACAAAAATATAAGTTAAAAAATAATAAGCGAATGAAAAAACAAAAATCAAATTATGTCCAAAATATAATAAAATTAAAGAATAAATAAAGAATTTCAGCAAAATATAAACGAAAAACTTATTTTGTAAGTAGTAAAGAGAAAAATAATATAGCTAGTTTTACTAATAGGACATAAAGATGAAAATTGCTAGTTTTACTAATAGGACATAAAGATGTAGATTTGACTTAAATCCGTTAGTGAGCAGTGTCTTATTTTTGAAATTGTTCGCAATTCTCTGCGCTCGTATAAAGGTGTGTGTACAGTTAACAATAAACTTCTGCTAGTTATTGCTCCAACTATTGCGCTTGTGCTTATACTTAGGATGCGTATACACTTGAAAACAAACATGTGCACACCATTTCTGCAACTATTGGGTTTTTTCACACTATTTATTCCTTTTAAACGTGTTCACCCAAAAATCCCCACTCTAAAATAAGTTTTTTCACGATCGGGTGTAGAGAAGAAGTGAGACGTAAGTGTTGACATTAACATAAATACGAGTGTGAAAATGCCCGTTGCGGTAGTGTTTCCACTTAAAAGAAAACTTGCGGAAAATTGTTTGCTGCAATATATTTTCAAAATGGTGCAAGATTATTTTCCGCAAGTAACTACATCACTTTGTACACTAAACTTTAAATTACCATAAGTTTTTAAAGAACATTTTCCGTTGGTAACTACGGAGTATAAAAATATCCTAGCAACAGATTCGGTGTGCCGCTGCAAACATCGTGGCTGGTTTTGCCTGATCTTTAATCACCACTGCTAATCTTCCGCAGGTAATGAAATCACTTCCAACTCACTTCGAATGGCGCAATATGCTTCTGCAAACAAGAATTTTCTTGTCTATACTTCCCATATACATTTTTGCTGCAAATAATTACAATAATTGCAGAATCTTGCGCAATCAACTTTCTAAAGTTTTATAATCTTTAGTAACGGTTCTTCAGTCGCTCGCCGCAATTGCTTTTAGTTCGTTGAGCTGCCTTTTTTATATTATTTTAACAAATTCCGATATTACATAACAGTATGACAAATAGTAAAAATTGTGGGTTGATTTAAAATAATATGCAACAATAACGACCCTTGTAACATTCTTTTATTGGAAAATATATTTTGAAATTATATTTTATACGACTATACATATGCAAGATGAACACGTCTGCTTGTGTAGTGGTATCTTGCTATAATTTTTATTAATTTTCAAATAAGTAATAATTATATAATAAAACTATAGTAAATTTTAAAATTTTTAAAAACTAGTCTACTGTATATTTTTTAATTTTTTAGTTATAATAATTATTTTTTATTTGAATTAATTCAGGGTGTTAAATTAAAGCGTTAAGAGGAAACATGCTTAATTCTTGACATCACTCTATCCGACCAGTTTCGAATAAATGTTGGGTTGTGTACTGTCGAATGCGACAGAGAACTTCGCCGCAGTGTCTTCGTCAACAGGAAACCGATCATGTTCATCGTGTTCATCATTGATATAATCGAAAAGCGCTTCTAGTAGGCGGCCTCAGTTGATTAATATTGAGAAAAGCTTAGATGACTCAACCGATGTTTCGAATTGATAGGGCGAATCTTCTTATATTTGGTATTTACCAATATCCAGCACTCTCGGTCGTTGCTGCTAAACTGCAGTTAGTCCAACCGATTCACTTCTTGGCGGCTCTGCTGGTAGCGGTGTAAGAATGCCTAGTATGCGACGATAATAAAGTTACAGCTGCTCTCGTACCATGTGGCCACAATATGTTCTGTATGGAATGTGCCAATGGCGTGTGTGGTACTGGGGAAGGTATTTGTCCCTTATGCAGCCAAAGTGTTATTCAGGCCATTTGGATTTTTATGTAAATCAAAAGTTAATTCAATAATATAAATAACCATTGACGAATGTGAATATGTCTGACCGCGTCGAAGACGTTATGTATGTTGATTATGAAGAAGGGAAAAATATAAAACGACATCGTGGGAATTTATAGCAATTAAAGAAAAAAAATTTATGAAAATATTTTAGAGTGAATGGAACAATAATGAACGTCGAATAGTAGACGCGATAGAACTATTGAAATGGAAGAAATTTGAATAATAAATGGGCGAATATATAACAAAGATTTTAAGAAAAACTAACGGTCCAATATCATTCTGTAAATATTTTATAAATGATATTGAACATAGATAAAAAGAATTGCTAACAAAAATAGCCATTACAGAAAAGAAATACAAAAACAATTAATAATAAATAAATAACGCCAATCCAAATAAAAACACCAATTTATTTTTAACCAAATATATAAAACAATCCAAAGACAGCAAAAAGAATATTTTATTTTAATTTTACACAAGAATATATAATTTTTTTCTGAACTGATCGTTTGATGTACATAATTGCATCGACACAAATACCCAACTAAAATAGACAAATACAATAATATATTAATGCTTACAATAATTTCATGTGGTGTTCACTATACGATGAAATATAATAGATCCCAATTTATTGTTTGTGTTAAGAGACTTATAATATCTTACAGAATAACAAATTTTCTATTAAAATCCCATAACAATGGTAGTATAAATAAATCAAAAATAGAACTTCATATATAAATTACAAAAACAGACAACAATATTAGTTAAAAAATAATAAGCAAATGAAAAAAAATAATTCGAATTATGTCCAAAATATACAATAATATAATAAAAGAATAAATAAAGAAATTCAGAAAAATAAAAAAACAAAAAAATTACCATAATTTTGTAAGCAATAAGGAGAAAAATAAGTAGAATCCCATGTGAAAATTGTTAGTATTACTAATAGGATATAAAGATGTAAATTTGACTTAAATCGGTTAGTATTCGTAACCGATTTACCGATGAGTACGGACGTGAAAATAAGCAGTGTTAACAAAATTACAGTTATACTTATTAATAGTTTAAATTTTGTGAAATATTTATATTAATAGGTATTAAAAATAATAATATAAAGTGCAAAAATAGATAAAAAAAAAACTTAAATAAAGTGTTTATAAGTGACTAAATAAAAATTGTTATTGAAAGATAATAAAAAAAAAATCTGAGGTCACTGACCAACCAAGCACGATTATCGCAGACAATGTCGTTTGCTGGTGATGATACAGATTCCACAGCCAGCAGAGAATTTTTGAAACCAGTTGGACGTCCTCGGCGTCCAAAAACATCGAAACGAGACGTAACCACCATCTGCTCGCCTGGCTCATCGCCGAATGCCAAGAACCAAAAGAAGAGAACGAACATGCCAGCACCGGTGCCAGCAGAAAAAGGTTCAGGCAAAAGATTTGCTCTATTATCTGAAAATACATGCAGTGCGACGGTATCAAATTCACTTACACAAGCGAATACCGACAACACATATAAGCCACCACCCATCTTCGAATTTTGTTGTCCTTGGTCGTGCCATTTCGAAACGTATTAGTACTGACCAATTCGTTTGTAAGTCAAATGCGAAAGGACTTGCAATACAAGCCAAGTCTGGTGGTGTTTATAGAAGCATTGTGCAATTGCTAGAGGAAACGAAGCAAACGTTTCACACTTACCAACCAAAGGCAGAAAAGACCTATAAGGTGGTGATTCGTCATCTGCATCACACCACATGCGTTGACAAAATAAAAAGTGAGTTAGAAATTAATGCTGCTGTAAATGACCACTATATATATACAACATACAGTCACAACCGCGCACATCTCCTACAATACGACACAACCACAAAAACAAAATTTACCAACTAAAATACGGACTTTAATTAACGAAAAAGAAAATGAGAATGCAATGCCAACGCGAACGAATGCCTAGCTCCAAACAGGACCTTAACCGACTACAACCCGAACTAAAAATGGAAATTAGTAAGCACTATAATGAACGGCATGAAACTTATACCAAATCGGTTAGTGACAATATTTCTTTATGGGAAGCCACTTGACGAAAACTCTCGTACAAAAGAACGTCACACCCACTGAAACAAAATGACGGTAATTGGGCAAAAACAAAAAAAGAAAAAGCTGAAGTATTTGCTAAATATTTGGTAAATATTTTTGCTCCACATGATGATATAGAAGACAAATCACTCACTAACAAAATTATCGAAGAAATAGTGTTCCCACTCCCTATGAGTCTTCCTCCCAAAAATTTTAAGCCCTCGGAAATTAAATCTACAATTCTGCGCCTTCCCAATAAAAAAGCTCTTGATTATGATCTAATAACAGCTCCTATTCTGTAGTAAATTGCCCGAAAAGCTTTAGTTTTAATCACACATATTTTTAATAGTATCCTGCGTACAACCTATTTTCCCGTACTCTGGAAATATTCTGTCATTTAAATGATTCCTAAACTAAATAAACCCATTAATTCTCCTTCCTCCTATTGACCTATCAGCCTCTTACTAATTCTTGGTAAGATATTCGAGGAACTCCTATTAAAACGACTCTACCCAGTTCTAGTTAATGAAAAAATTATTCCTGATCACCAATTTGGCTTCCGGTCTGAACACTCCACTATCCAGCAATGTCATCGCTTTGTTGATCATATTGCATCCTCTCTTGAGAGGAAAGAGTATTGCCCAGGAGTATCTCTAGATATCTCTCAAGCTTTTGATCGTATGTGGCATCCTGGACTCCTTTGGAAACTCAAGAGCTTTCTTCCTTCAACATGCTACCTTATCATAAATTAATATCTCTCCCAACGATATTTTTAAGTTGCAATTAACTCAGAATCCTCGGAAATATATCCTATTTTAGCCGGAGTCCCACAAGGCAGCATCCTTGGTCCCATCTTATATAATATTTATACCCATGCCATCCCAGCTTATCCTAATGCTATCATTGCTACTTATGCAGACGATACGGCCATACTTGCTACCCATTCAAATACTGACATAGCTTCCAACAATTTACAATCCCATATCCACAACCTTCAATATTGGTGTACGAGATGGAGAGTGAAGGTAAATGAAAAGAAGAGTGCTCACATTACTTTCACACTTTGTCAAGGTAAACCTACCACTTTATACCTTAATAGCAACATGATACCGCAATATGATAAAGTGCGTTATTTGGGACTTTACCTGGACAAGAGACTAACATGGAACCCACATACTAGATTAAAAAGAGCTGAAGCTTACAGACGTTACCCACAACTTCATAGACTACTGGACAAACGCTCGAAACTAACAATTAAAAGTAAACTTCTAAGCTACAATACAATTATAAAACCTATTTGGGCATATGGAATTGAACTTTGGGGTTCAAAGAAACGTTCCAATTCCTATCGCGTCCAGGCCTTACAATCCAAGATCCTCCGTAAAATTGTTGATGCCCCCTTTCGTAACACTGTAATACATCGTGACCTAAATGTTCCCTTTGTTCATGACCTGTGCATTTCCCGATATCAAAAATTTCACTCCCGTTTACCCTATCATCATAATCCACTTGTGAGAGAATTGTCTTCTACAGTCCTTCCCGGAAACATTCATCGGAGACTTAAGAGGCAATGGCGTAAAGATTTTTTAGAGGAATTTCCGTTAGTTGGAGAAACACCGATAGGTGTTTACTCCCACTTCACGATGCACAAGATTGTTAACTAAAATGTTATATAAATCTGCTTGTTACAATAAAATTGTAGTTGCAGATAAAAAAAAAAAAAAAAAAAAATAGTGTCTTATTTTCATAACTGTTCGCAATTCTCTGCGCTCGTATAAAGGTGTGTGTACATTTGTATACCATTGCTACAACTATTGGGTTTTTTCACACTATTTATTCTTTTTTAACGCGTTCGCCCAATAATCCCCACTCTAAAATTAGTTTTTTTCACCAGCGGGTGTAGAAAAGAAGTGAGACGTAAGTGTTGACATTAACATAAATACTAGTGTGAAAATGCCCGTTGCGCTAGTGTTTCCACTTAAAGGAAAACTTGCGGAAAATTGTTTGCTGCAAGATATTTTCAGAATGGTGCGAGATTATTTTTTGCAAGTAACTACAGCACTTTGTACACTCTACTTTAAATTTTCACAAGTTTTTAAAGAACGTTTTCCGTTGGGAACTACGGAGTATAAAAATATCCTAGCAACAAGTGCGGTGTGCCGCTGCAAACGTCGTAGCTGGTTTTGCCTGATCTTTAATCACCACTGCTAATCTTTCGCAGGTAACGAAATCACTTCCAACTCACTTCAAATGGCGCAATATGCTTCTGCAAACAAGGATTTTCTTGTCTACACTTGCCATATAAATTTTTGCTGAAAATAATAACGATAATTGCAGAATCTTGCGCAATCAACTTTCTAAAGTTCAGCATCTTTGGTAACGGTTCTTCAGTCGCTCGCCGCAATTGCTTTTAGTTCATTGAGATGTCTTTTTTTACATTATTTTAAAAAATTCCGAATTACATAAAAGTATGACAAATAGTAAAAATTGTGGGTTGATTAAAAATAATATGCAACAATAACGATCCTTGTAACATTCTTTTAGTAGAAAATATATTTTGAAATAATATTTTATACGACTATACATATGCAAGATGAACACGTCTGCTTGTGTAGTGGTATCTTGTTATAATTTTTATTAATTTTCAAATAAGTAATAATTATATAATAAAACTATAGTAAATTTTAAAATTTTTAAAAACTAGTCTACTGTATATTTTTTAATTTTTTAGTTATAATAATTATTTTTTATTTGAATTAATTCAGGGTGTTAAATTAAAGCGTTAAGAGGAAACATGCTTAATTCTTGACATCACTCTATCCGACCAGTTTCGAATAAATGTTGGGTTGTGTACTGTCGAATGCGACAGAGAACTTCGCCGCAGTGTCTTCGTCAACAGGAAACCGATCATGTTCATCGTGTTCATCATTGATATAATCGAAAAGCGCTTCTAGTAGGCGGCCTCAGTTGATTAATATTGAGAAAAGCTTAGATGACTCAACCGATGTTTCGAATTGATAGGGCGAATCTTCTTATATTTGGTATTTACCAATATCCAGCACTCTCGGTCGTTGCTGCTAAACTGCAGTTAGTCCAACCGATTCACTTCTTGGCGGCTCTGCTGGTAGCGGTGTAAGAATGCCTAGTATGCGACGATAATAAAGTTACAGCTGCTCTCGTACCATGTGGCCACAATATGTTCTGTATGGAATGTGCCAATGGCGTGTGTGGTACTGGGGAAGGTATTTGTCCCTTATGCAGCCAAAGTGTTATTCAGGCCATTTGGACAGAATAACAAATTTTCTATTAAAATCCCATAACAATGGTAGTATAAATAAATCAAAAATAGAACTTCATATATAAATTACAAAAACAGACAACAATATTAGTTAAAAAATAATAAGCAAATGAAAAAAAATAATTCGAATTATGTCCAAAATATACAATAATATAATAAAAGAATAAATAAAGAAATTCAGAAAAATAAAAAAACAAAAAAATTACCATAATTTTGTAAGCAATAAGGAGAAAAATAAGTAGAATCCCATGTGAAAATTGTAAGTATTACTAATAGGATATAAAGATGTAAATTTGACTTAAATCGGTTAGTATTCGTAACCGATTTACCGATGAGTACGGACGTGAAAATAAGCAGTGTTAACAAAATTACAGTTATACTTATTAATAGTTTAAATTTTGTGAAATATTTATATTAATAGGTATTAAAAATAATAATATAAAGTGCAAAAATAGATCAAAAAAAAACTTAAATAAAGTGTTTATAAGTGACTAAATAAAAATTGTTATTGAAAGATAATAAAAAAAAAAATCTGAGGTCACTGACCAACCAAGCACGGTTATCGCAGACAATGTCGTTTGCTGGTGATGATACAGATTCCACAGCCAGCAGAGAATTTTTGAAACCAGTTGGACGTCCTCGGCGTCCAAAAACATCGAAACGAGACGTAACCACCATCTGCTCGCCTGGCTCATCGCCGAATGCCAAGAACCAAAAGAAGAGAACGAACATGCCAGCACCGGTGCCAGCAGAAAAAGGTTCAGGCAAAAGATTTGCTCTATTATCTGAAAATACATGCGACGGTATCAAATTCACTTACACAAGCGAATACCGACAACACATATAAGCCACCACCCATCTTCGAATTTTGTTGTCCTTGGTCGTGCCATTTCGAAACGTATTAGTACTGACCAATTCGTTTGTAAGTCAAATGCGAAAGGACTTGCAATACAAGCCAAGTCTGGTGGTGTTTATAGAAGCATTGTGCAATTGCTAGAGGAAACGAAGCAAACGTTTCACACTTACCAACCAAAGGCAGAAAAGACCTATAAGGTGGTGATTCGTCATCTGCATCACACCACATGCGTTGACAAAATAAAAAGTGAGTTAGAAATTAATGCTGCTGTAAATGACCACTATATATATACAACATACAGTCACAACCGCGCACATCTCCTACAATACGACACAACCACAAAAACAAAATTTACCAACTAAAATACGGACTTTAATTAACGAAAAAAAAAATGAGAATGCAATGCCAACGCGTACGAATGCCTAGCTCCAAACAGGACCTTAACCGACTACAACCCGAACTAAAAATGGAAATAAGTAAGCACTATAATGAACGGCATGAAACTTATACCAAATCGGTTAGTGACAATATTTCTTTATGGGAAGCCACTAGACGAAAACTCTCGTACAAAAGAACGTCACACCCACTGAAACAAAATGACGGTAATTGGGCAAAAACAAAAAAAGAAAAAGCTGAAGTATTTGCTAAATATTTGGTAAATATTTTTGCTCCACATGATGATATAGAAGACAAATCACTCACTAACAAAATTATCGAAGAAATAGTGTTCCCACTCCCTATGAGTCTTCCTCCCAAAAATTTTAAGCCCTCGGAAATTAAATCTACAATTCTGCGCCTTCCCAATAAAAAAGCTCTTGATTATGATCTAATAACAGCTCCTATTCTGAAGTAAATTGCCCGAAAAGCTTTAGTTTTAATCACACATATTTTTAATAGTATCCTGCGTACAACCTATTTTCCCGTACTCTGGAAATATTCTGTCATTTAAATGATTCCTAAACTAAATAAACCCATTAATTCTCCTTCCTCCTATTGACCTATCAGCCTCTTACCAATTCTTGGTAAGATATTCGAGGAACTCCTATTAAAACGACTCTACCCAGTTCTAGTTAATGAAAAAATTATTCCTGATCACCAATTTGGCTTCCGGTCTGAACACTCCACTATCCAGCAATGTCATCACTTTGTTGATCATATTGCATCCTCTCTTGAGAGGAAAGAGTATTGCCCAGGAGTATCTCTAGATATCTCTCAAGCTTTTGATCGTATGTGGCATCCTGGACTCCTTTGGAAACTCAAGAGCTTTCTTCCTTCAACATGCTACCTTATCATAAATTAATATCTCTCCCAACGATATTTTTAAGTTGCAATTAACTCAGAATCCTCGGAAATATATCCTATTTTAGCCGGAGTCCCACAAGGCAGCATCCTTGATCCCATCTTATATAATATTTATACCCATGCCATCCCAGCTTATCCTAATGCTATCATTGCTACTTATGCAGACGATACGGCCATACTTGCTACCCATTCAAATACTGACATAGCTTCCAACAATTTACAATCCCATATCCACAACCTTCAATATTGGTGTAAGAGATGGAGAGTGAAGGTAAATGAAAAGAAGAGTGCTCACATTACTTTCACACTTTGTCAAGGTAAACCTACCACTTTATACCTTAATAGCAACATGATACCGCAATATGATAAAGTGCGTTATTTGGGACTTTACCTGGACAAGAGACTAACATGGAACCCACATACTAGATTAAAAAGAGCTGAAGCTTACAGACGTTACCCACAACTTCATAGACTACTGGACAAACGCTCGAAACTAACAATTAAAAGTAAACTTCTAAGCTACAATACAATTATAAAACCTATTTGGGCATATGGAATTGAACTTTGGGGTTCAAAGAAACGTTCCAATTCCTATCGCGTCCAGGCCTTACAATCCAAGATCCTCCGTAAAATTGTTGATGCCCCCTTTTATTTTCGTAACACTGTAATACATCGTGACCTAAATGTTCCCTTTGTTCATGACCTGTGCATTTCCCGATATCAAAAATTTCACTCCCGTTTACCCTATCATCATAATCCACTTGTGAGAGAATTGTCTTCTACAGTCCTTCCCGGAAACATTCATCGGAGACTTAAGAGGCAATGGCGTAAAGATTTTTTAGAGGAATTTCCGTTAGTTGGAGAAACACCGATAGGTGTTTACTCCCACTTCACGATGCACAAGATTGTTAACTAAAATGTTATATAAATCTGCTTGTTACAATAAAATTGTAGTTGCAGATAAAAAAAAAAAAAAAAAAATTGTGTCTTATTTTCATAACTGTTCGCAATTCTCTGCGCTCGTATAAAGGTGTGTGTACATTTGTATACCATTGCTACAACTATTGGGTTTTTTCACACTATTTATTCTTTTTTAACGCGTTCGCCCAAAAATCCCCACTCTAAAATAAGTTTTTTTCACCAGCGGGTGTAGAAAAGAAGTGAGACGTAAGTGTTGACATTAACATAAATACTAGTGTGAAAATGCCCGTTGCGCTAGTGTTTCCACTTAAAGGAAAACTTGCGGAAAATTGTTTGCTGCAAGATATTTTCAGAATGGTGCGAGATTATTTTCTGCAAGTAACTACAGCACTTTGTACACTCTACTTTAAATTTGCACAAGTTTTTAAAGAACGTTTTCCGTTGGGAACTACGGAGTATAAAAATATCCTAGTAACAAGTGCGGTGTGCCGCTGCAAACGTCGTAGCTGCTTTTGCCTGATCTTTAATCACCACTGCTAATCTTTCGCAGGTAACGAAATCACTTCCAACTCCCTTCAAATGGCGCAATATGCTTCTGCAAACAAGGATTTTCTTGTCTACACTTGCCATATAAATTTTTGCTGAAAATAATTACGATAATTGCAGAATCTTGCGCAATCAACTTTCTAAAGTTCAGCATCTTTGGTAACGGTTCTTCAGTCGCTCGCCGCAATTGCTTTTAGTTCATTGAGATGTCTTTTTTTACATTATTTTAAAAAATTCCGAATTACATGAAAGTATGACAAATAGTAAAAATTGTGGGTTGATTAAAAATAATATGCAACAATAACGATTCTTGTAACATTCTTTTAGTAGAAAATATATTTTGAAATAATATTTTATACGACTATACATATGCAAGATGAACACGTCTGCTTGTGTAGTGGTATCTTGTTATAATTTTTATTAATTTTCAAATAAGTAATAATTTAAAAAAATTTTAAAATGAGTCTACTATATATTTGTTAATTTTTTAGTTATAATAATTATTAAGGGTAAAGACGAAAACTTACATCAGAACACCGGTACGTTGGGAGGCGCCGGTTTTTGTTGTGACTGGTTGAACAGAAGGCGTCGGTAAGGCGAAATGTGAAAATTTTGGCCGCTGAACATTTCAGCTTAATTCGTGCATCACGAAAACCGACAGTATCGGGTCTAAATAGTAATCGAGTCCCCCAGCACTATCAACCAATATTCCGTAACATGTAACAATTCAAGATACGTGTGAATCTGCTTTTATATCAAGCATATAAAGAGCAGATTCACACGTATATGGTGACGCCATCAAGAGAGAAGGAACATATAATCGAGGTAACCGGAGTACAAGAAAATGTTCTGACAGCTCGCCACAAAATTGAAGCGTAGACATATACTACCTTACGCACAGGCCATATTAGATCCGTGCTAAAAGAGGAAACATGCTAAATTCTTGACATCACTCTATCCGACCAGTTTCGAATAAATTTTGGGCTGTGTACGGCCGAATGCGACAGAGAACTTCGCCGCAGTGTCTTTGTCAACAGGAAACCAATCATGTTCAGCGTGTTCATTATTGACATAATCGAAAAGCGCTTCTAGACGTCGGCCTCAGTTGATTAATATTGAAAAAAGCTTAGATGACTCAACCGATGTTTACGAATGATAGGACGAATCTCCTAATATTTGGTCTTTACCAATATCCAGCACTCTCGGTCGTTGCTGCTAAACTGCAGTTAGTCCAACCGATTCACTTCTTGGCGGCTCTGCTGGTAGCGGTGTAAGTAATGGCGCCGTCATAACTACGGTATATCATCGAGAATGCCTAGTATGCGGCGATAATAAAGTTACAGCTGCTCTCGTACCATGTGGCCACAATATGTTCTGTATGGAATGTGCCAATGGCGTGTGTGGTACTGGGGAAGGTATTTGTCCCTTATGCAGCCAAAGTGTTATTCAGGCCATTTGGTGATATGTATATCAAAAGTTAATTAAATAATATAAATAACCATTGACGAATGTGAATATGTCAGACCGAGTCGAAGACATTATATATGTTGATTATGAAGAGGAATTAAGGAAAAAAGAATTAATGAAAATATTCGAGAGTGAATGGAACAATAATGATCATCGAATAGTAGACGCGATAGAACTATTGAAATAGAGGAAATTTAAATAATAAATGGGCGAATATATAATAAAGTTTTTAAAAAAAACTAACGGTCCAATATTATTGTGTAAATATTTTATAAATGATATTGAACATAAATAAAAAGAATTGTTAACAAAAATAGCCATTACAGAAAATAAATACAAAAACTATTAATAATAAACAAATAAAGCCAATCCAAATAAAAACACCAATTTGTTTTTAACCAAATTTATAAAACAATCCAAAGACAGCAAAAAGAATATTTTATTTTAATTTTACACAAGAATATTTAATTTTTTTCTGAATTGATCGACTGATGTACATAATTGCATCGACACAAAATAACCAACCAAAAAAAACAAATACAATAATATATTAATGCTTATAATAATTTCATGTCGGTGTTCACTATACGATGATATATAATAGATCCCAATTTATTGTTTGTGTAAAGAGACTTATAATATCTTACAGAATAACATATTTACTATTAAAATCCCATAACAATGATAGTATAAATAAATCAAATCTAAAACTTTATATATAAATTACCAAAACAGACAACAATATTAGTTAAAAAATAATAAGCGAATGAAAAAAACTATAAATCAATTTATGTCCAAAATATAATAATAAAAGATTAAATAAAGACCTTCATAAAAATAAAAAACAAAAAAATTACCATAATTTTGTAAGCAATAAGGAGAAAAATAAGTAGAATCCTATGTGAAAATTGCTAGTATTACTAATGGGATATAAAGATGTAAATTTGAGTTAAATTGGTTAGTGAACAGTGTCTTATTTTCGTAACTGTTCGCAATTCTCTGTGCTCGTATAAAGGTGTGTGTGTACATTTGTATACCATTGCTACAACTATTGGGTTTTTTTCACACTATTTATTCTTTTTTAACGCGTTTGCCCAAAAATCCCCACTCTAAAATAAGTTTTTTCACGATCGGGTGTAGAAAATAAGTGAGACGTAAGTGTTGACATTTACATAACTACTAGTGTGAAAATGCCCGTTGCGGTAATGTTTCCACTTAAAGGAAAACTTGCGGATAATTGTTTGCTGCAAGATATTTTCAGAATGATGCGAGATTATTTTTCGCAAGTAATTGCAGCACTTTGTACACTCTACTTTAAATTTACATAATTTTTTAAAGAAGGTTTTTCGTTTGAAACTGCGGAGTATAAAAATATCCTAGCAACAGATGCGGTGTGCCGCTGCAAACGTCGCTAATCTTCCGCAGGTAACGAAATTATTACAAATGGCGCAATATGCTTTTGCAAGCAAGGATTTTCTTGTCTACACTTACCATACAAACTCTTTCTGCAAATAATTACAAAATTTGCAGCATCTTGCGTAATCAACTTTCTGAAGTTTCAGAAAGTTTGGCAACGGTTCTTCAGTCGCTCGGCGCAATTTTTTTTGGTGTATTAAGTTTCCGTTTTTACATTATTTAAAAAAATCTGATACTCGTATTACGTAAAGTATGATAAATGGTAAAAATTGTATGCAATATTAACGATCCTTATTTAAAGAATATGTAACAATAACGATCCTTGTAGCGTTCTTTTATTAAAAAATATATTTTAAAATAATATTTGATGCGATTATATGTTACATATACAAGATGAACATGTCTGCTTGTGTACTGCTATCTTGCTATAATTTTTATTAATTTTCAAATAAGTAATAATTGTATAATAATATTTTGAGAAATTTTAAATGTTTCAAAAACTAGTCTACTATATATTTTTGATTTTTAAGTTATAATAAATATTTCTTATTTGAATTAATTCAGGGTGTAAAATTAAGGCGTTAAGGGCAAAGACGAATACTTACATCAAAACACCGGTACGTGGGGAGGAGCCTGTTTTTGTTGTAACTGGTAGAAAAGAAGACGTCGTTAAGGCGAAACGTGACATTTTATGGGCCGCTGAACATTTCAGCTTAATACGTGCATCTAGAAAACATACATTCTCTGGTTTAATTGGTAATGGATTACACCCATCACTACAGACCAATATTCTGGGACAAGTAACAATTCAAGTGCGTGTGCCATTTCGCGTTGTCGGTTTAGTTGTTGGACCAAAGGGTGCTACCATCAAGCATATACAACAGCAAACAAACACGTATATTGTGACGCCATCAAGAGAGAAGGAACCCATATTCGAGGTCACCGGAATGCAAAAAAATGTTCAGACAGCTCGTCGCCAAATCGAAGCACACATTGCCTTACGCACGGGCCATATTGGATCCATGCTAAGGGAGGAAACAAAGCCTGAATTCCTGACATCACGCTATCTGTCCAGTTTCGAATCAATTTTGGGTTGTGTACGGCGGAATGCGACAGAGAACTTCGCCGCAGTGTGTTTGTCAACAAGAAGTCGATCTTGTTCATCAAGTTCATCATCGACATCATCGAAAAGTGCTGCCCCTAGCCGGCCTGAGTTGATTAATATTTGGAAAAGCTTAGGTGACTCAACCGATGTTGACGAAGGTTTGGGTGAATCTCCTAATATTTGGTGTTTACCAATATCCAGCACTCTTGGTTCCTGCTGCTCAACTGTGGTTAGCCCAAACGATTCACTTCTTGGCAGCTGTGTTGGTAGCGGTGTAAGCAATGCCGCCCTCACAACTAGGGTATATCGTCGAGAATGCCTAGTATGTGGCGATAATAAAGTTGCAGCTGCTCTCGTACCATGTGGCCACAATATGTTCTGTATGGAATGTGCCAATGGCATGTGTGGTACTGGGGAAGGTATTTGTCCCGTATGCAATCAAAGTGTTATTTAGGCCATTCGAATTATTGCATAAATCGAAAGTTAATTAAATAATATAAATAACAATTGACGAATGTGATTATGTCAGACCGAGTCGAAGACGTTATATATGTTGATAATAACTAACGAAAACGCATAAACAGACATCGAGGGAATTTATAAGTATTAAGAAAGAAAAAACTAATGCAAATATTATAGAGTGAATGGAACAATAAT
Source organism: Atherix ibis (assembly GCA_958298945.1). NCBI lineage: Eukaryota > Metazoa > Arthropoda > Insecta > Diptera > Athericidae > Atherix > Atherix ibis. The sequence goes on along the minus strand of CATQJD010000109.1, from coordinate 21,537 downwards.
GATCGTCGAGTAGTAGACACGAGAAAAATATTGAAATGGAGGAAACTTGAATAATAAATGAGCTAATATAAAATAAATATTTAAAAAAAACTAACAATTAAATATCATTCTGTAAATATTTTATAAATGATATTGAACATAGATAAAAAAATTGTTAACAAAAATAGCCATTACAGAAAAAGAAATACAATAACTATTAATAAAAAATAAATAACGCCAATCCAAATAAAAACGCCAATTTATTTTAAACCAAATATATAAAACAAGTCACAGAAAGAAAAAGAAGATTTTATTTTAACTTTATACAAGAATATATAATTTTTTTCTGAACTGACTGTTTAATATTCATAAATGCATCGATAATGTGAACCTGAATTTAAATTTTCTGTTTAAGAAAACACAAAATACCCAACCAAACTAGACAACAAATACAATATATTAATGCTTATAATAATTTCATGTTGGTGTTCACTATATGATAAAATATAATAGGTCCAAATTTATTGTTTGCGTAAGAGACTTATAATATCTTACAGAATAACATATTTACTATTAAAATCCCATAGCAATGATAGTATAAATAAATCAAAACTAAAACTTCATATATAAATTACAAAAATACAACAATATAAGTTAAAAATTAATAAGCGAATGAAAAAAACAAAAATCGAATTATGTCCAAAATATAATATAATTAAAGAATAAATAAAGAATTTCAGAAAAATATAAACGAAAAAACTTATTTTGTAAGCAATAAGGAGAAAAATAATATAGAATCCTATGTGAAAATTGGTAGTATTACTAATAGGATATAAAGATATAGATTTGACTTAAATCGGTTAGTGAACAGTGTCTTATTTTCGTAATTGTTCGCAATTCTTAACGCTCGTATAAAGGGGTGTGTACAGTTAACAATAAACTTATGCTAGTTATTGCTCCAACTATTGCGCTTGTGCTTATACTTAGGGTGCGTATACACTTGAAAACAAACATGTGCACACCATTACTGCAACTATTGGGGTTTTTCACACTATTTATTCCTTTTTAACATGTTCACTCAAAAATCCCCACTCTAAAATAAGTTTTTTCACGATCGGGTATAGAGAAGAAGTGAGACGTAAGTGTTGACATTAACAAAAATACTACTGCGAAAATGCCCGTTGCTGAATATTTTTTGCTGCTATATATTTTCAAAATGGTGCAAGATTATTTTCCGCAAGTAACTACAGCACTTTATACACTCAACTTTAAATCACACTCAAGTTTTTAAAGAATGTTTTCCGTTGGTAACTACGGAGTATAAAAATATCCTAGCAATAGATACGGTGTGCCGTTGCAAACATCGTAGCTGCTTTTGCCTGATCTTTAATCACCACTGCTAATCTTTCGCAGGTAACGAAATCACTTCCAACTCAATTCGAATGGCGCAATACGCTTCTGCAAACAAGAATTTTCTTGTCTACACTTACCAGACAAACTCTTGCTTCAAATAATTACAAAATTTGCAGCATCTTGCGTAATCAACTTTCTGAAGTTTCAGAAAGTTTGGCAACGGTTCTTCAGTCGCTCGGCGCAATTGTTTTTGGTTTATTAAGTTGCCGTTTTACATTATTTAAAAAAATCTGATATTACGTAAAGTATGACAAATGGTAAAAATTGTATGCAATAATAACCACCCTTATTTAAAGAATATGTAACAATAACGATCCTTGTAGCGTTCTTTTATTAAAATATATATTTTAAAATATTATTTTATACGACTATACATATACAAGATGAACATGTCTGCTTGCGTAGTGGTATCTTGCTATAATTTTTATTAATTTTCAATTAAGTAATAATTGTATAATAAAATTATGAGAAATTTTAAATGTGTCAGAAACTAGTGTTCTATATATTTTTTTGATTTTTTAGTTATAATAAATATTTCTTATTTGAATTAATTCAGGGTGTAAAATTAAGGCGTTAAGGGCAAAGACGAATACTTACATCAAAACACCGGTACGTGGGGAGGAGCCTATTTTTGTTGTGACTGGTAGAAAAGAAGACGTCAGTAAGGCGAAACGTGAAATTTTATCGACCGCTGAACATTTCAGCTTAATACGTGCATCTAGAAAACCTACATTCTCTGGTTTAATTGGTAATGGATTACACCCAGCACCACCGACCAATATTCTGGGACAAGTAACAATTCAAGTGCGTGTGCCATATCGCGTTGTCGGTTTAGTTGTTGGACCAAAGGGTGCTACCATCAAGCATATCCAACAGCAAACGAACACGTATATTGTGACGCCATCAAGAGAGAAGGAACCCATATTCGAGGTCACTGGAATGCAAAAAAATGTTCAGACAGCTCGCTGCCAAATCGAAGCACATATTGCCTTACGCACGGGTCATATTGGATCCTTGCTAAAGGAGGAAACAAAGTCTGAATTCCTGACATCACTCTATCTGTCCAGTTTTGAACCAATTTTGGGTTGTGTGCGGCCGAATGCGATAGACAACTTCGCAAAAGTGTCTTCGTCAATAGGAAGCCGATCATGTTCATCGAGTTCATCATTGACATCATCGAAAAGCGCTGCCCCTAGCCGGCCTGAGTTGATTAATATTTGGAAAAGCTTAGGTGACTCAACCGATGTTGACGAAGGTTTGGGTGAATCTCCTAATATTTGGTCTTTACCAATATCCAGCACTCTTGGTTCCTGCTGCTCAACTGCGGTTAGCCCAATCGATTCACTTCTTGGCAGCTGTGTTGGTAGCGGTGTAACCAATGCCGCCCTCACAACTAGGGTATATCGTCGAGAATGCCTAGTATGTGGCGATAATAAAGTTGCAGCTGCTCTCGTACCATGTGGCTACAATATGTTCTGTATGGAATGTGCCAATGGCATGTGTGGTACTGGGGAAGGTATTTGTCCCGTATGCAATCAAAGTGTTATTTAGGCAATTTGAATTATTGCATAAATCGAAAGTTAATTAAATAATATAAATAACAATTGACGAATGTGATTATGTCAGACCGTGTCGAGGACGTTATGTATGTTGATAATAACTAACGAAAACGCATATACAGACATCGAGGGAATTTATAAGTATTAAAGAAGAAAAAACTAATGCAAATATTATAGAGTGAATGGAACAATAATGATCGTCGAGTAGTAGACACGTGAAAAATATTGAAATTGAGGAAACTTGAATAATAAATATGCTAATATAAAATAAATATTTCAACAAAAAAAAACAATTAATTATCATTCTGTAAATATTTTTTAAATGATATTGAACATAGATAAAAAAATTGTTAACAAAAATAGCCATTACAGAAAAAGAAATACAATAACTATTAATAAAAAATAAATAACGCCAATCCAAATAAAAACGCCAATTTATTTTAAACCAAATATATAAAACAAGTCCCAGAAAGAAAAAGAAGATTTTATTTTAACTTTATACAAGAATATATAATTTTTTTCTGAACTGACTGTTTAATATTCATAAATGCATCGATAATGTGAAACTGAATTTAAATTTTCTGTTTAAGAAAACACAAAATACCCAACCAAACTAGACAACAAATACAATATATTAATGCTTATAATAATTTCATGTTGGTGTTCACTATATGATAAAATATAATAGGTCCAAATTTATTGTTTGCGTAAGAGACTTATAATATCTTACAGAATAACATATTTACTATTAAAATCCCATAGCAATGATAGTATAAATAAATCAAAACTAAAACTTCATATATAAATAACAAAAATACAACAATATTAGTTAAAAAATAATAAGCGAATGAAAAAAACAAAAATCGAATTATGTCCAAAATATAATATAATTAAAGAATAAATAAAGAATTTCAGAAAAATATAAACGAAAAAACTTATTTTGTAAGCAATAAGGAGAAAAATAATATAGAATCCTATGTGAAAATTGGTAGTATTACTAATAGGATATAATGATATAGATTTGACTTAAATCGGTTAGTGAACAGTGTCTTATTTTCGTAATTGTTCGCAATTCTCTACGCTCGTATAAAGGTGTGTGTACAGTTAACAATAAACTTATGCTAGTTATTGCTCCAACTATTGCGCTTGTGCTTATACTTAGGGTGCGTATACACTTGAAGACAAACATGTGCACACCATTACTGCAACTATTGGGGTTTTTCACCCTATTTATTCCTTTTTAACATGTTCACTCAAAAATCCCCACTCTAAAATAAGTTTTTTCACGATCGGGTGAAGAGAAGAAGTGAGACGTAAGTGTTGACATTAACATAAATACTAGTGTGAAAATGCCCGTTGCTGAATATTTTTTGCTGCAATATATTTTCAGAATGGTGCAAGATTATTTTCCGCAAGTAATTACAACACTTTATACACTCAACTTTAAATTACCACAAGTTTTTAAAGAACTTTTTCCGTTGGTAACTACGGAGTATAAAAATATCCTAGCAACAGATGCGGTGTGCCGCTGCAAACATCGTAGCTGCTTTTGCCTAATCTTTAATCACCACTGCTAATCCTTCGCAGGTAACGAAATCACTTCCAACTCAATTCGAACGGCGCTATACGCTTCTGCAAACAAGGATTTTCTTGTCTACACTTACCATACAAACTCTTGCTTCAAATAATTACAAAATTTGCAGCATCTTGCGTAATCAACTTTCTGAAGTTCCAGAAAGTTTGGCAACGGTTCTTCAGTCGCTCGGCGCAATTGTTTTTGGTGTATTAAGTTTCCGTTTTTACATTATTTAAGAAAATCTGATATTACGTAAAGTATGACAAATGGTAAAAATTGTATGCAATAATAACGATCCTTATTTAAAGAATATGTGACAATAACGGTCCTTGTAGCGTTCTTTTATTAAAAAATATATTTTAAAATAATATTTTATACGACCATACATATACAAGATTAACATGTCTGCTTGTGTAGTGGTATCTTGCTATAATTTTTATTAATTTTTAATTAAGTAATAATTGTATAATAAAATTATGAGAAATTTTAAATGTGTCAGAAACTAGTGTTCTATATATTTTTTTGATTTTTTAGTTATAATAAATATTTCTTATTTGAATTAATTCAGGATGTAAAATTAAGGCGTTAAGGGCAAAGACGAATACTTACATCAAAACACCGGTACGTGGAGAGGAGCCTGTTTTTGTTGTAACTGGTAGAAAAGAAGACGTCAGTAAGGCGAAACGTGAAATTTTATCGACCGCTGAACATTTAAGCTTAATACGTGCATCTAGAAAACCTACATTCTCTGGTTTAATTGGTAATGGATTACACCCAGTAGCACCGACCAATATTCCGGGAGAAGTAACAATTCAAGTGCGTGTGCCATATCGCGTTGTCGGTTTAGTTGTTGGACCAAAGGGTGCTACCATCAAGCATATACAACAGCAAACGCACACGTATATTGTGACGCCATCAAGAGAGAAGGAACCCATATTCGAGGTCACTGGAATGCAAAAAAATGTTCAGACAGCTCGCTGCCAAATCGAAGCACATATTGCCTTACGCACGGGTCATATTGGATCCTTGCTAAAGGAGGAAACAAAGCCTGAATTCCTGACATCACTCTATCTATCCAGTTTCGAATCAATTTTGGGTTGTGTGCGGCCGAATGCGATAGACAACTTCACCGCAGTGTCTTCGTCAATAGGAAGCCGATCATGTTCATCGAGTTCATCATTGACATCATCGAAAAGCGCTGCCCCTAGCCGGCCTGAGTTGATTAATATTTGGAAAAGCTTAGGTGACTCAACCGATGTTGACGAAGGTTTGGGTGAATCTCCTAATATTTGGTCTTTACCAATATCCAGCACTCTTGGTTCCTGCTGCTCAACTGCGGTTAGCCCAATCGATTCACTTCTTGGCAGCTGTGTTGGTAGCGGTGTAAGCAATGCCGCCCTCACAACTAGGGTATATCGTCGAGAATGCCTAGTATGTGGCGATAATAAAGTTGCAGCTGCTCTCGTACCATGTGGCCACAATATGTTCTGTATGGAATGTGCCAATGGCATGTGTGGTACTGGGGAAGGTATTTGTCCCGTATGCAATCAAAGTGTTATTTAGGCAATTTGAATTATTGCATAAATCGAAAGTTAATTAAATAATATAAATAACAATTGACGAATGTGATTATGTCAGATCGAGTCGAGGACGTTATGTATGTTGATAATAACTAACGAAAACGCATATATAGACATCGAGGGAATTTATAAGTATTAAGGAAGAAAAAACTAATGCAAATATTATAGAGTGAATGGAACAATAATGATCGTCGAGTAGTAGACACGAGAAAAATATTGAAATTGAGGAAACTTGAATAATAAATAAGCTAATATAAAATAAATATTTCAAAAAAAAAAAACAATTAATTATCATTCTGTAAATATTTTTTAAATGATATTGAACATAGATAAAAAAATTGTTAACAAAAATAGCCATTACAGAAAAAGAAATACAATAACTATTAATAAAAAATAAATAACGCCAATCTAAATAAAAACGCCAATTTATTTTAAACCAAATATATAAAACAAGTCACAGAAAGAAAAAGAAGATTTTATTTTAACTTTATACAAGAATATATAATTTTTTTCTGAACTGACTGTTTAATATTCATAAATGCATCGATAATGTGAAACTGAATTTAAATTTTCTGTTTAAGAAAACACAAAATACCCAACCAAACTAGACAACAAATACAATATATTAATGCTTATAATAATTTCATGTTGGTGTTCACTATATGATAAAATATAATAGGTCCAAATTTATTGTTTGCGTAAAGAGACTTATAATATCTTACAGAATTACATATTTACTATTAAAATCCCATAGCAATGATAGTATAAATAAATCAAAACTAAAACTTCATATATAAATAACAAAAATACAACAATATTAGTTAAAAAATAATAAGCGAATGAAAAAAACAAAAATCGAATTATGTCCAAAATATAATATAATTAAAGAATAAATAAAGAATTTCAGAAAAATATAAACGAAAAAACTTATTTTGTAAGCAATAAGGAGCAAAATAATATAGAATCCTATGTGAAAATTGGTAGTATTACTAATAGGATATAAAGATATAGATTTGACTTAAATCGGTTAGTGAACAGTGTCTTATTTTCGTAATTGTTCGCAATTCTCTACGCTCGTATAAAGGTGTGTGTACAGTTAACAATAAACTTATGCTAGTTATTGCTCCAACTATTGCGCTTGTGCTTATACTTAGGGTGCGTATACACTTGAAGACAAACATGTGCACACCATTACTGCAACTATTGGGGTTTTTCACCCTATTTATTCCTTTTTAACATGTTCACTCAAAAATCCCCACTCTAAAATAAGTTTTTTCACGATCGGGTGAAGAGAAGAAGTGAGACGTAAGTGTTGACATTAACATAAATACTAGTGTGAAAATGCCCGTTGCTGAATATTTTTTGCTGCAATATATTTTCAGAATGGTGCAAGATTATTTTCCGCAAGTAATTACAACACTTTATACACTCAACTTTAAATTACCACAAGTTTTTAAAGAACTTTTTCCGTTGGTAACTACGGAGTATAAAAATATCCTAGCAACAGATGCGGTGTGCCGCTGCAAACATCGTAGCTGCTTTTGCCTAATCTTTAATCACCACTGCTAATCCTTCGCAGGTAACGAAATCACTTCCAACTCAATTCGAACGGCGCTATACGCTTCTGCAAACAAGGATTTTCTTGTCTACACTTACCATACAAACTCTTGCTTCAAATAATTACAAAATTTGCAGCATCTTGCGTAATCAACTTTCTGAAGTTCCAGAAAGTTTGGCAACGGTTCTTCAGTCGCTCGGCGCAATTGTTTTTGGTGTATTAAGTTTCCGTTTTTACATTATTTAAGAAAATCTGATATTACGTAAAGTATGACAAATGGTAAAAATTGTATGCAATAATAACGATCCTTATTTAAAGAATATGTGACAATAACGGTCCTTGTAGCGTTCTTTTATTAAAAAATATATTTTAAAATAATATTTTATACGACCATACATATACAAGATTAACATGTCTGCTTGTGTAGTGGTATCTTGCTATAATTTTTATTAATTTTTAATTAAGTAATAATTGTATAATAAAATTATGAGAAATTTTAAATGTGTCAGAAACTAGTGTTCTATATATTTTTTTGATTTTTTAGTTATAATAAATATTTCTTATTTGAATTAATTCAGGATGTAAAATTAAGGCGTTAAGGGCAAAGACGAATACTTACATCAAAACACCGGTACGTGGAGAGGAGCCTGTTTTTGTTGTAACTGGTAGAAAAGAAGACGTCAGTAAGGCGAAACGTGAAATTTTATCGACCGCTGAACATTTAAGCTTAATACGTGCATCTAGAAAACCTACATTCTCTGGTTTAATTGGTAATGGATTACACCCAGTAGCACCGACCAATATTCCGGGAGAAGTAACAATTCAAGTGCGTGTGCCATATCGCGTTGTCGGTTTAGTTGTTGGACCAAAGGGTGCTACCATCAAGCATATACAACAGCAAACGCACACGTATATTGTGACGCCATCAAGAGAGAAGGAACCCATATTCGAGGTCACTGGAATGCAAAAAAATGTTCAGACAGCTCGCTGCCAAATCGAAGCACATATTGCCTTACGCACGGGTCATATTGGATCCTTGCTAAAGGAGGAAACAAAGCCTGAATTCCTGACATCACTCTATCTATCCAGTTTCGAATCAATTTTGGGTTGTGTGCGGCCGAATGCGATAGACAACTTCACCGCAGTGTCTTCGTCAATAGGAAGCCGATCATGTTCATCGAGTTCATCATTGACATCATCGAAAAGCGCTGCCCCTAGCCGGCCTGAGTTGATTAATATTTGGAAAAGCTTAGGTGACTCAACCGATGTTGACGAAGGTTTGGGTGAATCTCCTAATATTTGGTCTTTACCAATATCCAGCACTCTTGGTTCCTGCTGCTCAACTGCGGTTAGCCCAATCGATTCACTTCTTGGCAGCTGTGTTGGTAGCGGTGTAAGCAATGCCGCCCTCACAACTAGGGTATATCGTCGAGAATGCCTAGTATGTGGCGATAATAAAGTTGCAGCTGCTCTCGTACCATGTGGCCACAATATGTTCTGTATGGAATGTGCCAATGGCATGTGTGGTACTGGGGAAGGTATTTGTCCCGTATGCAATCAAAGTGTTATTTAGGCAATTTGAATTATTGCATAAATCGAAAGTTAATTAAATAATATAAATAACAATTGACGAATGTGATTATGTCAGATCGAGTCGAGGACGTTATGTATGTTGATAATAACTAACGAAAACGCATATATAGACATCGAGGGAATTTATAAGTATTAAGGAAGAAAAAACTAATGCAAATATTATAGAGTGAATGGAACAATAATGATCGTCGAGTAGTAGACACGAGAAAAATATTGAAATTGAGGAAACTTGAATAATAAATAAGCTAATATAAAATAAATATTTCAAAAAAAAAAAACAATTAATTATCATTCTGTAAATATTTTTTAAATGATATTGAACATAGATAAAAAAATTGTTAACAAAAATAGCCATTACAGAAAAAGAAATACAATAACTATTAATAAAAAATAAATAACGCCAATCTAAATAAAAACGCCAATTTATTTTAAACCAAATATATAAAACAAGTCACAGAAAGAAAAAGAAGATTTTATTTTAACTTTATACAAGAATATATAATTTTTTTCTGAACTGACTGTTTAATATTCATAAATGCATCGATAATGTGAAACTGAATTTAAATTTTCTGTTTAAGAAAACACAAAATACCCAACCAAACTAGACAACAAATACAATATATTAATGCTTATAATAATTTCATGTTGGTGTTCACTATATGATAAAATATAATAGGTCCAAATTTATTGTTTGCGTAAAGAGACTTATAATATCTTACAGAATTACATATTTACTATTAAAATCCCATAGCAATGATAGTATAAATAAATCAAAACTAAAACTTCATATATAAATAACAAAAATACAACAATATTAGTTAAAAAATAATAAGCGAATGAAAAAAACAAAAATCGAATTATGTCCAAAATATAATATAATTAAAGAATAAATAAAGAATTTCAGAAAAATATAAACGAAAAAACTTATTTTGTAAGCAATAAGGAGCAAAATAATATAGAATCCTATGTGAAAATTGGTAGTATTACTAATAGGATATAAAGATATAGATTTGACTTAAATCGGTTAGTGAACAGTGTCTTATTTTCGTAATTGTTCGCAATTCTCTACGCTCGTATAAAGGTGTGTGTACAGTTAACAATAAACTTATGCTAGTTATTGCTCCAACTATTGCGCTTGTGCTTATACTTAGGGTGCGTATACACTTGAAGACAAACATGTGCACACCATTACTGCAACTATTGGGGTTTTTCACACTATTTATTCCTTTTTAACATGTTCACTCAAAAATCCCCACTCTAAAATAAGTTTTTTCACGATCGGGTGAAGAGAAGAAGTGAGACGTAAGTGTTGACATTAACATAAATACTAGTGTGAAAATGCCCGTTGCTGAATATTTTTTGCTGCAATATATTTTCAGAATGGTGCAAGATTATTTTCCGCAAGTAATTACAACACTTTATACACTCAACTTTAAATTACCACAAGTTTTTAAAGAACTTTTTCCGTTGGTAACTACGGAGTATAAAAATATCCTAGCAACAGATGCGGTGTGCCGCTGCAAACATCGTAGCTGCTTTTGCCTAATCTTTAATCACCACTGCTAATCCTTCGCAGGTAACGAAATCACTTCCAACTCAATTCGAACGGCGCTATACGCTTCTGCAAACAAGGATTTTCTTGTCTACACTTACCATACAAACTCTTGCTTCAAATAATTACAAAATTTGCAGCATCTTGCGTAATCAACTTTCTGAAGTTTCAGAAAGTTTGGCAACGGTTCTTCAGTCGCTCGGCGCAATTGTTTTTGGTGTATTAAGTTTCCGTTTTTACATTATTTAAGAAAATCTGATATTACGTAAAGTATGACAAATGGTAAAAATTGTATCCAATAATAACGATCCTTATTTAAAGAATATGTGACAATAACGGTCCTTGTAGCGTTCTTTTATTAAAAAATATATTTTAAAATAATATTTTATACGATCATACATAACAAGATGAACATGTCTGCTTGTGTAGTGGTATCTTGCTATAATTTTTATTAATTTTCAATTAAGTAATAATTGTATAATAAAATTATGAGAAATTTTAAATGTGTCAGAAACTAGTGTTCTATATTTTTTTTTGATTTTTTAGTTATAATAAATATTTCTTATTTGAATTAATTCAGGATGTAAAATTAAGGCGTTAAGGGCAAAGACGAATACTTACATCAAAACACCGGTACGTGAAGAGGAGCCTGTTTTTGTTGTGACTGGTAGAAAAGAAGACGTCAGTAAGGCGAAACGTGAAATTTTATCGACCGCTGAACATTTAAGCTTAATACGTGCATCTAGAAAACCTACATTCTCTGGTTTAATTGGTAATGGATTACACCCAGCAGCACCGACCAATATTCCGGGAGAAGTAACAATTCAAGTGCGTGTGCCATATCGCGTTGTCGGTTTAGTTGTTGGACCAAAGGGTGCTACCATCAAGCATATACAACAGCAAACGCACACGTATATTGTGACGCCATCAAGAGAGAAGGAACCCATATTCGAGGTCACTGGAATGCAAAAAAATGTTCAGACAGCTCGCTGCCAAATCGAAGCACATATTGCCTTACGCACGGGTCATATTGGATCCTTGCTAAAGGAGGAAACAAAGCCTGAATTCCTGACATCACTCTATCTATCCAGTTTCGAATCAATTTTGGGTTGTGTGCGGCCGAATGCGATAGACAACTTCACCGCAGTGTCTTCGTCAATAGGAAGCCGATCATGTTCATCGAGTTCATCATTGACATCATCGAAAAGCGCTGCCCCTAGCCGGCCTGAGTTGATTAATATTTGGAAAAGCTTAGGTGACTCAACCGATGTTGACGAAGGTTTGGGTGAATCTCCTAATATTTGGTCTTTACCAATATCCAGCACTCTTGGTTCCTGCTGCTCAACTGCGGTTAGCCCAATCGATTCACTTCTTGGCAGCTGTGTTGGTAGCGGTGTAACCAATGCCGCCCTCACAACTAGGGTATATCGTCGAGAATGCCTAGTATGTGGCGATAATAAAGTTGCAGCTGCTCTCGTACCATGTGGCTACAATATGTTCTGTATGGAATGTGCCAATGGCATGTGTGGTACTGGGGAAGGTATTTGTCCCGTATGCAATCAAAGTGTTATTTAGGCAATTTGAATTATTGCATAAATCGAAAGTTAATTAAATAATATAAATAACAATTGACGAATGTGATTATGTCAGACCGTGTCGAGGACGTTATGTATGTTGATAATAACTAACGAAAACGCATATACAGACATCGAGGGAATTTATAAGTATTAAAGAAGAAAAAACTAATGCAAATATTATAGAGTGAATGGAACAATAATGATCGTCGAGTAGTAGACACGTGAAAAATATTGAAATTGAGGAAACTTGAATAATAAATATGCTAATATAAAATAAATATTTCAACAAAAAAAAACAATTAATTATCATTCTGTAAATATTTTTTAAATGATATTGAACATAGATAAAAAAATTGTTAACAAAAATAGCCATTACAGAAAAAGAAATACAATAACTATTAATAAAAAATAAATAACGCCAATCCAAATAAAAACGCCAATTTATTTTAAACCAAATATATAAAACAAGTCCCAGAAAGAAAAAGAAGATTTTATTTTAACTTTATACAAGAATATATAATTTTTTTCTGAACTGACTGTTTAATATTCATAAATGCATCGATAATGTGAAACTGAATTTAAATTTTCTGTTTAAGAAAACACAAAATACCCAACCAAACTAGACAACAAATACAATATATTAATGCTTATAATAATTTCATGTTGGTGTTCACTATATGATAAAATATAATAGGTCCAAATTTATTGTTTGCGTAAGAGACTTATAATATCTTACAGAATAACATATTTACTATTAAAATCCCATAGCAATGATAGTATAAATAAATCAAAACTAAAACTTCATATATAAATAACAAAAATACAACAATATTAGTTAAAAAATAATAAGCGAATGAAAAAAACAAAAATCGAATTATGTCCAAAATATAATATAATTAAAGAATAAATAAAGAATTTCAGAAAAATATAAACGAAAAAACTTATTTTGTAAGCAATAAGGAGAAAAATAATATAGAATCCTATGTGAAAATTGGTAGTATTACTAATAGGATATAATGATATAGATTTGACTTAAATCGGTTAGTGAACAGTGTCTTATTTTCGTAATTGTTCGCAATTCTCTACGCTCGTATAAAGGTGTGTGTACAGTTAACAATAAACTTATGCTAGTTATTGCTCCAACTATTGCGCTTGTGCTTATACTTAGGGTGCGTATACACTTGAAGACAAACATGTGCACACCATTACTGCAACTATTGGGGTTTTTCACCCTATTTATTCCTTTTTAACATGTTCACTCAAAAATCCCCACTCTAAAATAAGTTTTTTCACGATCGGGTGAAGAGAAGAAGTGAGACGTAAGTGTTGACATTAACATAAATACTAGTGTGAAAATGCCCGTTGCTGAATATTTTTTGCTGCAATATATTTTCAGAATGGTGCAAGATTATTTTCCGCAAGTAATTACAACACTTTATACACTCAACTTTAAATTACCACAAGTTTTTAAAGAACTTTTTCCGTTGGTAACTACGGAGTATAAAAATATCCTAGCAACAGATGCGGTGTGCCGCTGCAAACATCGTAGCTGCTTTTGCCTAATCTTTAATCACCACTGCTAATCCTTCGCAGGTAACGAAATCACTTCCAACTCAATTCGAACGGCGCTATACGCTTCTGCAAACAAGGATTTTCTTGTCTACACTTACCATACAAACTCTTGCTTCAAATAATTACAAAATTTGCAGCATCTTGCGTAATCAACTTTCTGAAGTTCCAGAAAGTTTGGCAACGGTTCTTCAGTCGCTCGGCGCAATTGTTTTTGGTGTATTAAGTTTCCGTTTTTACATTATTTAAGAAAATCTGATATTACGTAAAGTATGACAAATGGTAAAAATTGTATGCAATAATAACGATCCTTATTTAAAGAATATGTGACAATAACGGTCCTTGTAGCGTTCTTTTATTAAAAAATATATTTTAAAATAATATTTTATACGACCATACATATACAAGATTAACATGTCTGCTTGTGTAGTGGTATCTTGCTATAATTTTTATTAATTTTTAATTAAGTAATAATTGTATAATAAAATTATGAGAAATTTTAAATGTGTCAGAAACTAGTGTTCTATATATTTTTTTGATTTTTTAGTTATAATAAATATTTCTTATTTGAATTAATTCAGGATGTAAAATTAAGGCGTTAAGGGCAAAGACGAATACTTACATCAAAACACCGGTACGTGGAGAGGAGCCTGTTTTTGTTGTAACTGGTAGAAAAGAAGACGTCAGTAAGGCGAAACGTGAAATTTTATCGACCGCTGAACATTTAAGCTTAATACGTGCATCTAGAAAACCTACATTCTCTGGTTTAATTGGTAATGGATTACACCCAGTAGCACCGACCAATATTCCGGGAGAAGTAACAATTCAAGTGCGTGTGCCATATCGCGTTGTCGGTTTAGTTGTTGGACCAAAGGGTGCTACCATCAAGCATATACAACAGCAAACGCACACGTATATTGTGACGCCATCAAGAGAGAAGGAACCCATATTCGAGGTCACTGGAATGCAAAAAAATGTTCAGACAGCTCGCTGCCAAATCGAAGCACATATTGCCTTACGCACGGGTCATATTGGATCCTTGCTAAAGGAGGAAACAAAGCCTGAATTCCTGACATCACTCTATCTATCCAGTTTCGAATCAATTTTGGGTTGTGTGCGGCCGAATGCGATAGACAACTTCACCGCAGTGTCTTCGTCAATAGGAAGCCGATCATGTTCATCGAGTTCATCATTGACATCATCGAAAAGCGCTGCCCCTAGCCGGCCTGAGTTGATTAATATTTGGAAAAGCTTAGGTGACTCAACCGATGTTGACGAAGGTTTGGGTGAATCTCCTAATATTTGGTCTTTACCAATATCCAGCACTCTTGGTTCCTGCTGCTCAACTGCGGTTAGCCCAATCGATTCACTTCTTGGCAGCTGTGTTGGTAGCGGTGTAAGCAATGCCGCCCTCACAACTAGGGTATATCGTCGAGAATGCCTAGTATGTGGCGATAATAAAGTTGCAGCTGCTCTCGTACCATGTGGCCACAATATGTTCTGTATGGAATGTGCCAATGGCATGTGTGGTACTGGGGAAGGTATTTGTCCCGTATGCAATCAAAGTGTTATTTAGGCAATTTGAATTATTGCATAAATCGAAAGTTAATTAAATAATATAAATAACAATTGACGAATGTGATTATGTCAGATCGAGTCGAGGACGTTATGTATGTTGATAATAACTAACGAAAACGCATATATAGACATCGAGGGAATTTATAAGTATTAAGGAAGAAAAAACTAATGCAAATATTATAGAGTGAATGGAACAATAATGATCGTCGAGTAGTAGACACGAGAAAAATATTGAAATTGAGGAAACTTGAATAATAAATAAGCTAATATAAAATAAATATTTCAAAAAAAAAAAACAATTAATTATCATTCTGTAAATATTTTTTAAATGATATTGAACATAGATAAAAAAATTGTTAACAAAAATAGCCATTACAGAAAAAGAAATACAATAACTATTAATAAAAAATAAATAACGCCAATCTAAATAAAAACGCCAATTTATTTTAAACCAAATATATAAAACAAGTCACAGAAAGAAAAAGAAGATTTTATTTTAACTTTATACAAGAATATATAATTTTTTTCTGAACTGACTGTTTAATATTCATAAATGCATCGATAATGTGAAACTGAATTTAAATTTTCTGTTTAAGAAAACACAAAATACCCAACCAAACTAGACAACAAATACAATATATTAATGCTTATAATAATTTCATGTTGGTGTTCACTATATGATAAAATATAATAGGTCCAAATTTATTGTTTGCGTAAAGAGACTTATAATATCTTACAGAATTACATATTTACTATTAAAATCCCATAGCAATGATAGTATAAATAAATCAAAACTAAAACTTCATATATAAATAACAAAAATACAACAATATTAGTTAAAAAATAATAAGCGAATGAAAAAAACAAAAATCGAATTATGTCCAAAATATAATATAATTAAAGAATAAATAAAGAATTTCAGAAAAATATAAACGAAAAAACTTATTTTGTAAGCAATAAGGAGCAAAATAATATAGAATCCTATGTGAAAATTGGTAGTATTACTAATAGGATATAAAGATATAGATTTGACTTAAATCGGTTAGTGAACAGTGTCTTATTTTCGTAATTGTTCGCAATTCTCTACGCTCGTATAAAGGTGTGTGTACAGTTAACAATAAACTTATGCTAGTTATTGCTCCAACTATTGCGCTTGTGCTTATACTTAGGGTGCGTATACACTTGAAGACAAACATGTGCACACCATTACTGCAACTATTGGGGTTTTTCACACTATTTATTCCTTTTTAACATGTTCACTCAAAAATCCCCACTCTAAAATAAGTTTTTTCACGATCGGGTGAAGAGAAGAAGTGAGACGTAAGTGTTGACATTAACATAAATACTAGTGTGAAAATGCCCGTTGCTGAATATTTTTTGCTGCAATATATTTTCAGAATGGTGCAAGATTATTTTCCGCAAGTAATTACAACACTTTATACACTCAACTTTAAATTACCACAAGTTTTTAAAGAACTTTTTCCGTTGGTAACTACGGAGTATAAAAATATCCTAGCAACAGATGCGGTGTGCCGCTGCAAACATCGTAGCTGCTTTTGCCTAATCTTTAATCACCACTGCTAATCCTTCGCAGGTAACGAAATCACTTCCAACTCAATTCGAACGGCGCTATACGCTTCTGCAAACAAGGATTTTCTTGTCTACACTTACCATACAAACTCTTGCTTCAAATAATTACAAAATTTGCAGCATCTTGCGTAATCAACTTTCTGAAGTTTCAGAAAGTTTGGCAACGGTTCTTCAGTCGCTCGGCGCAATTGTTTTTGGTGTATTAAGTTTCCGTTTTTACATTATTTAAGAAAATCTGATATTACGTAAAGTATGACAAATGGTAAAAATTGTATCCAATAATAACGATCCTTATTTAAAGAATATGTGACAATAACGGTCCTTGTAGCGTTCTTTTATTAAAAAATATATTTTAAAATAATATTTTATACGATCATACATAACAAGATGAACATGTCTGCTTGTGTAGTGGTATCTTGCTATAATTTTTATTAATTTTCAATTAAGTAATAATTGTATAATAAAATTATGAGAAATTTTAAATGTGTCAGAAACTAGTGTTCTATATTTTTTTTTGATTTTTTAGTTATAATAAATATTTCTTATTTGAATTAATTCAGGATGTAAAATTAAGGCGTTAAGGGCAAAGACGAATACTTACATCAAAACACCGGTACGTGAAGAGGAGCCTGTTTTTGTTGTGACTGGTAGAAAAGAAGACGTCAGTAAGGCGAAACGTGAAATTTTATCGACCGCTGAACATTTAAGCTTAATACGTGCATCTAGAAAACCTACATTCTCTGGTTTAATTGGTAATGGATTACACCCAGCAGCACCGACCAATATTCCGGGAGAAGTAACAATTCAAGTGCGTGTGCCATATCGCGTTGTCGGTTTAGTTGTTGGACCAAAGGGTGCTACCATCAAGCATATACAACAGCAAACGCACACGTATATTGTGACGCCATCAAGAGAGAAGGAACCCATATTCGAGGTCACTGGAATGCAAAAAAATGTTCAGACAGCTCGCTGCCAAATCGAAGCACATATTGCCTTACGCACGGGTCATATTGGATCCTTGCTAAAGGAGGAAACAAAGCCTGAATTCCTGACATCACTCTATCTATCCAGTTTCGAATCAATTTTGGGTTGTGTGCGGCCGAATGCGATAGACAACTTCACCGCAGTGTCTTCGTCAATAGGAAGCCGATCATGTTCATCGAGTTCATCATTGATATCATCGAAAAGCGCTGCCCCTAGCCGGCCTGAGTTGATTAATATTTGGAAAAGCTTAGGTGACTCAACCGATGTTGACGAAGGTTTGGACGAATCTCCTAATATTTGGTCTTTACCAATATCTATCACTGTTGGTTCCTGCTGCTCAACTGCGGTTAGCCCAATCGATTCACTTCTTGGCAGCTGTGTTGGTAGCGGTGTAAGCAATGCCGCCCTCACAACTAGGATATATCGTCGAGAATGCCTAGTATGCGGTGATAATAAAGTTGCAGCTGCTCTCGAACCATGTGGCCACAATATGTTCTGTATGGAATGTGCCAATGGCATGTGTGGTACTGGGGAAGGTATTTGTGCCGTATGCAATCAAAGTGTTATTTAGGCCATTCGAATTATTGGATAAATCGAAAGTTAATTAAATAATATAAATAACAATTGACGAATGTGATTATGTCAGACCGAGTCGAAGACGTTATGTATGTTGATAATAACTAACGAAAACGCATATACAGACATCGAGAGAATTTATAAGTATTAAGGAAGAAAAAACTAATGCAAATATTATAGAGTGAATGGAACAATAATGATCGTCGAGTAGTAGACACGAGAAAAATATTGAAATTGAGGAAACTTGAATAATAAATGAGCTAATATAAAATAAATATTTAAAAAAAACTAACAATTAAATATCATTCTGTAAATATTTTATAAATGATATTGAACATAGATAAAAAAATTGTTAACAAAAATAGCCATTACAGAAAAAGAAATACAATAACTATTAATAAAAAATAAATAACGCCAATCCAAATAAAAACGCCAATTTATTTTAAACCAAATATATAAAACAAGTCACAGAAAGAAAACGAAGATTTTATTTTAACTTTATACAAGAATATATAATTTTTTTCTGAAGTAACTGTTTAATATTCATAAATGCATCGATAATGTGAAACTGAATTTAAATTTTCTGTTTAAGAAAACACAAAATACCCAACCAAACTAGACAACAAATACAATATATTAATGCTTATAATAATTTCATGTTGGTGCTCACTATATGATAAAATATAATAGGTCCAAATTTATTGTTTGCGTAAAGAGACTTATAATATCTTACAGAATAACATATTTACTATTAAAATCCCATAGCAATGATAGTATAAATAAATCAAAACTAAAACTTCATATATAAATAACAAAAATACAACAATATTAGTTAAAAAATAATAAGCGAATGAAAAAAACAAAAATCGAATTATGTCCAAAATATAATATAATTAAAGAATAAATAAAGAATTTCAGAAAAATATAAACGAAAAAACTTATTTTGTAAGCAATAAGGAGAAAAATAATATAGAATCCTATGTGAAAATTGGTAGTATTACTAATAGGATATAAAGATATAGATTTGACTTAAATCGGTTAGTGAACAGTGTCTTATTTTCGTAATTGTTCGCAATTCTCTACGCTCGTATAAAGGTGTGTGTACAGTTAACAATAAACTTATGCTAGTTATTGCTCCAACTATTGCGCTTGTGCTTATACTTAGGGTGCGTATACACTTGAAGACAAACATGTGCACACCATTACTGCAACTATTGGGGTTTTTCACACTATTTATTCCTTTTTAACATGTTCACTCAAAAATCCCCACTCTAAAATAAGTTTTTTCACGATCGGGTGAAGAGAAGAAGTGAGACGTAAGTGTTGACATTAACATAAATACTAGTGTGAAAATGCCCGTTGCTGAATATTTTTTGCTGCAATATATTTTCAGAATGGTGCAAGATTATTTTTCGCAAGTAATTACAACACTTTATACACTCAACTTTAAATTACCACAAGTTTTTAAAGAACGTTTTCCGTTGGTAACTACGGAGTATAAAAATATCCTAGCAACAGATGCGGTGTGCCGCTGCAAACATCGTAGCTGCTTTTGCCTAATCTTTAATCACCACTGCTAATCCTTCGCAGGTAACGAAATCACTTCCAACTCAATTCGAACGGCGCTATACGCTTCTGCAAACAAGGAATTTCTTGTCTACACTTACCATACAAACTCTTGCTTTAAATAATTACAAAATTTGCAGCATCTTGCGTAATCAACTTTCTGAAGTTTCAGAAAGTTTGGCAACGGTTCTTCAGTCGCTCGGCGCAATTGTTTTTGGTGTATTAAGTTTCCGTTTTTACATTATTTAAGAAAATCTGATATTACGTAAAGTATGACAAATGGTAAAAATTGTATGCAATAATAACGATCCTTATTTAAAGAATATGTGACAATAACGGTCCTTGTAGCGTTCTTTTATTAAAAAATATATTTTAAAATAATATTTTATACGACCATACATATACAAGATGAACATGTCTGCTTGTGTAGTGGTATCTTGCTATAATTTTTATTAATTTTCAATTAAGTAATAATTGTATAATAAAATTATGAGAAATTTTAAATGTGTCAGAAACTAGTGTTCTATATATTTTTTTGATTTTTTAGTTATAATAAATATTTCTTATTTGAATTAATTCAGGATGTAAAATTAAGGCGTTAAGGGCAAAGACGAATACTTACATCAAAACACCGGTGCGTGGAGAGGAGCCTGTTTTTGTTGTGACTGGTAGAAAAGAAGACGTCAGTAAGGCGAAACGTGAAATTTTATCGACCGCTGAACATTTAAGCTTAATACGTGCATCTAGAAAACCTACATTCTCTGGTTTAATTGGTAATGGATTACACTCAGCAGCACCGACCAATATTCCGGGAGAAGTAACAATTCAAGTGCGTGTGCCATATCGCGTTGTCGGTTTAGTTGTTGGACCAAAGGGTGCTACCATCAAGCATATACAACAGCAAACGCACACGTATATTGTGACGCCATCAAGAGAGAAGGAACCCATATTCGAGGTCACTGGAATGCAAAAAAATGTTCAGACAGCTCGCTGCCAAATCGAAGCACATATTGCCTTACGCACGGGTCATATTGGATCCTTGCTAAAGGAGGAAACAAAGCCTGAATTCCTGACATCACTCTATCTATCCAGTTTCGAATCAATTTTGGGTTGTGTGCGGCCGAATGCGATAGACAACTTCACCGCAGTGTCTTCGTCAATAGGAAGCCGATCATGTTCATCGAGTTCATCATTGACATCATCGAAAAGCGCTGCCCCTAGCCGGCCTGAGTTGATTAATATTTGGAAAAGCTTAGGTGACTCAACCGATGTTGACGAAGGTTTGGG
>CATQJD010000108.1:0-20000 GCA_958298945.1 Atherix ibis | reverse complement strand
GTTGGTTTGTTGGTTTGTTGGTTTGTTGGTTTGTTGGTTTGTTGGTTTGTTGGTTTGTTGGTTTGTTGGTTTGTTGGTTTTTTGGTTTGTTGGTTTGTTGGTTTATTGGTTTGTTCGTTTGTTGGTTTTTTGGTTTGTTGGTTTGTTGGTTTGTTGGCTTGTTGGTTTGTTGGCTTGTTGGCTTGTTGGTTTGTTCGTTTGTTGGCTTGTTGGCTTGTTGGTTTGTTGGATTGTTGGTTTTTTGGTTTGTTGGCTGGTTGGTTTGTTGGTTTGTTGGTTTGTTGGTTTGTTGGTTTGTTGGTTTGTTGGTTTGTTGGTTTGTTGTTTTGTTTGTTTGTTGGTTTGTTCGTTTGTTGGCTTGTTGGCTTGTTGGTTTGTTGGATTGTTGGTTTTTTGGTTTGTTGGCTGGTTGGTTTGTTGGTTTGTTGGTTTGTTGGTTTGTTGGTTTGTTGGTTTGTTGGTTTGTTGGTTTGTTGGTTTGTTGGTTTGTTGCTTTATATGTTTGTTCGTTTGTTTGTTTGTTGGTTTGTTGGTTTGTTGGTTGTTGGTTTGTTGGTTTGTTGGTTTGTTGGTTTGTTGGTTTGTTGGTTTGTTGGTTTGTTTGTTTGTTTGTTTGTTTGTTTGTTGGTTTGTTCGTTTGTTGGTTTTTTGATTTGTTGGCTTGTTGGCTTGTTGGTTTGTTGGTTTGCTGGCTTGTTGGTTTGTTGGTTTGTTGGTTTGTTGGTTTGTTTGTTTGTTGGTTTCTTCGTTTGTTGGCTTGTTGGTTTGTTGGTTTGTTCGTTTGTTGGTTTTTTGGTTTGTTGCTTTATTGGTTTGTTGGCTTGTTGGCTTGTTGGCTTGTTGGTTTGTTAGTTTGTTGGTTTTTTGGTTTTTCGGTGTGTTGGTTTGTTGGTTTGTTGGCTTGTTGGCTTGTTGGCTTGTTGGTTTATTGGTTTGTTGGTTTGTTGGTTTGTTGGTTTGTTGGTTTGTTGGTTTGTTGGTTTGTTGGTTTGTTGGTTTGTTGGTTTGTTGGTTTGTTGGTTTGTTGGTTTGTTGGTTTGTTGGTTTGTTGGTTTGTTGGTTTGTTGGCTTGTTGGCTTGTTGGTTTGTTGGTTTTTTTCGTTTGTTGGTTTGTTGGTTTATTGGTTTGTTGGTTTGTTGGTTTGTTGGTTCGTTCGTTTGTTGGTTTTTTGGTTTGATGGTTTGTTGGTTTGTTGGTTTGTTGGTTTGTTGGTTTGTTGGTTTGTTGGTTTGTTGGTTTGTTCGTTTGTTGGCTTGTTGGTTTGTTGGTTTGTTGGTTTGTTGGTTTTTTGGTTTGTTGGTTTATTGGTTTGTTGGTTTGTTGGCTTGTTGGCTTGTTGGTTTGTTGGTTTGTTGGTTTGTTGGTTTTTTGGTTTGTTGGTTTGTTGGTTTGTTGGTTTGTTGGTTTGTTGGTTTGTTGGCTTGTTGTCTTGTTGGCTTGTTGGTGTGTTGGTTTGTTGGTTTGTTGGTTTGCTGGTTTGTTGGTTTGTTGGTTTGTTGGTTTGTTGGTTTGTTGGTTTGTTGGTTTGTTGGTTTGTTCGTTTGTTCGTTTGTTGAATTGTTGGTTTGTTGGCTTGTTGGTTTGTTGGTTTGTTGGTTTGTTGGTTAGTTGGTTTGTTGGTTTGTTGGTTTGTTGGTTTGTTGGTTTGTTGGTTTGTTGGTTTGTTGGTTTGTTGGTTTGTTGGTTTGTTGGTTTGTTGGTTTGTTGGGTTGTTGGGTTGTTGGTTTGTTCGTTTGTTCGTTTGTTGGATTGTTGGTTTGTTGGCTTGTTGGTTTGTTGGTTTGTTGGTTTGTTGGTTTGTTGGTTTGTTGGTTTGTTTGTTTGTTGGTTTCTTCGTTTGTTGGCTTGTTGGTTTGTTGGTTTGTTGGTTGGTTGGTTTGTTGGTTTGTTGGTTTTTTACGTTTGTTGGTTTGTTGGTTTGCTGGTTTGTTGGTTTGTTGGTTTGTTGGTTTGTTGGTTTTTTCGTTTGTTGGTTTGTTGGTTTGTTGGTTTTTTGGTTTGTTGGTTTGTTGGCTTGTTGGCTTGTTGGTTTGTTGGTTTGTTGGTTTGTTGGTTTGTTGGTTTGTTGGTTTGTTGGTTTGTTGGTTTTTTCGTTTGTTGGTTTGTTGGTTTGTTGGTTTTTTGGTTTGTTGGTTTGTTGGCTTGTTGGCTTGTTGGTTTGTTGGTTTGTTGGTTTGTTGGTTTGTTGGTTTGTTGGTTTGTTGGTTTGTTGGTTTGTTGGTTTGTGGGTTTGTTGGTTTGTTGGTTTGTTGGTTTGTTGGTTTGTTAGTTTGTTGGTTTGTTGTTTTGTTGGTTTGTTGGTTTATTGGTTTGTTGGTTTGTTGGTTTGTTGGTTTGTTTGTTTGTTGGTTTTTTCGTTTGTTGGCTTGTTGGTTTGTTGGCTTGTTGGTTTTTTAGATTGTTGGCTTGTTGGTGTGTTGGTTTGTTGGTTTGTTGGTTTGTTGGCTTGTTTGTTTGTTTGTTTGTTGGTTTGTTGGTTTGTGGCTTGTTGGCTTGTTGGTTTGTTGGTTTGTTGGTTTGTTGGTTTGTTGGTTTGTTGGTTTGTTTGTTTGTTGGTTTGTTCGTTTGTTGGCTTGTTGGTTTGTTGGCTTGTTGGTTTTTTGGCTTGTTAGTTTTTTGGTTTGTTGGTTTGTTGGTTTGTTGGTTTGTTGGTTTTTTGGTTTGTTGGTTTGTTGGTTTATTGGTTTGTTCGTTTGTTGGTTTTTTGGTTTGTTGGTTTGTTGGTTTGTTGGCTTGTTGGTTTGTTGGCTTGTTGGCTTGTTGGTTTGTTGGTTTGTTGGTTTGCTGGTTTGTTGGTTTGTTGGTTTGTTGGTTTGTTGGTTTGTTGGTTTGTTGGTTTGTTGGTTTGTTGGTTTGTTGGTTTGTTTGTTTGTTGGTTTGTTCGTTTGTTGGCTTGTTGGCTTGTTGGTTTGTTGGATTGTTGGTTTTTTGGTTTGTTGGCTGGTTGGTTTGTTGGTTTGTTGGTTTGTTGGTTTGTTGGTTTGTTGGTTTGTTGGTTTGTTGGTTTGTTGGTTTGTTGCTTTATATGTTTGTTCGTTTGTTCGTTTGTTGGTTTGTTGGTTTGTTGGTTGTTGGTTTGTTGGTTTGTTGGTTTGTTGGTTTGTTGGTTTGTTGGTTTGTTGGTTTGTTTGTTTGTTTGTTTGTTTGTTTGTTGGTTTGTTCGTTTGTTGGTTTTTTGATTTGTTGGCTTGTTGGCTTGTTGGTTTGTTGGTTTGCTGGCTTGTTGGTTTGTTGGTTTGTTGGTTTGTTGGTTTGTTTGTTTGTTGGTTTCTTCGTTTGTTGGCTTGTTGGTTTGTTGGTTTGTTCGTTTGTTGGTTTTTTGGTTTGTTGCTTTATTGGTTTGTTGGCTTGTGGGCTTGTTGGCTTGTTGGTTTGTTAGTTTGTTGGTTTTTTGGTTTTTCGGTGTGTTGGTTTGTTGGTTTGTTGGCTTGTTGGCTTGTTGGCTTGTTGGTTTATTGGTTTGTTGGTTTGTTGGTTTGTTGGTTTGTTGGTTTGTTGGTTTGTTGGTTTGTTGGTTTGTTGGTTTGTTGGTTTGTTGGTTTGTTGGTTTGTTGGTTTGTTGGTTTGTTGGTTTGTTGGTTTGTTGGTTTGTTGGCTTGTTGGCTTGTTGGTTTGTTGGTTTTTTTCGTTTGTTGGTTTGTTGGTTTATTGGTTTGTTGGTTTGTTGGTTCGTTCGTTTGTTGGTTTTTTGGTTTGATGGTTTGTTGGTTTGTTGGTTTGTTGGTTTGTTGGTTTGTTGGTTTGTTGGTTTGTTGGTTTGTTCGTTTGTTGGCTTGTTGGTTTGTTGGTTTGTTGGTTTGTTGGTTTTTTGGTTTGTTGGTTTATTGGTTTGTTGGTTTGTTGGCTTGTTGGCTTGTTGGTTTGTTGGTTTGTTGGTTTGTTGGTTTTTTGGTTTGTTGGTTTGTTGGTTTGTTGGTTTGTTGGTTTGTTGGTTTGTTGGCTTGTTGGCTTGTTGGCTTGTTGGTGTGTTGGTTTGTTGGTTTGTTGGTTTGCTGGTTTGTTGGTTTGTTGGTTTGTTGGTTTGTTGGTTTGTTGGTTTGTTGGTTTGTTGGTTTGTTCGTTTGTTCGTTTGTTGAATTGTTGGTTTGTTGGCTTGTTGGTTTGTTGGTTTGTTGGTTTGTTGGTTAGTTGGTTTGTTGGTTTGTTGGTTTGTTGGTTTGTTGGTTTGTTGGTTTGTTGGTTTGTTGGTTTGTTGGCTTGTTGGTTTGTTGGTTTGTTGGGTTGTTGGGTTGTTGGTTTGTTCGTTTGTTCGTTTGTTGGATTGTTGGTTTGTTGGCTTGTTGGTTTGTTGGTTTGTTGGTTTGTTGGTTTGTTGGTTTGTTGGTTTGTTGGTTTGTTTGTTTGTTGGTTTCTTCGTTTGTTGGCTTGTTGGTTTGTTGGTTTGTTCGTTTGTTGGTTTTTTGGTTTGTTGGTTTATTGGTTTGTTGGCTTGTTGGCTTGTTGGTTTGTTGGTTTGTTAGTTTGTTGGTTTTTTGGTTTTTCGGTTTGTTGGTTTGTTGGTTTGTTGGCTTGTTGGCTTGTTGGTTTATTGGTTTGTTGGTTTGTTGGTTTGTTGGTTTGTTGGTTTGTTGGTTTGTTGGTTTGTTGGTTTGTTGGTTTGTTGGTTTGTTGGTTTGTTGGTTTGTTGGTTTGTTGGTTTGTTGGTTTGTTGGTTTGTTGGCTTGTTGGCTTGTTGGTTTGTTGGTTTTTTCGTTTGTTGGTTTGTTGGTTTATTGGTTTGTTGGTTTGTTGGTTTGTTGGTTTGTTGGTTTGTTCGTTTGTTGGTTTTTTGGTTTGTTGGTTTGTTGGTTTGTTGGTTTGTTGGTTTGTTAATTTGTTCGTTTGTTGGCTTGCTGGTTTGTTGGTTTGTTGGTTTGTTGGTTTTTTGGTTTGTTGGTTTATTGGTTTGTTGGTTTGTTGGCTTGTTGGCTTGTTGGTTTGTTGGTTTGTTGGTTTGTTGGTTTTTTGTTTTTTGGTTTGTTGGTTTGTTGGTTTGTTGGTTTGTTGGTTTGTTGGTTTGTTGGTTTGTTGGTTTATTTGTTTGTTCGTTTGTTGGTTTGTTGGTTTGTTGGTTTGTTGGTTTGTTGGTTTGTTGGCTTGTTGGTTTGTTGGTTTGTTGGGTTGTTGGTTTGTTGGTTTGTTGGCTTGTTGGTTTGTTGGCTTGTTGGTTTTTTGGCTTGTTAGTTTTTTGGTTTGTTGGTTTGTTGGTTTGTTGGTTTATTTGTTTGTTCGTTTGTTGGTTTGTTGGTTTATTGGTTTGTTGGTCTGTTGGTTTGTTGGTTTGTTGGTTTGTTGGTTTGTTGGTTTGTTGGTTTGTTGGTTTGTTGGTTTGTTGGTTTGTTGGTTTGTTGGTTTGTTGGTTTGTTGGTTTGTTGGTTTGTTGGTTTGTTGGTTTTTTGGTTTGTTGGTTTGTTGGTTTGTTGGTTTGTTGGTTTATTCGTTTGTTGGTTTTTTGGTTTGTTGGTTTGTTGGTGTGTTGGCTTGTTGGTTTGTTGGCTTGTTTGCTTGTTGGTTTGTTGGTTTGTTGGTTTGCTGGTTTGTTGGTTTGTTGGTTTGTTGGTTTGTTGGTTTTTTGGTTTGTTGGTTTGTTGGTTTGTTGGTTTGTTCGTTTGTTGGTTTTTTGGTTTGTTGGTTTGTTGGTTTGTTGGCTTGTTGGTTTGTTGGCTTGTTGGCTTGTTGGTTTGTTGGTTTGTTGGTTTGCTGGTTTGTTGGTTTGTTGGTTTGTTGGTTTGTTGGTTTGTTGGTTTGTTGGTTTGTTGGTTTGTTGGTTTGTTGGCTTGTTGGTTTGTTGGTTTGTTGGGTTGTTGGTTTGTTGGTTTGTTGGCTTGTTGGTTTGTTGGCTTGTTGGTTTTTTGGCTTGTTAGTTTTTTGGTTTGTTGGTTTGTTGGTTTGTTGGTTTATTTGTTTGTTCGTTTGTTTGTTGGTTGGTTTGTTGGTTTGTTGGTCTGTTGGTTTGTTGGTTTGTTGGTTTGTTGGTTTGTTGGTTTGTTGGTTTGTTGGTTTGTTGGTTTGTTGGTTTGTTGGTTTGTTGGTTTGTTGGTTTGTTGGTTTGTTGGTTTGTTGGTTTGTTGGTTTGTTGGTTTGTTGGTTTGTTCGTTTGTTGGTTTTTTGGTTTGTTGGTTTGTTGGCTTGTTGGTTTGTTGGCTTGTTGGCTTGTTGGTTTGTTGGTTTGTTGGTTTGCTGGTTTGTTGGTTTGTTGGTTTGTTGGTTTGTTGGTTTGTTGGTTTGTTGGTTTGTTGGTTTGTTGGTTTGTTTGTTTGTTGGTTTGTTCGTTTGTTGGCTTGTTGGCTTGTTGGTTTGTTGGATTGTTGGTTTGTTGGTTTGTTGGCTTGTTGGTTTGTTGGTTTGTTGAGTTGTTGGGTTGTTGGTTTGTTGGTTTGTTGGCTTGTTGGTTTGTTGGCTTGTTGGTTTTTTGGCTTGTTAGTTTTTTGGTTTGTTGGTTTGTTGGTTTGTTGGTTTATTTGTTTGTTCGTTTGTTGGTTTGTTGGTTTGTTGGTTTGTTGGTCTGTTGGTTTGTTGGTTTGTTGGTTTGTTGGTTTGTTGGTTTGTTGGTTTGTTGGTTTGTTGGTTTGTTGGTTTGTTGGTTTGTTGGTTTGTTGGTTTGTTGGTTTGTTGGTTTGTTGGTTTGTTCGTTTGTTGGTTTTTTGGTTTGTTGGTTTGTTGGCTTGTTGGTTTGTTGGCTTGTTGGCTTGTTGGTTTGTTGGTTTGTTGGTTTGCTGGTTTGTTGGTTTGTTGGTTTGTTGGTTTGTTGGTTTGTTGGTTTGTTGGTTTGTTGGTTTGTTGGTTTGTTCGTTTGTTGGTTTGTTCGTTTGTTGGCTTGTTGGCTTGTTGGTTTGTTGGATTGTTGGTTTTTTGGTTTGTTGGCTGGTTGGTTTGTTGGTTTGTTGGTTTGTTGGTTTGTTGGTTTGTTGGTTTGTTGGTTTGTTGGTTTGTTGGTTTGTTGCTTTATATGTTTGTTCGTTTGTTCGTTTGTTGGTTTGTTGGTTTGTTGGTTGTTGGTTTGTTGGTTTGTTGGTTTGTTGGTTTCTTGGTTTGTTGGTTGTTGGTTTGTTGGTTTGTTGGTTTCTTGGTTTGTTGGTTTGTTTGTTTGTTTGTTTGTTTGTTTGTTGGTTTGTTCGTTTGTTGGTTTTTTGATTTGTTGGCTTGTTGGCTTGTTGGTTTGTTGGTTTGCTGGCTTGTTGGTTTGTTGGCTTGTTGGTTTGTTGGTTTGTTCGTTTGTTGGTTTTTTGGTTTGTTGCTTTATTGGTTTGTTGGTTTGTTGGCTTGTTGGCTTGTTGGGTTGTTGGTTTGTTAGTTTGTTGGTTTTTTGGTTTTTCGGTTTGTTGGTTTGTTGGTTTGTTGGCTTGTTGGCTTGTTGGCTTGTTGGTTTATTGGTTTGTTGGTTTGTTGGTTTGTTGGTTTGTTGGTTTGTTGGTTTGTTGGTTTGTTGGTTTGTTGGTTTGTTGGTTTGTTGGTTTGTTGGTTTGTTGGTTTGTTGGTTTGTTGGCTTGTTGGCTTGTTGGTTTGTTGGTTTTTTTCGTTTGTTGGTTTGTTGGTTTATTGGTTTGTTGGTTTGTTGGTTTGTTGGTTCGTTCGTTTGTTGGTTTTTTGGTTTGATGGTTTGTTGGTTTGTTGGTTTGTTGGTTTGTTGGTTTGTTGGTTTGTTGGTTTGTTGGTTTGTTGGTTTGTTCGTTTGTTGGCTTGTTGGTTTGTTGGTTTGTTGGTTTGTTGGTTTTTTGGTTTGTTGGTTTATTGGTTTGTTGGTTTGTTGGCTTGTTGGCTTGTTGGTTTGTTGGTTTGTTGGTTTGTTGGTTTTTTGGTTTGTTGGTTTGTTGGTTTGTTGGTTTGTTGGCTTGTTGGCTTGTTGGCTTGTTGGTGTGTTGGTTTGTTGGTTTGTTGGTTTGCTGGTTTGTTGGTTTGTTGGTTTGTTGGTTTGTTGGTTTTTTGGTTTGTTGGTTTGTTGGTTTGTTCGTTTGTTGGATTGTTGGTTTGTTGGCTTGTTGGTTTGTTGGCTTGTTTGTTTGTTGGTTTGTTCATTTGCTCATTTGTTTGTTTGTTTTTTGTTTTGTTGGCTTGTTGGCTTGTTGGTTTATTGGTTTGTTGGTTTGTTGGTTTGTTGGTTTGTTGGTTTGTTGGTTTGTTGGTTTGTTGGTTTGTTGGTTTGTTGGTTTGTTGGTTTGTTGGCTTGTTGGCTTGTTGGTTTGTTGGTTTGTTGGTTTGCTGGTTTGTTCGTTTGTTGGTTTGTTGGTTTGTTGGCTTGTTGGTTTATTGGCTTGTTTGCTTGTTGGTTTGTTGGTTTGTTGGTTTGCTGGTTTGTTGGTTTGTTGGTTTGTTGGTTTGTTGGTTTTTTGGTTTGTTGGTTTGTTGGTTTGTTGGTTTGTTCGTTTGTTGGTTTTTTGGTTTGTTGGTTTGTTGGTTTGTTGGCTTGTTGGTTTGTTGGCTTGTTGGCTTGTTGGTTTGTTGGTTTGTTGGTTTGCTGGTTTGTTGGTTTGTTGGTTTGTTGGTTTGTTGGTTTGTTGGTTTGTTGGTTTGTTGGTTTGTTGGCTTGTTGGTTTGTTGGTTTGTTGGTTTGTTGGTTTGTTGGTTTGTTGGCTTGTTGGTTTGTTGGCTTGTTGGTTTTTTGGCTTGTTAGTTTTTTGGTTTGTTGGTTTGTTGGTTTGTTGGTTTATTTGTTTGTTCGTTTGTTGGTTGGTTGGTTTGTTGGTTTGTTGGTCTGTTGGTTTGTTGGTTTGTTGGTTTGTTGGTTTGTTGGTTTGTTGGTTTGTTGGTTTGTTGGTTTGTTGGTTTGTTGGTTTGTTGGTTTGTTGGTTTGTTGGTTTGTTGGTTTGTTGGTTTGTTGGTTTGTTGGTTTGTTGGTTTGTTCGTTTGTTGGTTTTTTGGTTTGTTGGTTTGTTGGTTTGTTGGCTTGTTGGTTTGTTGGCTTGTTGGCTTGTTGGTTTGTTGGTTTGTTGGTTTGCTGGTTTGTTGGTTTGTTGGTTTGTTGGTTTGTTGGTTTGTTGGTTTGTTGGTTTGTTGGTTTGTTTGTTTGTTGGTTTGTTCGTTTGTTGGCTTGTTGGCTTGTTGGTTTGTTGGATTGTTGGTTTGTTGGTTTGTTAGCTTGTTGGTTTTTGGTTTGTTGGGTTGTTGGTTTGTTGGTTTGTTGGCTTGTTGGTTTGTTGGCTTGTTGGTTTTTTGGCTTGTTAGTTTTTTGGTTTGTTGGTTTGTTGGTTTGTTGGTTTATTTGTTTGTTCGTTTGTTGGTTTGTTGGTTTATTGGTTTGTTGGTCTGTTGGTTTGTTGGTTTGTTTGTTTGTTGGTTTGTTGGTTTGTTGGTTTGTTGGTTTGTTGGTTTGTTGGTTTGTTGGTTTGTTGGTTTTTTGGTTTGTTGGTTTGTTGGTTTGTTGGTTTGTTCGTTTGTTGGTTTTTTGGTTTGTTGGTTTGTTGGTTTGTTGGCTTGTTGGTTTGTTGGCTTGTTGGCTTGTTGGTTTGTTGGTTTGTTGGTTTGCTGGTTTGTTGGTTTGTTGGTTTGTTGGTTTGTTGGTTTGTTGGTTTGTTGGTTTGTTGGTTTGTTCGTTTGTTGGTTTGTTCGTTTGTTGGCTTGTTGGCTTGTTGGTTTGTTGGATTGTTGGTTTTTTGGTTTGTTGGCTGGTTGGTTTGTTGGTTTGTTGGTTTGTTGGTTTGTTGGTTTGTTGGTTTGTTGGTTTGTTGGTTTGTTGGTTTGTTGGTTTGTTGCTTTATATGTTTGTTCGTTTGTTCGTTTGTTGGTTTGTTGGTTTGTTGGTTGTTGGTTGTTGGTTTGTTGGTTTGTTGGTTTGTTGGTTTGTTGGTTTGTTGGTTTGTTTGTTTGTTTGTTTGTTTGTTTGTTTGTTTGTTGGTTTGTTGGTTTGTTCGTTTGTTGGTTTTTTGATTTGTTGGCTTGTTGGCTTGTTGGTTTGTTGGTTTGCTGGCTTGTTGGTTTGTTGGTTTGTTGGTTTGTTGGTTTGTTTGTTTGTTGGTTTCTTCGTTTGTTGGCTTGTTGGTTTGTTGGTTTGTTCGTTTGTTGGTTTTTTGGTTTGTTGCTTTATTGGTTTATTGGTTTGTTGGCTTGTTGGCTTGTTGGGTTGTTGGTTTGTTAGTTTGTTGGTTTTTTGGTTTTTCGGTTTGTTGGTTTGTTGGTTTGTTGGCTTGTTGGCTTGTTGGCTTGTTGGTTTATTGGTTTGTTGGTTTGTTGGTTTGTTGGTTTGTTGGTTTGTTGGTTTGTTGGTTTGTTAGTTTGTTGGTTTGTTGGTTTGTTGGTTTGTTGGTTTGTTGGTTTGTTGGTTTGTTGGCTTGTTGGCTTGTTGGTTTGTTGGTTTTTTTCGTTTGTTGGTTTGTTGGTTTATTGGTTTGTTGGTTTGTTGGTTTGTTGGTTCGTTCGTTTGTTGGTTTTTTGGTTTGATGGTTTGTTGGTTTGTTGGTTTGTTGGTTTGTTGGTTTGTTGGTTTGTTAGTTTGTTGGTTTGTTCTTTTGTTGGCTTGTTGGTTTGTTGGTTTGTTGGTTTGTTGGTTTTTTGGTTTGTTGGTTTATTGGTTTGTTGGTTTGTTGGTTTGTTGGCTTGTTGGTTTGTTGGTTTGTTGGTTTGTTGGTTTTTTGGTTTGTTGGTTTGTTGGTTTGTTGGTTTGTTGGCTTGTTGGCTTGTTGGTGTGTTGGTTTGTTGGTTTGTTGGTTTGCTGGTTTGTTGGTTTGTTGGTTTGTTGGTTTGTTGGTTTTTTGGTTTGTTGGTTTGTTGGTTTGTTCGTTTGTTCGTTTGTTGGATTGTTGGTTTGTTGGCTTGTTGGTTTGTTGGCTTGTTTGTTTGTTGGTTTGTTCATTTGCTCATTTGTTGGTTTGTTGGTTTGTTGGTTTGTTGGCTTGTTGGTTTGTTGGTTTGTGGTTTGTTGGTTTGTTGGTTTGTTGGTTTGTTGGTTTGTTGGTTTGTTGGTTTGTTGGTTTGTTGGTTTGTTGATTTATTTGTTTGTTCGTTTGTTGGTTTGTTGGATTGTTGGTTTGTTGGTTTGTAGGTTTATTTGTTTCTTCGTTTGTTGGTTTGTTGGCTTGTTGGTTTGTTGGTTTGTTGGTTTGTTAGTTTGTTGGTTTTTTGGTTTGTCGGTTTGTTTGTTTTTTGTTTTGTTGGCTTGTTGGCTTGTTGGTTTATTAGTTTGTTGGTTTGTTGGTTTGTTGGTTTGTTGGTTTGTTGGTTTGTTGGTTTGTTGGTTTGTTGGTTTGTTGGCTTGTTGGTTTGTTGGTTTGTTGGGTTGTTGGGTTGTTGGTTTGTTTGTTTGTTCGTTTGTTGGATTGTTGGTTTGTTGGCTTGTTGGTTTGTTGGTTTCTTGGTTTGTTGGTTTGTTGGTTTGTTGGTTTGTTTGTTTGTTGGTTTCTTCGTTTGTTGGCTTGTTGGTTTGTTGGTTTTGGCTTGTTGGTTTGTTGGTTTGTTCGTTTGTTTGTTTGTTGGTTTGTTTGTTTGTTGGTTTGTTCGTTTGTTGGCTTGTTGGTTTGTTGGCTTGTTGGTTTGTTGGTTTGCTGGTTTGTTGGTTTGTTGGTTTGTTGGTTTGTTGGTTTGTTGGTTTGTTGGTTTGTTGGTCTGTTGGTTTGTTCGTTTGTTGGTTTGTTGTTTTATTGGCTTATTGGTTTGTTGGTTTGTTGGTTGGTTGGTTTGTTGGTTTGTTGGTTTGTTGGTTTCTTGGCTTGTACGCTTGTTGGTTTGTTGGTTTGTTGTTTTGTTGGTTTGTTTGTTTGTTCGTTTGTTGGTTTTCTGGTTTGTTGGTTTGTTGGTTTGTTGGTTTGTTGGTTTGTTTGTTTGTTGGTTTATTCGTTTGTTGGTTTGTTGGTTTGTTGGTTTGTTGGTTTGTTCGTTTGTTGGTTTGTTGGTTTGTTGGTTTGTTGGTTTGTTGGCTTGTTGGTTTGTTGGCTTGTTGGTTTGTTGGTTTGTTGGTTTGTTGGTTTTGTTGGTTTTGTTGGTTTGTTCGTTTGTTGGTTTGTTGGTTTGTTGGTTTGTTGGTTTGTTGGTTTGTTGGTTTGTTGGTTTGTTGGTTTGTTGGTTTGTTGGTTTGTTGGTTTGTTGGTTTGTTGGTTTGTTGGTCTGTTGGTTTGTTGGTTTGTTCGTTTCTTGGTTTTTTCGTTTGTTGACTTGTTTGTTTTTTGGCTTGTTGGTTGGCTGGTTTGTTGGTTTGTTGGTTTGTTGGTTTGTTGGTTTTTTGGTTTGTTGGTTTGTTGGTTTGTTCGTTTGTTCGTTTGTTGGATTGTTGGTTTGTTGGCTTGTTGGTTTGTTGGCTTGTTTGTTTGTTGGTTTGTTCATTTGCTCATTTGTTGGTTTGTTGGTTTGTTGGTTTGTTGGCTTGTTGGTTTGTTGGTTTGTGGTTTGTTGGTTTGTTGGTTTGTTGGTTTGTTGGTTTGTTGGTTTGTTGGTTTGTTGGTTTGTTGGTTTGTTGATTTATTTGTTTGTTCGTTTGTTGGTTTGTTGGTTTGTTGGTTTGTAGGTTTATTTGTTTCTTCGTTTGTTCGTTTGTTGGCTTGTTGGTTTGTTGGTTTGTTGGTTTGTTAGTTTGTTGGTTTTTTTGTTTGTCGGTTTGTTTGTTTTTTGTTTTGTTGGCTTGTTGGCTTGTTGGTTTATTGGTTTGTTGGTTTGTTGGTTTGTTGGTTTGTTGGTTTGTTGGTTTGTTGGTTTGTTGGTTTGTTGGTTTGTTGGTTTGTTGGCTTGTTGGTTTGTTGGTTTGTTGGGTTGTTGGGTTGTTGGTTTGTTTGTTTGTTCGTTTGTTGGATTGTTGGTTTGTTGGCTTGTTGGTTTGTTGGTTTGTTGGTTTGTTGGTTTGTTGGTTTGTTGGTTTGTTTGTTTGTTGGTTTCTTCGTTTGTTGGCTTGTTGGTTTGTTGGTTTTGGCTTGTTGGTTTGTTGGTTTGTTGGTTTGTTAGTTTGTTGGTTTTTTGGTTTGTCGGTTTGTTTGTTTTTTGTTTTGTTGGCTTGTTGGCTTGTTGGTTTATTAGTTTGTTGGTTTGTTGGTTTGTTGGTTTGTTGGTTTGTTGGTTTGTTGGTTTGTTGGTTTGTTGGTTTGTTGGTTTCTTGGCTTGTTGGTTTGTTGGTTTGTTGGGTTGTTGGGTTGTTGGTTTGTTTGTTTGTTCGTTTGTTGGATTGTTGGTTTGTTGGCTTGTTGGTTTGTTGGTTTCTTGGTTTGTTGGTTTGTTGGTTTGTTGGTTTGTTTGTTTGTTGGTTTCTTCGTTTGTTGGCTTGTTGGTTTGTTGGTTTTGGCTTGTTGGTTTGTTGGTTTGTTCGTTTGTTTGTTTGTTGGTTTGTTTGTTTGTTGGTTTGTTCGTTTGTTGGCTTGTTGGTTTGTTGGCTTGTTGGTTTGTTGGTTTGCTGGTTTGTTGGTTTGTTGGTTTGTTGGTTTGTTGGTTTGTTGGTTTGTTGGTTTGTTGGTCTGTTGGTTTGTTCGTTTGTTGGTTTGTTGTTTTATTGGCTTATTGGTTTGTTGGTTTGTTGGTTGGTTGGTTTGTTGGTTTGTTGGTTTGTTGGTTTCTTGGCTTGTACGCTTGTTGGTTTGTTGGTTTGTTGTTTTGTTGGTTTGTTTGTTTGTTCGTTTGTTGGTTTTCTGGTTTGTTGGTTTGTTGGTTTGTTGGTTTGTTGGTTTGTTTGTTTGTTGGTTTATTCGTTTGTTGGTTTGTTGGTTTGTTGGTTTGTTGGTTTGTTCGTTTGTTGGTTTGTTGGTTTGTTGGTTTGTTGGTTTGTTGGCTTGTTGGTTTGTTGGCTTGTTGGTTTGTTGGTTTGTTGGTTTGTTGGTTTTGTTGGTTTTGTTGGTTTGTTCGTTTGTTGGTTTGTTGGTTTGTTGGTTTGTTGGTTTGTTGGTTTGTTGGTTTGTTGGTTTGTTGGTTTGTTGGTTTGTTGGTTTGTTGGTTTGTTGGTTTGTTGGTTTGTTGGTTTGTTGGTCTGTTGGTTTGTTGGTTTGTTCGTTTCTTGGTTTTTTCGTTTGTTGACTTGTTTGTTTTTTGGCTTGTTGGTTGGCTGGTTTGTTGGTTTGTTGGTTTGTTGGTTTGTTGGTTTTTTGGTTTGTTGGTTTGTTGGTTTGTTCGTTTGTTCGTTTGTTGGATTGTTGGTTTGTTGGCTTGTTGGTTTGTTGGCTTGTTTGTTTGTTGGTTTGTTCATTTGCTCATTTGTTGGTTTGTTGGTTTGTTGGTTTGTTGGCTTGTTGGTTTGTTGGTTTGTGGTTTGTTGGTTTGTTGGTTTGTTGGTTTGTTGGTTTGTTGGTTTGTTGGTTTGTTGGTTTGTTGGTTTGTTGATTTATTTGTTTGTTCGTTTGTTGGTTTGTTGGTTTGTTGGTTTGTTGGTTTGTAGGTTTATTTGTTTCTTCGTTTGTTCGTTTGTTGGCTTGTTGGTTTGTTGGTTTGTTGGTTTGTTAGTTTGTTGGTTTTTTTGTTTGTCGGTTTGTTTGTTTTTTGTTTTGTTGGCTTGTTGGCTTGTTGGTTTATTGGTTTGTTGGTTTGTTGGTTTGTTGGTTTGTTGGTTTGTTGGTTTGTTGGTTTGTTGGTTTGTTGGTTTGTTGGCTTGTTGGTTTGTTGGTTTGTTGGGTTGTTGGGTTGTTGGTTTGTTTGTTTGTTCGTTTGTTGGATTGTTGGTTTGTTGGCTTGTTGGTTTGTTGGTTTGTTGGTTTGTTGGTTTGTTGGTTTGTTGGTTTGTTTGTTTGTTGGTTTCTTCGTTTGTTGGCTTGTTGGTTTGTTGGTTTTGGCTTGTTGGTTTGTTGGTTTGTTCGTTTGTTTGTTTGTTGGTTTGTTTGTTTGTTGGTTTGTTCGTTTGTTGGCTTGTTGGTTTGTTGGCTTGTTGGTTTGTTGGTTTGCTGGTTTGTTGGTTTGTTGGTTTGTTGGTTTGTTGGTTTGTTGGTTTGTTGGTTTGTTGGTCTGTTGGTTTGTTCGTTTGTTGGTTTGTTGTTTTATTGGCTTATTGGTTTGTTGGTTTGTTGGTTGGTTGGTTTGTTGGTTTGTTGGTTTGTTGGTTTCTTGGCTTGTACGCTTGTTGGTTTGTTGGTTTGTTGTTTTGTTGGTTTGTTTGTTTGTTCGTTTGTTGGTTTTCTGGTTTGTTGGTTTGTTGGTTTGTTGGTTTGTTGGTTTGTTTGTTTGTTGGTTTATTCGTTTGTTGGTTTGTTGGTTTGTTGGTTTGTTGGTTTGTTCGTTTGTTGGTTTGTTGGTTTGTTGGTTTGTTGGTTTGTTGGCTTGTTGGTTTGTTGGCTTGTTGGTTTGTTGGTTTGTTGGTTTGTTGGTTTTGTTGGTTTTGTTGGTTTGTTCGTTTGTTGGTTTGTTGGTTTGTTGGTTTGTTGGTTTGTTGGTTTGTTGGTTTGTTGGTTTGTTGGTTTGTTGGTTTGTTGGTTTGTTGGTTTGTTGGTTTGTTGGTTTGTTGGTCTGTTGGTTTGTTGGTTTGTTCGTTTCTTGGTTTTTTCGTTTGTTGACTTGTTTGTTTTTTGGCTTGTTGGTTTGTTGGTTTGTTTGTTTGTTGGTTTGTTGGTTTGTTGGTTTGTTGGTTTGTTGGTTTGTTGGTTTGTTGATCTGTTGGCTTGTTGGCTTGTTGGTTTGTTGGTTTGTTGGTTTTTTGGTTTTTTGGCTTGTTGGTTTGTTGGTTTGTTGGTTTGTTGGTTTGTTCGTTTGTTCGTTTGATGGCTTGTTGGTTGGTTGGTTTGTTGGCTTGTTGGCTTGTTGGTTTGTTCGTTTGTTTGTTTGTTGGTTTGTTTGTTTGTTGGTTTGTTGGTTTGTTGGCTTGTTGGTTTGTTGGCTTGTTGGTTTGTTGGTTTGCTGGTTTGTTGTTTTGTTGGTTTCTTGGTTTGTTGGTTTGTTGGTTTGTTGGTTTGTTGGTCTGTTGGTTTGTTCGTTTGTTGGTCTGTTGTTTTATTGGCTTATTGGTTTGTTGGTTTGTTGGTTGGTTGGTTTGTTGGTTTGTTGGTTTGTTGGTTTCTTGGCTTGTTGGCTTGTTGGTTTGTTGGCTTGTTGGTTTGTTGGTTTGTTGGTTTGTTGGTTTGTTGGTTTGTTGGTTTGTTGGTTTGTTGGTTTGTTGTTTTGTTGGTTTGTTGGTTTGTTGGTTTGTTGTTTTGTTGGTTTGTTTGTTTGTTCGTTTGTTGGTTTTCTGGTTTGTTGGTTTGTTGGTTTGTTGGTTTGTTGGTTTGTTGGTTTGTTGGTTTGTTTGTTTGTTGGTTTATTCGTTTGTTGGTTTGTTGGTTTGTTGGTTTGTTCGTTTGTTGGTTTGTTGGTCTGTTGGTTTGTTTGTTTGTTGGCTTGTTGGTTTGTTGGCTTGTTGGTTTGTTGGTTTGTTGGTTTGTTGGTTTGTTGGTTTGTTCGTTTGTTGGTTTGTTGGTTTGTTGGTTTGTTGGTTTGTTGGTTTGTTGGTTTGTTGGTTTGTTGGTTTGTTGGTTTGTTGGTTTGATCGTTTCTTGGTTTGTTCGTTTGTTGGCTTGTTTGTTTTTTGGCTTGTTGGTTTGTTGGTTTGTTTGTTTGTTGGTTTGTTGGTTTGTTGGTTTGTTGGTTTGTTGGTTTGTTGGTTTGTTGGTTTGTTGGTCTGTTGGTTTGTTGGCTTGTTGGTTTGTTGGTTTGTTCGTTTGTTCGTTTGTTGGCTTGTTGGTTGGTTGGTTTGTTGGCTTGTTGGCTTGTTGGTTTGTTGGTTTGTTGGTTTGCTGGTTTGTTGGTTTGTTGGTTTGTTGGTTTGTTGGTTTGTTGGTTTGTTGGTTTGTTGGTTTGTTGGTTTGTTGGTTTGTTCGTTTGTTGGTTTGTTGGTTTGTTGGTTTGTTGGTTTGTTGGTTTGTTGGTTGGTTGGTCTGTTGGTTTGTTGGCTTGTTGGTTTGTTGGTTTGTTGGTTTTTTGGTTTTTTGGTTTTTTGGCTTGTTGGTTTGTTGGTTTGTTGGTTTGTTGGTTTGTTGGGTTGTTCGTTTGTTCGTTTGTTGGCTTGTTGGTTTGTTGGTTTGTTGGCTTGTTGGCTTGTTGGTTTGTTGGTTTGTTGGATTGTTGGTTTGTTGGTTTGTTGGTTTGTTGGTTTGTTGGTTTGTTGGGTTGTTGGGTTGTTGGTTTGTTTGTTTGTTCGTTTGTTGGATTGTTGGTTTGTTGGCTTGTTGGTTTGTTGGTTTGTTGGTTTGTTGGTTTGTTGGTTTGTTGGTTTGTTTGTTTGTTGGTTTCTTCGTTTGTTGGCTTGTTGGTTTGTTGGTTTTGGCTTGTTGGTTTGTTGGTTTGTTCGTTTGTTTGTTTGTTGGTTTGTTTGTTTGTTGGTTTGTTCGTTTGTTGGCTTGTTGGTTTGTTGGCTTGTTGGTTTGTTGGTTTGCTGGTTTGTTGGTTTGTTGGTTTGTTGGTTTGTTGGTTTGTTGGTTTGTTGGTTTGTTGGTCTGTTGGTTTGTTCGTTTGTTGGTTTGTTGTTTTATTGGCTTATTGGTTTGTTGGTTTGTTGGTTGGTTGGTTTGTTGGTTTGTTGGTTTGTTGGTTTCTTGGCTTGTACGCTTGTTGGTTTGTTGGTTTGTTGTTTTGTTGGTTTGTTTGTTTGTTCGTTTGTTGGTTTTCTGGTTTGTTGGTTTGTTGGTTTGTTGGTTTGTTGGTTTGTTTGTTTGTTGGTTTATTCGTTTGTTGGTTTGTTGGTTTGTTGGTTTGTTGGTTTGTTCGTTTGTTGGTTTGTTGGTTTGTTGGTTTGTTGGTTTGTTGGCTTGTTGGTTTGTTGGCTTGTTGGTTTGTTGGTTTGTTGGTTTGTTGGTTTTGTTGGTTTTGTTGGTTTGTTCGTTTGTTGGTTTGTTGGTTTGTTGGTTTGTTGGTTTGTTGGTTTGTTGGTTTGTTGGTTTGTTGGTTTGTTGGTTTGTTGGTTTGTTGGTTTGTTGGTTTGTTGGTTTGTTGGTCTGTTGGTTTGTTGGTTTGTTCGTTTCTTGGTTTTTTCGTTTGTTGACTTGTTTGTTTTTTGGCTTGTTGGTTTGTTGGTTTGTTTGTTTGTTGGTTTGTTGGTTTGTTGGTTTGTTGGTTTGTTGGTTTGTTGGTTTGTTGATCTGTTGGCTTGTTGGCTTGTTGGTTTGTTGGTTTGTTGGTTTTTTGGTTTTTTGGCTTGTTGGTTTGTTGGTTTGTTGGTTTGTTGGTTTGTTCGTTTGTTCGTTTGATGGCTTGTTGGTTGGTTGGTTTGTTGGCTTGTTGGCTTGTTGGTTTGTTCGTTTGTTTGTTTGTTGGTTTGTTTGTTTGTTGGTTTGTTGGTTTGTTGGCTTGTTGGTTTGTTGGCTTGTTGGTTTGTTGGTTTGCTGGTTTGTTGTTTTGTTGGTTTCTTGGTTTGTTGGTTTGTTGGTTTGTTGGTTTGTTGGTCTGTTGGTTTGTTCGTTTGTTGGTCTGTTGTTTTATTGGCTTATTGGTTTGTTGGTTTGTTGGTTGGTTGGTTTGTTGGTTTGTTGGTTTGTTGGTTTCTTGGCTTGTTGGCTTGTTGGTTTGTTGGCTTGTTGGTTTGTTGGTTTGTTGGTTTGTTGGTTTGTTGGTTTGTTGGTTTGTTGGTTTGTTGGTTTGTTGTTTTGTTGGTTTGTTGGTTTGTTGGTTTGTTGTTTTGTTGGTTTGTTTGTTTGTTCGTTTGTTGGTTTTCTGGTTTGTTGGTTTGTTGGTTTGTTGGTTTGTTGGTTTGTTGGTTTGTTGGTTTGTTTGTTTGTTGGTTTATTCGTTTGTTGGTTTGTTGGTTTGTTGGTTTGTTCGTTTGTTGGTTTGTTGGTCTGTTGGTTTGTTTGTTTGTTGGCTTGTTGGTTTGTTGGCTTGTTGGTTTGTTGGTTTGTTGGTTTGTTGGTTTGTTGGTTTGTTCGTTTGTTGGTTTGTTGGTTTGTTGGTTTGTTGGTTTGTTGGTTTGTTGGTTTGTTGGTTTGTTGGTTTGTTGGTTTGTTGGTTTGATCGTTTCTTGGTTTGTTCGTTTGTTGGCTTGTTTGTTTTTTGGCTTGTTGGTTTGTTGGTTTGTTTGTTTGTTGGTTTGTTGGTTTGTTGGTTTGTTGGTTTGTTGGTTTGTTGGTTTGTTGGTTTGTTGGTCTGTTGGTTTGTTGGCTTGTTGGTTTGTTGGTTTGTTCGTTTGTTCGTTTGTTGGCTTGTTGGTTGGTTGGTTTGTTGGCTTGTTGGCTTGTTGGTTTGTTGGTTTGTTGGTTTGCTGGTTTGTTGGTTTGTTGGTTTGTTGGTTTGTTGGTTTGTTGGTTTGTTGGTTTGTTGGTTTGTTGGTTTGTTGGTTTGTTCGTTTGTTGGTTTGTTGGTTTGTTGGTTTGTTGGTTTGTTGGTTTGTTGGTTGGTTGGTCTGTTGGTTTGTTGGCTTGTTGGTTTGTTGGTTTGTTGGTTTTTTGGTTTTTTGGTTTTTTGGCTTGTTGGTTTGTTGGTTTGTTGGTTTGTTGGTTTGTTGGGTTGTTCGTTTGTTCGTTTGTTGGCTTGTTGGTTTGTTGGTTTGTTGGCTTGTTGGCTTGTTGGTTTGTTGGTTTGTTGGTTTGTTGGTTTGTTGGTTTGTTGGTTTGTTGGTTTGTTGGTTTGTTGTTTTGTTGGTTTGTTTGTTTGTTCGTTTGTTGGTTTGTTCGTTTGTTGGCTTGTTGGTTTTTTGACTTGTTGGCTTGTTGGTTTGTTGGTTTGTTTGTTTGTTGGTTTGTTGGTTTGTTGGTTTGTTGGTTTGTTGGTTTGTGGGTTTGTTGGTTTGTTGGTTTGTTGGTTTGTTCTTTTGTTGGTTTTCTGGTTTGTTGGTTTGTTGGTTTGTTGGTTTGTTGGTTTGTTGGTATGTTTGTTTGTTGGTTTATTCGTTTGTTGGTTTGTTGGTTTGTTGGTTTGTTCGTTTGTTGGTTTGTTGGTTTGTTGGTTTATCGTTTGTTGGCTTGTTGGTTTGTTAGCTTGTTGGCTTGTTGCTTTGTTGGTTTGTTGGTTTGTTGGTTTGTTTGTTTGTTGGGTTGTTGTGCTTGTTCGTTTGTTGGTTTGTTGGCTTGTTGGTTTGTTGGTTTTTTGGTTTTTTGGCTTGTTGGTTTGTTGGTTTGTTGGTTTGTTGGTTTGTTGGTTTGTTGGCTGTTCGTTTGTTCGTTTGTTGGCTTGTTGGTTTGTTGGTTTGTTGGCTTCTTGGCTTGTTCGTTTGTTGGTTTGTTGGTTTGTTGGT
>CATQJD010000107.1:7500-69286 GCA_958298945.1 Atherix ibis | reverse complement strand
AGCTAGTTCTCGTAACAGAAATTTATTGAATTGCAAAAGCATAATTTATATTCTTTTTAATTCACTTATTGGAAACAAAAATACAATTTAAACACAACAATAGGCAATTTTTATTTTTTGTACAAACTTTTGATATGTAATGGAATTCTATTTTACGTTTATTATTCATTTTGTAAATATCATTCAAATATAAAGCGCCTCAGTTTTGTAGACTTTCGGAGAGTTTTACAACCTGCCATTCTCCATGAAAGTGATTACACATCGAACTAATCTAACTAGCGTTGTCATTTCTGAAGTTGGTATTGTACGAGTATCATATAGGAAACTGCAATTTAAAGTGTAGTTTTTATCTATTTTAAAGTATTTATGAAAA
Organism: Atherix ibis; assembly: GCA_958298945.1. Lineage (NCBI taxonomy): Eukaryota > Metazoa > Arthropoda > Insecta > Diptera > Athericidae > Atherix > Atherix ibis. The sequence continues at coordinate 68,913 of CATQJD010000107.1, read as the reverse complement.
AGTAAGTATTTATATAAATAGTTATATTATTGATAACATTTATCAATAATATAACTATTTATATAAATACTTACTTAATGAAGAGATTACTTCCGACTTAGTCTAGTCGGAAGTAATCTCTTCATCGTATTGTTTATTTTTACTATATTCTCTGATAATTCTTCTTTCTGGTGAATTCAATTAAGGTATTAGTAATAAAATAATAACATAGCAATAAAATATTAATGAAATAATAAAATAATAGAATATTAGAAGAATAATAAAATAGAATAATAGAAAGAAATGGTATAATATGAATATATTAGGATAAGAGAAGCAAAAACCCCTAATAAAATGTAATAAAAATAAGAAAATTTTAACATATTAGTGCGAAATAAGATAAAATTGTATGAACAGATGATAGCAATATCAATGGAATGTACTCTGAGTGAATAGTATTAAACCCATTTTAATAAAACATCTGCCCCTTGCAGATGTTAAACTAAAATTTCTCAAAAAGAAAGGAAATAGGCCATAAAGTAATAAAATTAAATACTCATAATACAATAAATAAAACCAAAAACAAAAGAGAATATACCGCTAGAATAATATAAGAATAGAAATATTTTTAGAATAGAATGATATGATGATGATGATAAGAATGAACTTAGAGTAAAATGTTTATAATAATCATCAAATCATAGACAATATGGCAAAAACTCATAAGAATAAGAATAGCAATATGTATAAAAATGAATAAAAATATATGCAAATATATCAAAATGAATAAGAATGTAGAAATCTTAATAGAAATGGAATAAAAATGCAATAGAATATATGAGAAATGAATTAAAATCAATGAAAGATGTATAAATATGCAAGGAAATATATGAAAATCAATTGAAAATGTATAAATATGAATCAAAATATATGAAAATGTCTAAAGATGTATACAAATATGATAGAAATTGAATAAAAATGCATCAAAATATATGAAAAATGACTAAAAATCAATGAAAATGAATAGAAATCAATGAAAATCAATAGGAATCAAAGGAAAACAATGCAAATATATGAGAAATGGAATAAAAATGAGAAATGGAATTTTGTGTTGAACACCTCGCAGCACTCAACACTGCGATGTGTTCAACACAAAAACCGAAAACAAATGATTTTTGACGTACGGTTGTCAGAACTTACCAACTCCACCTATCAACCATTGACTCCACCCATAAAAATCAAAATATTTTGATTTTCTTTCCAACCAACTCACCAACCATCAAAATAGTCCGCCGACTGCCCCATACACGGTACAACTTGACTAGTCGGCGTACCAGTCCGCGGACCAAGTCCGTATGGGCACCTTTAGACCAATTTTCCTACTCACAAGAACTTCTAGCTGCCATCATCTACACTACCTCGTACAAATGATTATATTGCATAATTAGTTTCGCATACAATTTACGGTCGGGGGATTTTAGTTCTCAAAATGAAAATAGATAGCTTAGCGGGTTCGTTGGTTATGTTGAAGTGTCATATTTTTGTTATGTTTACTTTATTCGTGCAGCAAAAGCGAAAAGAAATGGAATCAAATATTACTGGAGTGTGTTTTTACACCGTCTAAGTCGTGGAGAACATACTGCAGTTGGCTTTGATGTTGAAATATACATAACGTTGTGGTTTCTAGCCTGAAAGCGTACCGACAAATTCACTGTGGTGAACCTGTTGCAATGCATGATAGACGACTTCTTCGAAAATTGACGTTTTACAGGCGCACTTCTGAGGATGAGTCCATAATTATACCAGAGGGCGTGCTACTTGGAGACTCCGCATTTGGTGCAAGCAAATATGAGCTGTATTCGATTGGACAAATTTTGCTACTCACAATTACTTGGAAGTAGATACCCAATGGAATGCAAAATTTCCTGACAGCAGTAAAATATAACCTCAAAATTGTCAACAACAATACAGAGTTTATTCACACATAAACAATAAAAACTGAGTTTTTTCACACATAAACAATACTGACAAAAATATGACTCTTTAACATAACCAACGAACCCGCTAAGCCATATATTTCCAGTTCGGGAACTGAAACACCCTAACGTAAATTGTATGGCGTAACTACGCATGCGAACTACTCATTTGTTCGAGGTGGTGTAGATGATGACAGCGAGAACTACTCGTAAGTAGCAAAATTTTCCAAATTGAATACAGCTATTAAGTTCCCCGATTAAGGATTTCGGAAACTTAACAGCAAAACAACTAAAATTCTACTACTTACATTCATCAACAAGAATCGTTGTTGAAAACGCGTTTGGATTGCTGGAATGTCAATTTCGTAGGTTGCAGTTTTTGTATTTTACATAATATATGTATTGCTGAAAATTATTTCAGTGACATAGAATATTTAGATAATGAAGTCAACAACACACAAAATTATGTGTGTTGTTGACTTTATTAACTAAATATTCTATGTCACTGAAATCATAGTTGAACTTTAGTTATTTTGCAGTTAAGTTTCCGAAAGCCTTAAACGGAGGAACTAAATATCTGCTTGCACCAAGTAGCACACCTCCTGGTATAATTATGGACTCATCCTCAGTAATGCATCGCACCAGGTTCACCACAGTGCACATCTATAAACTTTTTCCCGGCGTTTAAAATTTCTTGTAAAGGCAGACTATAATATTTTTTCCTATTGCAGTATGCTTGTTTGTCACGTTTAGAAGGATTGATTTTAATATGAGAACCAACAATAGCCCCAACAATACCTGGTACACCTTTCATAGCTGCAAATTGCACTTGGTTATTTTGCATTTCGGATGATGTTGGCCATTTTATGTACTTGACACTCACTTGGACAAGCCATTTCACGACGCGGTATAAAATTCGATGGACAGAGCATTCTGTAACATCAAATCTGTCTGAAATTTGTCGGTACGTTTCAGTATTTGCTAGAAACCACAAGGTTATGTATATTTCAACATCAACACCAATTGCAGTACGTCCTCCATGACTTGGTCGGTGTAAAAACATACTGTATTCGGCTAAAAGAGTGTGATATTTACAACACTTCGTTAAATTATTGTTAAAAATGAAAACCACATATCAATAATCTTTTCTGCGACAAATGTTGTTAATCTAAAGTGTTTCTTAAATTGCAAATCTGTGTAGTTTCCAATTACATGTACGTAATTTTCAACTCTAGCTTTCTTAATATATGGAGGAACAACAAAAATATGGCACTTCAACATAACCAACGAACCCGCTAAGCCGTCTATTTTCATTTTGAGAACTAAAATCCTCCTACCGTAAATTGTATGCGAAACTAATTATGCAATATACTCATTTGTACGAGGTAGAGTAGATGATGACAGCAAGAAGTACTGCTCAGTAGCAAAATTGGTCCAATTGAATACAGCTTATGTTGAAATTAAAATTACACCGCAACTTAGTAAATATATATTTTAACGTTATACAAGCATTTTTAGATATTGGAAGCTTCTTTATAATATAAATGTGTGTTTGTGAATTAAAATGGTAATTTAAATAGGCACGTGCATTTAAATTTAATTAATAAATTAAAATTTAATTTATATTTTATTTGATTTAAAAGCACCACCTGCTGTCGGATTTTTTTTTTAGCACATCGGCAAATTTGTACAACACTTTCAGAAGGGTAATTTAAGGGCAAATGACTTGTATCGCAATGCGAAGACTTGACTAGCTTAAAAGCAATAAAGTCTGATATGTATTTGACCACTTTTTCACTATATTCGTTAAGCGCAGATGGGTTAAATAAATAATCATGGTTACTTAAAATATTTATTAAACCCATCTGTACTTACACATAATTTACTTAAATTTTCTTATACAAACTTTACGTACGCTGGCACTGAACTATTTTCTGGTAAACATTGAACTATCAACAACACATTTGTTTATATTTAATGACTGACGAACTTTTAACTTTTTAAACACTTTTTGGATTAAATAAATCATACACATTATAAAATACTTTTTTTAATTTCTTTAGTAAAATTAAAGATATCAACTGACCGAAAGAAAGAAATATATTCTGTCGAATTCCCGCCAACCCTTTATAAAATACTTCAAATTCTGAAATAAAAACTTTTTATTGAATGTTATCAACAATGCAACTATTTATATATATATTTACTTTTTCGTAAATACTTCAAAAAACATAAAAACCACACTTTCACTTGCACTTTCCGATAAGTGCCAAAATAACTTGAAAAACAATAAAAGTATGGAAGCATTTCGGTATGCTACCACTTTCATGAAGAATGGTAGTGTATTTTAAAACTTTTTCACTATATTCGGTTTTTTTATGTAGACATGACACTCACTGCCAGCTAGTTCTCGTAACAGAAATTTATTGAATTGCAAAAGCATAATTTATATTCTTTTTAATTCACTTATTGGAAACAAAAATACAATTTAAACACAACAATAGGCAATTTTTATTTTTTGTACAAACTTTTGATATGTAATGGAATTCTATTTTATGTTTATTATTCATTTTGTAAATATCATTCAAATATAAAGCGCCTCAGTTTTGTAGACTTTCGGAGAGTTTTACAACCTGCCATTCTCCATGAAAGTGATTACACATCGAACTAATCTAACTAGCGTTGTCATTTCTGAAGTTGGTATTGTACGAGTATCATATAGGAAACTGCAATTTAAAGTGTAGTTTTTATCTATTTTAAAGTATTTATGAAAAAGTAAGTATTTATATAAATAGTTATATTATTGATAACATTTAATAAGAAGTTTTTATTACAGAAAATGAAGTGTTTTGTGAAGAATTGTTTTTCGTACAATGAAATGAGAAAGCCGGGAATTTCTTGCTTTCGGTAAGTTGATATCTGTAGTTTTAAGAAAGAAATTAACAAAAACGTTATTTGTGATGTGCCTAAATGGGTTTTAGTGATATGTTATATCCAAAAAGTGGTGAAAAAGTCAAAAGTTCGGCATTGAATTAATGTAAACAAATCCGATGTTGACAGTTCAATGTTTACCAGAAAATAGTTCAGTACCGGCGTACGTAAAGTGTGTGTAAGAAAATTTAAGGGAACGAATTTTTTTATTAGTACAAAAAAAAAGTGAATTTCTATTAATTCTTAATTGTAAAAGTAAATGTAACGATCGTATATTTATATGTTAACTTTACAGGTTCCCACAAAATAAATGGTTGCTGCAAAAGTGGATTGTGGCAACAGCATCCGGTGTTTCCAAGAATTGGGAGATTGTGAGCTCGCTCCTTTCATAGAGCAGAAATTAAAGTAGGAGCGAGCAGGACAAAATTACAAAGAAATGCTGTTCCTTCCATATTTTCTATATGGAATAGCTGCAAGGTAAGTTTTAATACTACAAAATTAATAATTGCAAAATTATAACGCACTGAAATCATTTTTGTAGGAAATCGGGCAACCGCCAGCAAAACAGGAAAAGGTTGAAAATGAGACAGTAAGTTCTACGGATATACTTGCATTGTATTTAATTTTGTTTCATTTTAAAAAGGAGTTAATGTAGGATGCCGTCGCATTGAATATTGAAGTTCCCTTCAATAATGCTGACGAGGAAAATGAAAATGTACGGAAATTAAACCAGATTTTAAGCAACTCAGCCTTAATTACTTTTATTTGTTAGGTTCCTTATAGCAGCACTGAATGCGAGGACATGAGGCGTTTTCGTTTAGACCAATCTTGCTACACGCGGTAGATGACTAAAGAAAAGCCAAATTCTAAACTCTAGTAGAAATATAACCTCAAAACAGTCAGAAACAATACTGAGTTTACTCACACATAAACAATCAAAACTGAGTTTATTCACACATAAACAATACTGACAAAAATATGACTTTTCAACATAACCAACGAACCCGCAAAAGTATCTATTTTCACTTTAGCAACTAGAATCTACCTAACGTAAATTGTATGCGTAACTCCCCGTTTGATGTGGTCGTTTGTTCGAGGTAGAGTAGATTATGACAGGTACAACTACCGCGTAGTAGCAATATTGGTCCAAAGCAAAACGCCCATGCATTCAGCAGGAGAACCATTTCATCAACAGAGTGTAAGTAAAGTTACACCTTTTCAATTCTTCTACACTAACACTCTTTCTTTGTAGAACTCGTCAACAAAGACAGTAAGTAATTGTATGCTTCTGTTATAATTGTTTTTTCCTATACACATTGATGGCATTGTTTTTTATTGATTTATTAATATTCCTTTACATTGTAACATATGTGTAGAATTATACTTGTTTAAAATTTGCTATGGATTCTTCTTCAGATACTCGGCAAAACAAGACCCGCACTATTAAAAAATCTGCTTCTTTACGCATAAATGATATCACATATGAAAAATGGTTGTAAACGAACCGTTACAATCGAATACTGAACTTTTAAATTGGCTCCCAATGATTTACGCCGTTTCTGTTGTATTGCATGTGTAGCGTTTTACGTATGTGTTGCTAACAAAATTTGGACAGAATTTTTGTGTAGGGGCTTATCCAGTTCTTCTATAATCTAAGACAGGGATGGCGAACCTTTTTGAGACTGAGTGCCAACAATTTTTTTTTCAATAAAATAATATGTCGCGTGCCACATACCATGGAAATAAAAATGCATAAAATGTTTGTGTAACTTCAGATTTTTAATAAAAACAAAAATTAATACACCGAGGAAAATAATTAAGTACTTATTAATGGCGAACTAAGAGTAATAAATAAAAAAATAGACTTGAAAAAAATTGTGAACCTCAAAACTTATTAGTGAGATTTTTGTTGTTGGATGCTAGATGCCAAATATTTTATATCGGGTTCATTGCTGGTAGCTTTTAATAAAATACAAGCAGTAGTACTTTCGTCTGTAAGTCTACTTCTTATGTCTGATTTAATAAAGTTCATTGAAGAAAATAATGATTCAAAGGAATACGTCGACGAAAAAATTGTCAATATGCCCATTGCTATTTTTTTAAGACAAGAAAAAGTTTTCGGGATGGATTGCCAAGTTGTAAACACTTCATTTTCGGTATTCCTCTGGACAATTCTTAAGTCTTTAAATTTTTGTGTCCATATCGAACTCGACTGAAAATCTACCAATTCCATTTCAAAATCATCTAATTCCATGTATTCAAACATTGTTAAGTTTAATTGTTGATACTTATATGTGTCTGGATGGTTAATAAATTTTGTAGCTTCTTCAAGTTGTCGAAACTGAACAAACCTTCTTGAAAATTGTTCTATTGTTGCGTCTAAAGCATTTTCAAATGATTCCATTAATTTTCCTACGTCTGGCTTTTCATGGATTTCCAGATCCATCATGTATTTTTTTAGGTTGGGAAAGTACTTAAAATTTCTGGTCATTATATCACGCTTAAATATTTGTAACTTAGCTTCAAATGCTTTTATATTATCAAACATAACAGTAATTATTTTGCCACGGCCTTGTAATTTTATATTTAGATCATTCAAATGGGAGCAAAAATCAGTAAAGAACATCAATCTCGAAATCCACTCAACATCTGATAATTCTTCATACTGAATTATTTTCTGGTTACTTAAAAACATATAAATTTCATCAAAGCACTCGACGAAACGCAGAAGTACTTTGCCGCGACTAAGCCAACGAACGTTATTATACATCGTTAATCCATTATACATCGAATTGACCTCATTTAATAATGATTCAAATTTTCTTTTGCATAAAGGATGCGCAGCAATATAATTGACTATCTTAGTCACAAGTTTCATCACATCTTCAAAAGATTTAAGACCATCCTTTGCACACAGCGCTTCCTGGTGTATTATACAATGAAATGCTAACAGTGGATGGCCAACAAACTTTGTAAATAAATTGACGAATCCTGTTGTTTGGCCAATCATACTGGGTGCATCATCTGTACTTACTGAAACGATTTTCGACAAATTTATTTCTGCTCTAGAAAGAGCCTCTACAACTGCTTTGCAAACATCTGTGCCTTTAGTAGTTTCTGGTAAAGATACCAAACTTATTAATTCTTCCATTATTTTGTTGCCACAAAATATCGAACAAAAATAGCTAATCGAGCCGAGAGAGTGACATCAGTGCTTTCATCAAGACAAATAGAAATCCAATCACATAATTTTATATCTGTTTTTTGTTGATATGTTACATTTTTACCCATCTTCAAGATTCTGTCTTTTATTGTATTTCGAGCGATAGGCAATTCTTTTATTCGTTCTAATATTTTTTCTTTATATCCAAAATCCTCAAAAAGAAATGGTGCGCATTCTAAAAATGCATTCTTGATGTAGTCTCCATCGCTGAATGGTTTTCCATTTTTGGCAAAAAAAAAATACACCTTAAGGGACTAGCACCGCGCGGGAAGCATTAAACAATGCGATTTATTTATGCATGAATGTCGCCATATCCTTGGTTTCTGAAATTATTTATGAACGAAGAACATACACGTCGCTATTTAAATATATTTTTAATACTATTTCTATAACTTTTTTTATTTTTTCTGCTCATTCGCGTGCCACGCAAAATCGTCTCGCGTGCCACCTGTGGCACGCGTGCCATAGGTTCGCCATAAAATTGTATTTTTGTTTCCAATAACTGAATTAAAATGAATATAAATTATGGTTTTGCAATTCAATAAATTTGTATTACGACAACTAGATGGCAGTGGGTGTCATGTCTACATAAAAAAATCTACACAAAAATATCCCGCTTTTGCCATTTCTCGCCGCTTGGCAATAATTTGTATACCTTAATCTAAGTCTAAGATCCAGATATCAGACGTATTCTTTTGGACTAATTTTGCTACTGCTACTGTTGTGTAGCTGTCATCATCTACTTTACCTAGAACAAAACAGTAGGATTGTAGCAGTAGTTGCATTTCTCCCCAAGGGTAAGGGGATTGGAGTTTCCGAACTGGCAATAGATGGCTTAGCGGGTTCGTTGGTTATGTTGAAGCGTCATATTATTGTTTTTATTGTTTATGGGTGCGTAAACTCAGTTTTTATTGTTTATGTGTGAATAAACTCAGTATTGTTAATCTAAGCGCTCAGTGAACTTAAATATGAATTTGGCATAAAATATTAATTAAAAGACGTTCGATTGCTTGTTACAACTATGTTTGATTTGTTCATTCGGGCGAAATTCGTAAACGATTGTAAGTGTCGTTAATCCACCTTGTCGGAATGTGTGATGTGATCTAATGATTATTTTGCTTAAAGTGAAAACAAAAATAATATTCCTATAATGAGCTTTATAAATTATTTAGTGTATATATGGCTGATATTTATACGATAATTGTTTGTTAGGAAATAATAAAACAACAGCAGTGTAGTGAACTGTGAAAATATAATTATGCCCAAATATGTCAATGTATGATGCAAAAAAAAGTGTAAATATATAAGCAATTAACCATGGTAAATACAGACCAATTTGTAGGATAGTCATCAGGAAGAGTAAATATTTTTATTTTAGACTGATCATGTGTTATGATTGGCTCACAAGATTGCACTTCTTCTTCGCAACTTATAAGAATTAAAAAATTATCGCTAACCGTTATACTTGCATGTAACAAAGCAACAATTGTTACAAATCAACATTTCTAGCATCGAATAGAGCAAATTTTGATAAAAATTGAATTTGAAGTGGATACGAGTGGCGCTTAGATATGTTCCGCATGGTTTACATATCAGAAGGAATTGCTGCAGTTGTTTTATTATTTTGGGGTGGCAAATGGTTGCTACACATTCTTGCTTTGAGTTATGGGTAAATATAACTACTTACTATCCTATTAACTAAGTTATTTAATAAAAGTGCCTTAACTTTAGTTTGTTGTAGGTTAATATTATGTAATGCGCAAGCTTCGTGTAACAGTGGCCCGTACAAGTACTTTGATAACAATTCATTTTTTATTAAGATGTTCACGTTAGGCCACAAACACAATTGCATCGAGCAACTGAAGAAACTCCAAAATGTTTGAAACCACAATTTTATGGGAGTGCACCTTAGATTATATTACCATTGGATAATCCTCTACACAAAAATGGTTTTTACATAATTCCGTAATACATTCGCAAGATCTCACTCACTTGCAAAATAAGAGATTTTTGTTTTTGACAAAAATTTTATTAATTTGCATAAATTTTAGTTACTTAACGAATGAAATTATCAATGAAAATTGATAAATTTATATTTGATGAAAAATACCGTAAGCTTAGATTACACACTTCCTTTAATAGACAATTTTCTACTACACGATGCTTGCGCGTGGTAAGCATGGAGGAAATTGAGCGGATCTATACGTGATTTCTCTGAGCTTGCTCGCGCATATATGAAAGGGTCCACACATAGGGCAACTTGGTCGGTCGATAACGCCATAGGCGTTCCAACTTATTTCAAAGCATTCAAATATTTTTAATGGGCCCACACGTCCAACTTCTTTTCGAACCATTCAAATATTTGTAGCTGGGTTCGTGTGAAACGTCAAAATTTTTGTGTTCAGAAGAATGACAAGAATGTTTTGGACAAAGGAAATCTCTTCATCGTTTATTGTTTATTTTACTATATTCTCGGGTATATCTTCTCCTGGTATAAAAAAACAAATTAAGTAAAGAAGTTATTTACTTCAAAATTTACCAGTTGAAAAAATTGCATGCTTATGTTTTTATTTGTCATTTAAATATGGAAAATATGCAATAAATTATTTGCCCTTTGGCAGATTAGTCACAAAAGGTTTTTATTTGTCCTTTGGCAGAATAATCAAATATGGTTGAAATAATAAATATCAAGTAGAGCGGCACTATCTACGCAAAGTGATAAACATTTACAAATGCAAATTAATGGTCTACTATGATCCAATGCGAAGGGAAAACAGAACTGAATAGAAAGGAAAACGGACCAAGAACGGCAACAAGTTAAAGAATTTTTAGAAACTTTGGAATGCACTTATTTTTCTATAGCCTATAACCATATTGTATTAATATTTATGTATATGTTTAGAAATTTTTGAAATTAGTTGATTTAGTTGGTTCCATAAAAATGCATCTAATAGAACAGCCAATTTTGTACAAAAGCAAATTTTTTTAAAAAAGCATTTGGAAAGAAAAATTTTCTAGTTTTTATAGTTTTGATACAGCGATCGTTATCGTCGGAATTGTGTTCAATATTTACCAGAAGGATAGAACAAAATTGCTACGACAAAGAAAGCGACATTTAGTTGTTGCTGTCTATATCTTAAAACTTTCCATAACGTTATAGGGATGATGTCAAAATTGTGGTCTTATTTGCGTCTGTAGTATCTCAATGAGATTCGTTATTCCATATTAAGAGAGTTGGACACATAAAATTCCTAAATTAGCAGAGACATTTCTATCTGGTAAAAATACCAGATGGTACAAAATAGTTCAATGGTAAATCTCTCCTCAAAAACTCTCTCCAAATTTCATTATTAACATGTGTTCAATACAAAAACCGTAAAACAAATGATTTTTTGATATCACAACTTGCCCATACACAGACAACTTCACCTACCAACCATTAACTCCGCCCATAAAAATCAAAATATTTTGATTTTCTTCCAACCAACTCACCAACCATCAAAATAGTCGGCCAACTGCCCCACACACGATACAATTTGACTAGTTGGCCTGTGTGTGGGCCCGTTTACATTGAACGCCGTTCATGTTGATAGTTGCGAATTCATCATTTGCGCGTCGTTTATTTTGATATTTGACAGTACCCAAGTAACACCAGTTACGAAAATTAAGCTATTTAACGGCACTCTGACGGAACTCTGTTCCGTCAGCTAATTACGAATTTGTTTAAGATGGGTTCAGAAACGGTTCAGAAACTGTTCGTTCTTTGTCTGTGAAAGCCGATACTCAAACAATTAGTTTGCTTTCATGTATGGGTGCATTCATACATGAAATTGCATGTATGGGTGCACCCATACATGAAAGCAAAAAAATTTTCGAGTTCCGGCTTTTACAGACAAAGCACGAACCGTTTCTGAACCCATCTTAAACAAATTCGTAATTAGCTGACGGAACAGAGTGCCGTCAGAGTGCCGTTAAATAGCTTTATTTTCGTAACTTGCGTTACTTGGGTCTTCATATAGTTAAATATTTTTAATTTTTTTTGTAATCAAATATATTTTCATAACATTAAAAAATTAATAACAAAAAATTAAATAAAATATTCTCTTCTAATAAAAAAAAATTAAAAATTAAATAAAATAGCCTCTTCTAGCTATATAACCATATAAAAAACTTAAAACCTATTTAATTTCTAAGAACTCGATGTCATCGAACAATTCGGTGTCCGAAGTAGTTGCACAATGTTGTTCTTTTTTTTTGTTTTTTTTTGGATATATTGTCTTTTGTGGTATAAAAAAACCTCCTCAATATTTTATTAGTATCATGTTCCCTAACGAAGGGAAATTTATCCAATGCACAATCTATATTAAAAAATAGTTATTAGTTATGTTATCATAGATTTAAAAATAATTTAGATTATGCTTACTCTTAATTATTTTTGACACATTCAGGTCCTTGAAGCCAATATTTGCCTGCCTCCCATCAAATGTAAATTTTGAGGCCAATTCTTCGGTAAACAATATTTTGCACGTTGCATATAAAAACTTTTTCAATTCTGTTCCCGACTGCTTCATAAAAATATCTATCTGTTGATCAATATAGTACATACATTAAAATGATAACTTGTAATAATATCACAAATATGATTATACCAATTCTATTTTCACGTCTTCACTTGCTTCTAAAAGCGATTCATTAAATAGTTTGAATTTATCCAAATTATGGAATGGGAGTAACAGGTCTGATGCATGATTACGAGTGATTTTGTGTGTAATTTTTAAATTATTATCTCTTAGATGAATGAACTCTTTTAATAAAATTTTTTGATCGCGTTTAATATCGCCTATGGCCTGTTTCAACTCGTTCCATTCTTTTTTTTCAACAACAACATATTTTAATGGACATGGTTGAGACAGGATTGGTGTAATTTTATCAGGTGGTATTATTTTTACATGTCGTGGTTTTTGTGTTGAGGTAAATGGAACTATTCCACCTAAAATTGATTATTACAGTTAAATAATAAATTAAAATTTATAATATCTTTATAAAATTAACTTAATCAAAACAGTTCTTACCACGTTTGACTTCACAGAAATCGAAATAGTCCATTTTTTCAGTGGGTGGAGTGTATTGACCATGAAAATAGGGTTCAGAAACGGTTCAGAAACTGTTCGTTCTTTGTCTGTGAAAGCCGATACTCAAACAATTAGTTTGCTTTCATGTATGGGTGCATTCATACATGAAATTGCATGTATGGGTGCACCCATACATGAAAGCAAAAAAATTTTCGAGTTCCGGCTTTTACAGACAAAGCACGAACCGTTTCTGAACCCATCTTAAACAAATTCGTAATTAGCTGACGGAACAAAGTGCCGTCAGAGTGCCGTTAAATAGCTTTATTTTCGTAACTTGCGTTACTTGGGTCTTCATATAGTTAAATATTTTTAATTTTTTTTGTAATCAAATATATTTTCATAACATTAAAAAATTAATAACAAAAAATTAAATAAAATATTCTCTTCTAATAAAAAAAAATTAAAAATTAAATAAAATAGCCTCTTCTAGCTATATAACCATATAAAAAACTTAAAACCTATTTAATTTCTAAGAACTCGATGTCATCGAACAATTCGGTGTCCGAAGTAGTTGCACAATGTTGTTCTTTTTTTTTGTTTTTTTTTGGATATATTGTCTTTTGTGGTATAAAAAAACCTCCTCAATATTTTATTAATATCATGTTCCCTAACGAAGGGAAATTTATCCAATGCACAATCTATATTAAAAAATAGTTATTAGTTATGTTATCATAGATTTAAAAATAATTTAGATTATGCTTACTCTTAATTATTTTTGACACATTCAGGTCCTTGAAGCCAATATTTGCCTGCCTCCCATCAAATGTAAATTTTGAGGCCAATTCTTCGGTAAACAATATTTTGCACGTTGCATATAAAAACTTTTTCAATTCTGTTCCCGACTGCTTCATAAAAATATCTATCTGTTGATCAATATAGTACATACATTAAAATTATAACTTGTAATAATATCACAAATATGATCATACCAATTCTATTTTCACGTCTTCACTTGCTTCTAAAAGCGATTCATTAAATAGTTTGAATTTATCCAAATTATGGAATGGGAGTAACAGGTCTGATGCATGATTACGAGTGATTTTGTGTGTAATTTTTAAATTATTATCTCTTAGATGAATGAACTCTTTTAATAAAATTTTTTGATCGCGTTTAATATCGCCTATGGCCTGTTTCAACTCGTTCCATTCTTTTTTTTCAACAACAACATATTTTAATGGACATGGTTGAGACAGGATTGGTGTAGGTTTATCAGGTGGTATTATTTTTACATGTCGTGGTTTTTGTGTTGAGGTAAATGGAACTATTCCACCTAAAATTGATTATTACAGTTAAATAATAAATTAAAATTTATAATATCTTTATAAAATTAACTTAATCAAAACAGTTCTTACCACGTTTGACTTCACAGAAATCGAAATAGTCCATTTTTTCAGTGGGTGGAGTGTATTGACCATGAAAATAGGGATTAATTTTAAATAATTAAAATGATTAATAGTATTTCTTATTTCTTACTGTGAATGAATGGTTGGCTATTTGGAATTTCCTGTGCATTTTCTTCTTCCGATGACATGTTATTATTCTGAAGATTGTATAAAAGTATGTATAAGTGGAAAAAATACTATAATATTTTGAATTTCAATTTTTATGATTTTACATTGCATATCTTCCGTTTTAAATCTAGTTTTTGTACAAAAAAAACTTTCGGAAGGAGTTGCATATATAGATAAAAGACATGAATTGAAAGGCGTTTCATAAAAATTAACTAAATTTAAAAGTTTGACTGTTTCGACAATTATTTCACAATCTTCATTGACAATTCCAACTATTTTATAAACCTCGTTATGTATTAAACAATAATTATTCGGAAATGCAACAGATATTGTAAATTCTTTTAACACCACTTTTTTAAAGTGATTATTTCGAAGATATTTTCCTAATATAGGATAAATTTTTTGCACATTTTTACGTTTTAGATTATAGTTTTCTATTGTTCTATTATAAAATTGTTGTAATGGCAAAAATCCTGTTTTTAATTTTAATTTAATAGTTGATAAAAAGTTTTCAAATTTAAATGCACTAATGTCATCAAGAGAAGAAAATAATGCACAATCGCCGCTCAAGTGCATTAAACTATGGACATTAAAAGTAGCACTTCCTGCTCCGTAAAGTACTTCAAAATCAGAGCAAAATCTTCGGAGTAAAATTTTTGCAGACAAATTCTGTGTTCTGCAATATTTTTCGTTGAGCAAAATTGTTATAGCGCAGCATAATAATAGAAAGTGTTGGTAGTATTTTTCAGAAAGCACATTATGCAAAACGACTGGCCCTGTATATAAAAGAAAATGTCTCAGCTCCGTTGCCTTCCAACGATCCAATTCGTCTAAGCTCCTGGGCTGTCTATTGAATTCGAGCGGAAGTTTCATTAGCAGCAATGAATTCGATATATGTCTGATTTCACTTTGCGGCAACGAGTAGGAACACTTTCTTTTTTTTATCCATAGATTTAAAAGCTGCATCATTACACCTAGTAGTACGCAATGCATGTAATCTATAGGTACTTTCGATACGCAGCCAAAATCTATACGTTCCAATGCAATCGCCTCCATAATTTTGTGATGCTGAGGCTGTTCTCTGTCTCTGAAACTCACATCTGTCCTCGGGACTGCTTCTTTTGTCCCATTGAAGGGAAAAACTATATGACCTGGTCCAAGCCTCGTACCTTTTATAGTGCATTTTGTGCAAGAATAATATCCCGAGTGTAATTTAACTCCTAGAACTTTTGCTCTAGCGTCAGAGTCACATATTAAAGCTCTTATTTTTACTCTTACAAATTTGTTTTCGTATTCTAATCCAAGACTTTGCAAAAGTTCCATTTCTTGCACAAAATCTTTTAAAAAAATTTGAAAATCAATAGATTTTGTCTTACCATGGTAAGCAGCTACCACAAATATATCTTCAAATCCAACAAAATTTATCATTATTAGCCACAATTGGCTTTTGCTACTTTTTGAAATTGGTAGACCATCAATGCCAATATCAATTTCAATATCAGTTATATTTCTTAAATTTTTATACTTTTCTAGAAAATGTGCAACAGCTTTAGAAATACCAATGTAAAAGTAAGTGGTGCCCGGTTCTATAATGCAAATATCAGCTTTTCTTGGTGTTTTCTTCAATGATCTAACATCTGATGGGAGCCACGGGAAATACTGATGTAATACTGCAAGTATTTTACTCATAGTACGTCCACAAATGGTCGTGTCCACTGCAATTCTTTGCAAATCTCTCAATTGGTGTATTTCTGAAGTGCTGCACCTTTCTTCTGTTTCATCCGAACTTTGAAGATATTCAGTGGAATAATGTTGTATTTGTGGAGTGCTGGAGCTTTCTTCTGTTTTATCCAAACTTTCAAGATATTCAATGGAATTGTCGGTTTCAATTATATTACCTTGCACCGGTATAGGCAAATCAACAAGTGTGAATTCTATGTTGTTTTTTTTTACTGCACATACTAATTTTCTTTTCACTTCGTTCGCGACTTCCCTATCGTACGCTCTTTTGGACATTTCCCTTTTAATAATATTATTATTTATTATATATTTTAATTCTAATAATATAGTTTAATTAATATAATGTACTATTACGTTTCTTTATTTTACGCACGAGGAAAACTTGTTGTCGCCGCAACATCCAATTAGCAATTGGTTATTTCACAACTAATAGAAATGAAAATTTACAATACATTCGCACTAAATTCATTTCGAGTTCAGTTAGTTTTGTCATTCAAGTCCATAGACGGCACTCATTCGTAATACGACATAATGCTGAACTAAGAGCCGTCAGACGTAACAAAAACGGAACTCATTGACGGAACTTATTGAGTGAGTTCCGAGTGCGTTACTTGGGTACCCATGATAACTGTGCGCCTGCACATTCATTCGTATTTATTTTATTTTTGCTAAATTTTATTTAATTCATTACTATCGATATTTATTATATATAATATAAAGATATTTTTATATGTGCAACGTGCGATTACCTGATGAAAATTTACAAAAAGTAGCAAAAATTTTTGTAGCATAGTGTATAGTGAAAAATCGTTCGCGTCTAAATTTATAAATACGTTATAATAACACAATCCCATTCACGCGCTCTCAGAGGCAAAAAATAAGGGAAATTAGGCGTTTAGATTGTCGATTAGACCCAAGTCCACCACTTCATGGTGTTTTCAAACTCACGGAAAGAGTACAAAATTTATGTACTGGCTAGAAAAAACGATTATTTATTAATGTGTTATATATATAAAATTAGTAACAAATTAAAAACAAACATAATGTTATATTAACAATATATTTAATTACAATAAATACAAATTAAATATATTGGTAATATATATACAAATTAATTGCAGACAGCATGTTTCTGCTTGAAACTAAAATTATTATAATTATTTAATTCAATATTTAGTATCATTGGTTTTTAGTTATATTTCATTTTTTAATCTTTTCGGCATTGCTTTAATAAAATTTTTTATTGCTGCTGAATCAATTTTATTCAGATTCTTCTAATAAAGCAGTCTTCATTTCTTCCTTCGAAGAAAATATTTTCTGGTTTCGTTTTCTATATAAAATGATCTATAAATTTTGAATAGGGTTAATTTTAGAAGATTGGGAGGTGTATTTTTACAATAGTTGTTCGACAGACATACAATCACAATAGTTGTTTGAAGTTGCGGCGAGCTTATTTAAAGGTCTTTCTATTTTACGTACAATGAAACGGTTTTTAAATCCAGATCAAAAATTTCATTCAATTTTTAGCAATATACTACTTTTTCTGTTTTCCATATTTTACAGTACGCCATTAACCGTAATTTTTATATATTTGAACATTTTTCAAGTTATTATTGTCGTTAATTAATAGATAAATGTTTCAACGGTCCTTTTCCGCGTAACTAATAAACTTATTTCATTAAATATTGAGCTGTAGTCAATGACTAATTTGTTTGCATAAGTTTAGTATGTCGAAAACTAAAGAGGAGAGCTAATTTACTAGTCGGATACTTTTCTGATGCAAAAATAAGGAGTAATTTGATAGTTTATTACATTGTTTTGTTTTTTATTAAATATAAGTAATAAATCCTTATTATTTTCAATAAAAAACGTGCTCATTGGTGTTCTTAGACTTTTGTGACTCACTGTATGTAAATTACTTATGTAAATATATATATTTTCAATTATATTTCTCTTTAAAATAAGCAAGTTAAAATGTATATTGATAGCGATTTTTGAATTTAGAAAATTTTCAAGACGAAAGCTAGATGTTGGGGGTCATATATGTACGAAGAATTATTCCACTATAAATACAGATACTTATAAGTGAAAAATGCAGAACAAGCGCTAAATTGTAACGGACATTAATTCCAAGTGACAAACAAAAAATCAACTGACTTCAACACGAATTAAAACAAGAAATAACTAACAACAATTGCAAAGAATTTAATAAATATATCCACTCAATCACCATAAAGCAATTTGGACAGCTACGAAGCGACTCCCTAAATACAAGACAGCGACACATGCCCTACCTAGAACCAACGGAACAAATAGCCGTTGCTTTTGACGACTATTTAACTAAATTTTTTAAGCTACACAACACCATACAAGCTCACTGAAATAAAATACTCAATGACTTATCAACACCCATTCCTATGAGCCTACTTCTCAAACATTAACATTTTACGCCTCCCGAAGTTAAAAATCTCATTCAACGGCTATCGAACAAAAAATTCGCGTACTATGATCTCACAACTGCCAAAATATTAAAGAAACTATTTAAAAAGTTATCGTTCTACTCATATATATATATATATATATATATATATATATATATATATATATATATATATATATATATATATATATATATATATATATATATATATATATATATATATATATATATATATATGTATAACAGCATCATCCGTACACTATTTTTACCCCTACTTTGGAAAATTGGCATAATATTAATGATCCATAAGCCCAAAAAATCAATTCGCCTTTCCCTGTTATAGATTCATAGGCCTACATTAGTGGGGAAATTATTCTAAAATGGCTTTATCCCATCCCCAAAGGCGAAAATGTAATGCTTCATCACCAATTTAAGTTTATGAAGTCAACCACGCGATGACACTATCCACCAGTGTCATCGCGTGGTTGAATTGATTTGAATCTTCTCTTGAGCAGAAAAAAAACACTACCCCAGTAATATTTTTGAATATAGCACCATGCTTTCTATCGAGTATGGCATTCTGGGCTTCTCTGGAAGCTCAAGATAATTCGTTCTACCCCAAACTTCCTTATATTCAAATCCTACATATCGGAGTAATATTTTCAGATTGTTGAAAATGTTGAACAGAGATAATGTCGAGGTGCGTTATATAGGATTCATTTTCGACAAACAATTACCATAGAACACGCATACAAAATTTAATGGAAAGGAATGCAACGGACGATGGAGGCAGCTGCTGCGATCCTTAAACGCGAGATTAAATTGGTATCTTACAATACAGTACTGAAGCCAATCTGTTCGTACGGACTTGAACTTGGGGGTTCGAAGAAGCATTCGAAATCCCTCCAAATCCAAATACTACAATCTAGAATCATTTGTAAAATCGTCAATGCCCCATTTATTATTGTCATATACCGTGACCTAAATGTTCCTTTTGTATATGAACTGTGCATAACTCGTTACAAAATATTCCACTCCAGTATAAATTACCATTATAATTCTCTTATTCAAGAACAATTGTCAACTACTCTACTAATAAACACCCAACGACGTCTTAAAAGTCAATGGCCTCGTAACCTATTAACCCCTTAAAGTAATCAAGAGAGGCAGAGAAATATCGATGGATGTTTACTCCTTCATCATACTGTCCTGTCAATGTACCCCTGTTAAAAAATCTGCAGGGCACAACATACACACATATATTTGTAGATATCATAAAAAATATATATAGAACTTTTCATAATGTATAGCAAACGTCGATCTTTCTCAACTGTTTCTTTATTTTTTCCATATTCTTTAAAATTACAACGTGCAAACATGTTCTTTGGTTTTATTGGCGGAATAAACATATTCTCCGGTTCTACTAAGTAAATAAATTTCGATGCGTCTCGAAAATGCTCATACTTGACATTACGTTGAATCATACCTTTTTGTACCACGAAAAAAGGGTGCTATGGCAGTTGTGCATGACTTGTACTAGAGGGACCTTTTTAAAATTTTTGCACCAGCTGAAAAATGTGTTATATCAATTGTGAATTGTAGTGGATAGGACTATGTCATATACGAGTCGTACGAAAATTACTCAGTGTATGAAAAGCAGAACGTATGCATAGTATAAGAAATTATTCAGAAAACGAATATATCCGAAATCAAGCGAAGTGATTTAAAAGTAAAGATCAAAGAACTTACAAATGAAACTTTCAAAATTATTTATTGAGCAAATATATGGATTAGAAAATATTTTTTATCCGTAGAATGTTTACAGTGCAGTTTGTTATGTACAAATGTTATGGGCCATACATAACGAACTCCACTATACGATTCTATTGCAATAATTATATCCCTATATCCGTATATCCCTATTAATATAAACAATTCTGGTTAGCTTCACCGTTCTGTTTGGATAATACCTGAGGAAATGTATACTGACAAATAATCAGCTTATAATTGAGCAGACACGAATCCCTTGCATTGACAGTCATAACATTAACACCTTAGACTTGTTCTGTACATGCGACCCCGATAAATATATCATCAACACACTATCGCCTCTAGGTTCGTCAGACTACTGTCATATCAGCTAATTTCTTATACAAAAACCACTAAGTTAAAGACAAAGCTCGTAAAAAGGCAGTTTATCAGTACGAGAACACAAACTGGGACGATCTGAATAGCTTTAGGAGTTTTAATTGATCACTGTCTCGTCAATAATGAAAAGTGCGAAACTTCCGGTCTTATAGAGCCAACCCTTCTGAGGAAAACCGGAGGATGTTTAAACGAGCCAGAAATGACTGTAATGCTCTCATCAGTAGCGTTAAATTTATCACGACCAAAAGATGCAAAAAAATACTGGGGTAATTTTACAAATGAATCAAAAATTCCGCCTGCTCATCCATCCCATCGCTATTTCATAATGAAACTCCAGTTGTCAGTTCAAGAGATAAGGCCAATTTGTTTGCATCTTCCTCTCTTCCAGATAGTGTTTTACGTCCGCCTGTTAGTGGAAAATGCGTGCAGCGCGTTGAAATTCAAAATAGTATCGAAGATTGCCGCAAAGTTATTAGAAGGAACATTTCGAATTGTTCCATAGAAGTTGTTTTGGATGGCTTCAAGTTTGTTACTTCTAATCCAATCCATTGTTTCGCTGATGACAGTACTTCTAGTTTTTCATACTCGTTTCCTCATTCCTGTTATTTCTCTTCGGTCATGGAGATGGAATGAAAACGTATGTTAAACTCATTAATTTTGATATAGACAGTATATTACTTTGGAGCTCAAAGAACACAATTGAATTTAGTACTTCCAAACCACAGAGCTGTCTCTAAAGCGAAACCGAAATCTCCAGCAATTATCCATAAATGGTACTTTCAGACTTTAAACCAAACAATTTCCCATTCTTGGTATGTGTGTTAATGGGAACGTCCGTTGGAATGAACACATATTTAATATTACCAAAAATACTATAAAATGATTAGGTTTCCTTAAGCGATTCAAGAAATTTTCCACTCTATCTGATCTAGCCAATATATTCAAGGGAATTATATTCCATTCACAGCAAGTTGGAATATAATTCCCATGTATGGGCAGCTGCTTCTAAAACGTTATTGCACTTGTTACATGGGATACAAAATTAAGCGCTCAAATTAATAGACAACATTAATATTACGGAGTCATTAGACTTACTGGAACACCAACGTTATGTCTCCTGTCTTTCCTTATTTTATCATATATCCATAGTTTATCAATGAATTGACTTGTTGAATTCCGCCCCTACAATTATTTCATCTTAATACATGTTTCGCCAAGAATGCAGATTGGTTTAGCCTTAATCCTCTTTTCGGGCGTATACTAAGGAATAAAGTTTTTTTTAAATCTTAGGATCAGAATGTGGAATCTCCGACTTTGTCCTTTCTAATACTTCCCGCACGCGAGATGTACAAAAACATTGGAAGGGTATTCAAAATACCTTTAGCGCAAGTGATTTGTTTATTTAAAAATAGGGTACGCTTTTTCGTTAAGTTGACGATTAGCTATTAATCAATAGTTTCAGAAAAATATCTAAGTATTACTTCACCATTGAAATTATAACTCTAGAATACATTGGATGAAACTAGAAATCTACTGGTTGGCCAATTGAGTCCAAATCATTTTGTACTAACAATGAACTATGCTTTTCTGTGTACAATAGATGCTGTTTAATATTGAGTACGATTATTTCTGTTTATTTCTTACAGTAATATTACATCTGTTGAAGTTTAGTTTCAAACACATTTGGAGCAAAAATTGTATGGTGTTTCCATTTCAAGCTGTTAGAATTCGGAAATGAAATTTCAAATGAGTATGACTTCACATTTACGTTAAACTATTTAAGCAGATATAATTAATTTTTTTGTGGGTGATTACATAATATAATATATTGAATACTTGAAATACATCAAGAAGGATTGTCGAAATATTTCTTGTTTTTTTCGAGCATTTACAATTACACAAAAAATGAATTATTTTAATATGGTCTTACTTCGTTTAAATAAAAAATTATTGTTTCGAAAACCCCGGTAGAAACATAAATCCAATAACATTACTTAACCTGCAGAGGCTTTATCTGTTTCTAAAATTCTTCATTTATTTACCCTTGCTTTGGTATATGTGTATGTAAGGTCGAATTGGTTATATGTTACAGTATGTGAAGCGTTTTATAAGGTAGTTCTTTCAGAATGCGACCAGTAATAGTTCATATCCTGCTACTTTCATAGCATTCAAGTTTAATTTTATTTCATTCGTTAGATCTTGTTGGATAACGTTTTTAATTTCAGAAGAAACACTTTTTTTTAATTAAATTTTATTGTACTGATGGTGCCTCAATTGGTTGGAAAGTTTGAATTAGTTTTACTATAATTTTTGGAATTCTTGCCCAGATTCGACTAGTAATTATAAGTACCGGAACCGTGCTTTTGTTCTTTTAGTTGCGTTTGTGGCGCTTTCTATGCTGTGTGCATACGTGTGGTACTGGGATAAGGGACGTATTAAAATTCGGAACGTTAAGTTAAGGCAGTTACGACCATACTCAGAGAATACCTTACTTAGTCGGTGCATTCGGAACATTAAGTTCAGCCAGTTACGACGATACTCAGAGAATATCTTACTTGTACGCAGCTTTTGCGAAAATTGTGAGGTTGATTCGAAGGTTAGCAAAGAGGCGTACCCACCATAAGAAAAAAAAATGATGCCGAATACAAAAAGGCAAAACGGAGACATGAAAGCTGTTAATTTCTCCATTAGAAGGAAAAGAGAGAGAGAGAGAGAGAGAGAAATGCAACAACAAAATGTCCCGAGGAAAAAAATAATTCTTGTAAATGATATTCAAAAAAAAAATGAAACCAGGTGGAAGGGTCAAAAATTTAATTTGCATGCAATTAAAAAAAACTATATATAAAAAAAATTCTCAACAAAAAAAAACAGAAAAGGTAATGGAAATGGTAAAGATAACCGACGAGTGAAGTGAGGGAGAACTAGATATTGAGTCTCTCCCTTGGTCAATTGTTTGAAGTGTCCCTTTTGTGACGACGATGAATCTCTTCACTGCGCCCGCTATTTCAAGGAATTAGAGTTGCAAGACCGGTAATTTGCGGAAGGAGGAATCTTGAATAAAAAAACATAACAAAAAATTTTTAATTAGAACAAAAATATAATATTTCATATCAGAAAGTCAAATATATTCTTAAATTTAGTTAAAAATAAAAATTTTCTTTTCTTTCGCAATATTTTTTGTTTTCTTAAATTTTGTTTAGTGTACTTCATTATTTTTAAAAGTTTTCGGACGTACATTGCTATATAAGAATATATTCAGTTTTCGTGTAATTTATACACGAAAATTGTGAACACATTTTTTTTGTTTTATTAGTGTTCAATGTTAATTTTTTCCCCAATATTTATTACTTTATTCATTAAAAAGAGTAGTTTTATTCATTACAGTTAACAATACATCACCAAAAATAAAAATAAAAATACAAACTTCACATGATAAAAAAGTAGAAGGGAAAAGCATTGCACCCTGTAAAAAAATGAATAGGCGAGGAATATTAGGGTTAGCTGTGAGTACAGGTTGCCGGAGAAGTTTTCCCGCAAACTGATCAGCGCGTGCCGATACTCCTATCGTTTAGTAGGATATGCCTAATATTGCTGAGTACAGGATTATTCAATGGGTCGCTAATAAAGTTGAGGCAGCTTGGCTGTCAGTAAAGTTGATGATAATGCGTCGATTGATATGTGTATAACTGTCAGGAATGACAACAGCTGCCTTCATAGCCCACAGCTGCCCATAGTGTTGACCTACCATATACGAAAGACTCCACAATGTAGATCACAGATTTGTATCCCATTGACCACAATAGCTACAAAAAAAGTTGTATTAAGGTCGGTCGCCGTATCCGTGATAGAATTACGCATTCATCGAGCCCTTTCAAGTGTTCGGAAAAAAGTTGCTTGCAGATAGACAGGTAGATAAAAGTATTATTAAACCTATTTAGAGACGTAAATATTCTCAACACTGCTCCCAGCCAGGGTTCTAATCTGAATATTAAAGGGAACTTTCGAAGTGGAGAGAGAGGATGTATTTCTTTTCAAGTTGGGTGTAGCCATAATTATTTTGACTAAATTATGGAGGGAATGATTAGCGAGGGCTTTGTGAAGCAGTAAAGAGGTGGAGTTTCGGCCAGTTTCGATTAGGATTAAGTTTACTGGGGATGTCCGATGTGGTGCAATGGCTAGTCTAATGCAGTAGTTAAAAGCTGTTATGACATGTATTAACTCTGCTATTAGAATTTTAAAAAACTTTCCACTACCTGAAAAATGTGTTATATTAGGTATGAGTTGTAATGGATAGCGCTGCCGCATAATGCATATGCAACGCATACAAAAAGCACTGAGCGTATGCCTAGTATAAGAAATAATTCAATTCAGGAAACGAAAAAAATCCTAATCGAGCAAAGAGCACTTAACGTAAAACTCAAAGAATTAAAAATAAAACTTAGAATATTATTTTTGATTAAACCAGTTATGCTGGTTTCGGCTCCACTTTTTTCTGTTGAAAAGTCCGAATCCGTCAAATTTGCAGCGTCAAATTTGTTAGATGGGATGCGCACAGATAACTATGAAGAGTTAAGTATACATATTTGTATTCCTGTACAACGGCTGTGTTCCGAGGATTTGGACGATAACCCGTATCAGTTCTAAGTTAGTTTCTTGCTAAAGAGATAGGAAGTCTCTTTTTTTATTTGTGGTCTTCACATTTGATTACAGACTTCTGGTTATAAAATTAAATAGGTGTTCAGTGGGAATATTAAACAATAACTAGCGCATGTGTAAGTGTAAGTGTCAACTAGTGACATGGACGTCAGCCTCAGGATTCCTTCACCCTCCGAAAGCAGGAATTATTTTCCGTTTCCCTAAGCCTCATCACCAGACAAAAAAGCCAGACAACCACTCTACCAATATTTCATCACACAAAAACCCAAACTTCAATCACAACAAGAACAACCGAACAAACCCGAACTTGTCTATACTAAATATATTAATTAATTTTCCCTCCCTTCAAACTAACCCGAACTTGTCTGTACTAAATATATTCATAAATCCCCCCCCCTTCAAACCATCATAATTATCTCCATTTCACCCGACGTAAAATTTAAAGCGAACCAGTTCTGTCCATAATGACGTCATAAAAATAAACGAGTACCGTTACGGTAAATTTACAAATGCCAAATATTGACGAAGTTTTTTGATCCAAAATTGATCGTTTTCCTCCACGCCTGCCTCAATAAAGTAAAGGGCACAATATTTTGCAAGTGGTTTGCTAATGCGTCCCAAGAAAAAATCATTAACAACCTCACAGACTAAAATATGGTATAGACAAACAATATCCACGCGTGACGGTATTCAACCCTTTACGGTTATCGTTGTCTTAATATTCGATGGTTACGACCTTCCTTCTAACAATAGTAACATATTCCATAGATTCGCAGTGAAAACTTATTATTCCAACAGCATGTGATGCCGCAACTGCCAAGAACAGGACCAAACAGTTAAACATTGCAAAGTTTTGGAGCCTCACCCACAACTACCATGTTCACGTAATTTTTGCGTGAAATGCAAAACAAGCTCGCACTGTTCAGCAAATCGTTGCTGCATGTCGTACGCGGAGAGAAAAACTATGCTCAAAGTAAAGGCGGATAACAAATGTCCCACGGCTGCTGCAACAAAAATGTTCAATAAAACCCAAATAGGTGCATCTGCAGTACAATCCAACACCTCTTCTGAGTTCGTGCGTTATCTTATCCCCTTCATATACTAGAATCCTAATCTTTGCCACCTGCTTGCTTCTATTCACCTCACCATTCAGATTCTCGGTCGTCAAATGAAAAGAAACAATTCCATCGATTGAGAGAGAATGGGATTATAACCGGCTCTTTTTCCATCGTTGAGGAAATCGCAACAGCTCGAGTTTCGTTCTCCTCAAACAACCATCTCAGTATTGAATGTCGTAGAAGCAAGAAGTCTTCACAAAAAATATCACCGATTTCGTTTTCTTCCATATGGACTTTGAATCAACCAATATCCCTTGAAGAGTTCAAGGCCTTTTTGAAATCGTTCAAGGAGTGTTCATCTCTGCCAGGTATTTCCAAAGTTTCTATAGCAGTTACTATAAAACCTGTAGCGGTTATTACAGCGAAAGTTTCTGTAGCGGTTACTATACAAAACGACAACTTTTTCAACCTTTGGGTTACAATTACAGACCCAAATAACTATTGTCTGGCATATCTACGATTCTGAATAAGGTACTAGATACTAGCTTTAACCAGGTTATTGCTGAGCAGCTCGCACGCACCAACATGCCTGCAGGTCGGACATGAGATCCTAACTATGCTTCTACATCTACAACATGTACTCGATCGCTAAAACGTAGATTATGTGGGCAGCTTATTTCCCTGGACAGAAAAAGCATGATCGTATCTACACGCACAGGGTTATTTCACAGTTGGCCGAGTGGGAAGTTGATTCACTCATCTTATGCCTGCTGCGATCATATTTGTCTAGTGAACCTTCACGGTTAAGCCGAACTGTCTTTTTTCGTCTAAACACATTACAGAAAATGGTACCCCACAAGGTTCCCCTCTATTCACTAATCTCTTCAGTACATATATTCACTCTTTGTTCCATGCCCGTTTATCAAAGACCACTTATTCTATCTATGCGGACAACCTCTTCGAGCTGGTACCACAACCTACCACTCAGAGCCAATCAACAACATCAGCAAGTTCAGCTCAGCCGTCAACAACTGGAGTAGTAATAATTGTGCAATAATAGATACTTCGAACCCACCATGTCTCCATGATTGTATGAGATGGAATTGTACCTCAAATAGATTAACGGTCTCTCCGTTCGGAAATGTTGGCCTTGCTGGAAAAAGAGTTGTGCCGAAAATGGATAACATTTAAGCAAACCTTTTTATATATAATATATCCGGCTGAGTTGGGTGCAATGGTGGTACGCTAGTTGGTCTAATAAGATTAAAAGTTAACGAGCATGTTTATTTTAACAGGAAAAGATGGAATAGTTTAAATGTCATTCTGGTAATATTCTTTTATGTAAATAATTTTTAATTCAACAATATATTTAATTAAAATTGTTTTAGATATGTTATCACAATCTAAGAATTATATGTGTATACATCTGCTGCGATGGATCCAACCATGATTCAGCTTGCTTGAAAGAATATTTTATGTGAAATGTGAAACTTGCTTGAAAGAATATTTTCGAAAAACAGCGAAATATAATTTATTTTGGGTAAGTCAAATATTTGTTTCAAAATAAAATGTAGGTGATAGTGAATATCCTCTGGAGCCATGGATATTAACACCGTATAGAAACGGTGCATAAAAACTGGATAATCCATGAAAAAGCAAGATCAATTGTGGAGCATACAATTAGAATTTTGAAAGGAAGTTGGAAGTGATTATCGGGCGAAAGAAATATGCGGTATGTGTACTTTATAAAGTATGTAAAAGAGTGAATGAATGCTCCGCTCTTCACAACATTTGTAGATACTACCAAGTAGATTTTGAGGAAACTGAATTGCTTCCAGTGGAAGAACAAATCGCTGCATTACACGTACAGATAGATGATAACTTAACAGCATCACTTTGATCAGGGGCAGAGGGGTTTCGAAATACCGTAAAATAAAATATTAATCAAGTTTTCCACTTTTTGCAGGTATCTACAACTACAAGATAGTAACATACTGTTTTATACATAAAGTGAATGGTTATGTGGAATAAACGTCAATCAATATTATTGCTCCTAGGGTATTATGTTAAGACTCAGTATTTTAATAAATCACGCGACCAGTGATGCTTAAGTCTTCGCAGTTCTTTCTTGGAAAGGAAGTGGAGGATAGTTCTTGAGCAAAGGATTAGCATGATTGGAGACACGGGAATGTAAATTTTTATAAAGAGACACAGCTATGTCAAAAACAAATGGTACTTCAATAATAGAATATTTGTTTTTCGCGTATAAAATATATTTTTTATTTAAAGTGTATCCTATACTTAATTATTTTCAATACGTATTCATTTTTTATTTCACAAATATAATTTTATTTCACCTTTTTTATTTTGAATAGCGATTATCTTTTCCGCAATTTCTCTTTGCAATTGTATTGTAATAACTACTGCTTTAATTTATTTGCTTCAGCTAATATTTTCTATGTTCTCCAATTTTCTTCAATTTGTTCCTGAGTATACACATGCCTCTAATATTTTATTTTTGTTATTCCTTCGATAACAGAAGTTTTCTTTGCGAGATGTCGGTGGTTCCGTCGTTAGAACATCCTGCTCTGCGGTCATCTCTGTTTCTTCGGAAGGCCCCGCCAAATTTCGCTGTACTGCTGATGCTTTCGTTGTCATTTCTTCCTGCTCCAAAATGCCCAAATAAAATGCACCTTATGACACTTTCTGGAGTGCTGATTGCACAGCACATATATTTATAATGCTTTGTTGCGCAGTTGAAAATGGCTTCCATTTAAAGTGATGAGGACGAAGTAACTCAGTCTTTGCCAGTGAATATTTATGTTGAACTGTAGTGGGTACTACTAAATTGCCTCTTTTTCAACAATAGAAAGCATTGAGTTCGTTTTCGATCCTGAAATTTTATTCATAAAATTTTCCCATTGATACACAACTTTAAAATAGAGTACATAACGAAAATATGCTATACATAACAAAATTATCATTGATGTACTTATGCATCGATGTACAAGAAAATCAATAAATTACTTTATTTACAGTTACGAAATATTCTTGAAATCGGAATCCCTTGGTTTAATTATACTTAGGCCGAAGATATTCATTCATATCCCATATCATGTGTGCACCAAAACCACGTGATAATAAACAACAAATGATTGCCCTCTTATGATATATATATTTCTTGCATGAAAGTAGTGATAACTCATTTTATGTTTATTACATTGATTTCGAGTATCACAACGGATCAGGGTACTCCTTTCGAATAAAAATTCTTCGACTTCATTACTAGAGCAATAAGAACATATAGAATAAGAACTACGGCGTATTATTTGTAAAGTAACGGTTTAGCTAAGATTCCACAGGCAAATAGATGCTGCACTGAAATCACTCGACCCATTACCAACTAGTTAGTTAGGCTTTGAGTCTTAGAACTTCAGTTTTAGAAGACTAAGCGTGTTTTGCAGCAGAGCCAGTGAACGATCAAACCTTACGTATCCCTGGTGATTTTCCATTATCTCGACGAACTATTGTTATAGCAGCTTGCATACTGCTGTAACTTGAGCACACATTACCGAGTGTAGCACCAACTAATCATCGTGCTCGTAATTATAATTTTTTTTACTGACGGAACTTAAACACTGTTCTCATGTTTTTAAAAGTATAGATAGGCAGAAAAGTTATATAGTGTGCTGGTGCCTATATTGTATACCAGTGCCATTCAAGCATCCGCTAGTTGCTCGGAAATTAAGGATGAATCGTTAACAATATCTTGCCCGACATACATGCGAGGCATAGTTCTACTTTCTTATCTACCAACTATTCTATTGATATTTTTCCATGCCTCCTTTGAATTAGATCTAGTATCAATTGAGGAGGTAAAATTATTCCAATATGTATGCTTACCTTTTCATACCATCTTGACAATGGCGTTTTTGTACCTCAATTCCATTAAATTAGTCTGGCAAGGAAGTCGCTAACATGTTTTCCATGCTGAGTTTTTCAATTTAACTGCACTCGCTATTACGATAGAAAACAAGACTGGTTGGCTTCTTATTTTTCCAGTAAAAGACGGTATATTTATGACAGCTGCTCGTCTTAAAATAACAGGTTGGTGTGGTGTGCTGGTGCCTACAGTCTTAGATCACAACTAATTGTCTGCTTACATTCAATATTGCGCAAGAACTTCGTAGTTTTTAAGCACTGAGAGCACTCGAACTCCAATAAAAAATAGTGACATGATAGGCAACTTATGCCCTTTGTTTAAATGTATAATTAGTTTTACAGTCAACTTACATGCAAAACGAATTTCGGGGATTTTTAGTAATCTAACGGTGATTCGACGATTGGTCAATATTATTTTCTTCACTTCATCAATATTTTCGACTGTTGTTGACGTACTCGGGCG
Source organism: Atherix ibis (assembly GCA_958298945.1). Lineage (NCBI taxonomy): Eukaryota > Metazoa > Arthropoda > Insecta > Diptera > Athericidae > Atherix > Atherix ibis. The sequence continues at coordinate 37,714 of CATQJD010000107.1, read as the reverse complement.
AATGGCATGTTTTTCGTCGTTCACATTTTCTCGGCCCTCTGAGAACATTTTGTACCACCGATAAACGTTGCTTCGGTCCAAGGTAGCTTCACCATATGCCACAGTCAACATTCGGAATGCGTCCTCTGAGAACATTTTGTACCACCGATAAACGTTGCTTCGGTCCAAGGTAGCTTCACCATATGCCACAGTCAACATTCGGAATGCGTCCACGCAATTAATTTTGCTTTTCACACAAAATTTGATACAGATTTTTTGATTCATTTTTTTGGAATGGGCAAAAATCGAAGACGAGCCAAAACACGTGCAAGTAAAGCACCTATCAAAAATTAACTGAACATTCAAAACGGCCGAACTTGTCGGCATAAGTGAGAAACATGAGTACCAACATAACGCCACAACAAAACTAAAATCGAATGTACGAAACCGGCGGAAATTCAAAATTAGCGATACTTTTGAGCAGATCTTATATTTGTAGTACATTTTAATATTTTTTATAGTAAAATGGTACCCGGGTTTATAGCTTAATTTTAAGGTAATAGATGGGTAAGGACCGGTGGAGAAGAATCTGAGATTTTTTGGTTTAAATAAAGTTCCTATACATATTGCCGATTGTCTGTCCTTATACTCTATAATCTAAGGTGCTATCTGATGAATACGTCATAGACGGAACTTTTTGGAAGCAAAATTAATTTCAGAGATGAAATGAGAAAATATGTTAAAATTCCTGAGAGAATATGTCAAAATCATAAAACAATTTTATGATGCTACCGTCGTGTGCAAGAGAAACGATTATATAAAGTGATCAAATGTTTCATCTTTTTCTTACATACAACATTTCACTTTTCTGCTTAAAACCATAGTACACGGTATATTTCTGAGACACTGATGTCACGAGAAAATGTTGCAAATCGGTTTCAAATTGGTTTCATATTCCGTATATGACGATATACATACGAAAAATATGGATAGTACAGGGTATGCGTGTTTTGTCCCAAAAGATACGTACAAATTTGCAACCAAGGTGGTTGCTTATGATATGGTTGGATGTATAGGCGGAAAATTGTTATACCTCAAAATGTGGGTAGTACATGGTACGCAACCATGTCAGTGCCGACTTCGCATATATATGCGGCGGCTTCTTAGCACACAACTGGCCATACTGCATCTACCGCATTCTACAGACGGAAATCTCGCGCATTATTCCGGAAGTTGTCGAAGATTTCCTGAAGGTAAATGTTTGCATAGCATTTGCTTAGTTATTATCTTCAAAACCGAAACCGAATAGGAGACGGTACCGCGGATCTTCAATGAGCGATGGCTATTTACCAACATCATTGGTGCGGTTGATGGAAAGCACGTTGTGATGATCGAACCGGCTAATGGTGTTAGTGTTTTTTATAATTATTAATGTATGATTCAATTATTTGTTGGTCCGCTGATTTGGTAAAACGTTCGTCGCTTTTCTTTCATTTCTGTATATATGCAAACCCTCTTATTGATGGGAATCGTGGGTGCGGAACATAAATTATTTTATGTTGACGTCGGTCACAATGGTCGTTACGTGTTCAACCATTGCACTTTCAACAAGCATTGACCACCAAGCAACTGTGCATCACAGAATTCTCTGCCTGGTCGAGAATTACCTGTTCCGTATATACTCATGCCGGACGATGTGGCACCCCTATGCGGTCAAATGTCCTAAAACAATATGCTCAACGCTATTTGACGATATAAACTTGGCCAAACACGCCGGATAATTGAAAATGTCTTCAGCATCATGTCCGCGTATTTTCGCGTGCGACTCAAGCCAATTTATTTGGATGCCGAAAAAATTAAAAATTTTAAATACAAAGGCAATGTGATGAGCCCAAGTAAGTAGCGCGCCAGTCAGCCGGAGACGGTACCGCGGATCGGCTATCCCGTCCAAGCACCGCGATGCTAGAGAAATACAAAAATAAGTTTCATCCTACTTCATCGACAAAAGGAAAGTCGTCGAGGGGCAATAAAAACCACCTTGGAATTGTCATATAATAATAATGAAATTATAATAAAATGAAATCGTTCATTGTGTATTCCATTTAATTTATTTTTATAATTAATATTTCAAACGAAATGCAAAAATTAAAAATCGAGGGACCGGCTAATATTTCTGCAATCGCGAATGGTGTATGTTGTGTATCGATCAATTCTGCATCGATTGATTCTACATCGATTGACTGTGAGTCGAGCAATTCTGTGACCGGTGCGACATTGCGGATCATCTAAAATGTCGATGCTCACCGGTATTATATACAAATAATTCCACATTGCACGAGTTTAAACTCTGCGCAAAGTACGCGCTTTGGCGTCCAAAAGGGTTCGCAATTTGGACTGTCCGTTGTATGCCAACCGGCCACCGTGCCTATTAAAAATGGCGGTAACGGTGTTGGTGGTGGCGTTGCCATTCATATGTTGGCAATTAAATTGATACACTTTTCTAATACCTGGTGGCTTCGGCTGTGTACTATAAGGTACGAAATTATATTTTGTTTCGTCGCCTTTTTGGGGCACGTCTGAATTGTTTCTCAATTCGTTAAATATCTCAAAATTCATGACTAAAATTTTTCCTAAATCTTCGAGTAATTCGTATAATAACTGATATGCAACCGATTAGTGTACTCTGCACAAAACGAAATTCACCAACAAAACGACAACAGTAACAAAAATAAAAAGAAACAAAAATTTAAAAAAAAAACGAAATCGGAATTGAATTAATTGAAAAAAAGATCTTTAAAATGTTTGGGTTCGAATATACGGCAATCATACATTGTTTAAGAGAATATATTATTTGACGATTATTTGTGAATTTGCGTATTTCGTACAGTTGGATACAATATTTGATTGAAAGTTAAAATATGTTAGTAGTTTGTTTTCTCTTTCAAATGATTGCGCTGCTAATCTAAATAATAGAGAATGTATAAATTTTTATGTGGATAAACACGTGCATGCAAAGCAGCTGTCAAAAATTAACTGAACATTCAAAATGGCCGACCTTGTCGGTATAAGTGAGAGCCATGAGTACCAACATAACACCACAAAAAATCGAATATACGTAACCCGTGGAAATTCAAAATTCGCGATACTTTTTGAACAGACCTCGTATCTAATACTTTCTTGCTGGTTAATTTGTCGACTGACGATTATTTTATTTACATACAGTAGATTTCAAACAGTAGTATCGAAAATATCAGAGAAATAACAAATAATTGTGTCGAAAAAATCAGCAATGCACAATTTTTGTCACACAATTCTAAATGAATCCGAAAATTATTTTATTCGATGTTCTATTTTTCAAAGAAATCATAAAAACACCTATAAAAATATATGGATGCTAATATCATTAAATTGCAAGCACAACCAATATGTTTGGATATTTCGATCATCCTATGTTTGATAAAATATTTTACAAACTGAGAAAATTCTTTCGATCTGTATATATTAATATACAAGTATACGTGCAAATTCATATTGTTGTATTGTATGATTTACTCTTTGTGTTAGTTATGCAATTTTACTTTCTCTCCGTTCATTTGCGATTTCAGACCATAAAAAAGAGAATATATTTCACCATTCTTTCATGCAGAGCCATGATTCTATCAATATAGAACTTCTGTGATTTCTGGTTAAAAAAAACTGAATCAAGTGGTTTTCAAAAACCTATCTTGATTTCAGCTTGCTTCCATTAAGAGTTCTGGTTCTGCAGGGATCGGGTGGTTTGCTGGGGGTGCTATGTCGGGCTACATGGTGGATACATCCAAACTTCCCAGAAAAGCTCTTTTTATATTTGGACCAGTTATCATAGATGACGACACTCTTCCTATTGGTCAGTTCTGGCAGTTCTCTCTATCTCAGATATTTGTTCATCGATATAACTCAGTTTGTATTGATAAGAAAATATCTGCAACTGTTTTCTCTCAATTGCTTCGAGTAATCTATCAAGTTGATCGCAGTACAGTACTGAGTTAAAAGTTTGACCGAAAAAAATATCACGAACTTTTCAAATAACTAATATTATTTAGTAAAAATTAAATAATTACTAAATAATATTAGTTATTTGAAAAGTTCGTGATATTTTTTTGAAAGAAGGAGTTAAAAATAAAAAACTAACTAACCACTACTCGCAATGCAGCAACACTAGACGAAAGCTTAAAATGTGACACTTAAAGCTATGTGCAGCGCAAAATTTTATTGGAATCGGTATAGAATATAAAAAGTTACTCAAGTTAAAAGATAAACCAGAATAAAGAGAAAATTCGATATATATTACCATACCGCTTCGACAAAGGCGACAGTGTATCACAGGCTTGTGAAAGAATGTGTGATATTTATGGTAAAGGTGATGTATCAAAATTAGCAGCACGTCAATTGTCAGCTTGCTTTAATCATGGAAATTTCAATGTGAAAGATTAGCCCCGTTCTGGTCGACCAACTACAGAAAAAAGTGATGGAATTTCCGAAAAATTGAGCAAAACCAGCACATCAGCAGTCATCACCAAACTATTTTAAACCATTTGCGAAAGTCTGGGTTAAAAAAAACAATGTTTGAGTGTTTTATGAATTGAGTGTGAAAAACTTTACATCGGCGATACACTGCTGAAGCGCAATGAAATCGATCCATTTTTGAAACAAATCATAACTGGCAATGAAAACGGGTAAAATACTAGAATATTGTTCGAAACAGATCATGGAAAAAGATAAATCAACGATCGCAAACAATTTCAAAGCCAGGATCGACGGATACTAGGGATATGCTATGTGTATGGTGGGACTAGAAGAGAAGTGTTCTTCTAAATTATCATCAGTTGTTGGGGGATTACAACGCAATCATCATCAGTTGTCGGGGATTACAAGGACTTCTCATTTTAGAATACTATGATAACAGAATTAGGCATAGAAATTCACTCTGAATTAGATCAGTAGTGAAAGGACAAATCTTCGTTTATTTATCATATTTTCAATCTATTTACTAATTTAAATTTTTTAGTTGATACGAGAGCTGTCATCACAGTTATTCCAAAACGTCTTTGCCCAAAATCTACACGATCAAATAAGTTTAATCTCATAGCTTTCATAGTACTCTAATTTCAATATTAAGAGATAAATTATTAAAATAGCGGAAGTCGAGAAACCGATAATTGGCATGGATTTTCTAGAAAAATTTGGTATCTTCGTGAATAAAAAATTTACCGATCTACCAACAAATTGTCAAATTTCAGGAAAAACCTACTTGGCGAAAATGCCCTGCATGAAAATTATCAAAATTTCAAATAATTTTACCAAACTTTTAAAGCAGTCTGCCGAAATAACTTCTACGTCAAATTTCATTTCAGAAATAAATCATGCGGTGTAACATCATATTTATACTAACGGCCCACTACCCTTCTCTTCTCCACGGCGCTTAGACATTAAAAACATAATCTAGCCAAATGTGAGTTCTAAACGTTTTGTCAGATAGGTTTACAAAATAAATGGAGACAGACGTCCTTATGGTGATTACCAACAGCTAAACAATCTAACTCTACCAGATATATACCCACTAACGCATATTCAAAATCCAATTTCCACTTACACGTTATTAGAAACTTTTCAAAAATCAATTTATTTCCGGACCATAACCAAATTCTCATAGCACCTGAAGATTTTCATCGAAAAGCGATTACAGCTTCATATGCAATGTTTGAATTTTTGTGTATACCCTTTGGGCTACGAAACACAGCTCAAATATTTCAACGTTTTGCTCTCAAAAACGAGGAACACATTAAACATTTGAAAAAAGTGTTTTATAAGCATAAAAAACGGCTCAATATTAAGACCAGTAAATGCGTTTTTGACGTTTCAGAACTCACTTTCTTCTGTCAAGACATTTCTGAACATGGTTAATTACTACCATCATTTGTTATCGAATGCAGCTATATATTTAATATATTTATCTATATAAGCTTGGGGTCCATTTACGTGGTAGAAAAATTAAATTTCTTTTGAGTAATGACTGCACAGTAGCTTTTAATAAAGTCAAACATCTATTCAATGATGCTACTAATTTGACACATCCTATTACAGATGCCAAATTTAGCCTCTATATGGACGCATCTAGTTCGGTAATTGATCCAGTATTATATCAGTATTTTAAGGACAATCATCGATAATATGTTGCTTTTACTCTCGCAAAATCAGGAAACTAGAGATTAATTATTTCATTTTCGCGAGGGAATACATTTGCCAGTTAGCGATTCAATCAAGCATTTTCACCAAACGGAAGTTCGGTTTCAATATTCATGGACCATGAACCTCTGATCGGGGCTCTCTGGTCAAAATCCAAACAAAATCCACGTCAAATTGAGCATTTGAATTACATTTCGCAGTTTACTACTGATATTCAGTATACACATTTGAATTTCTTCATCATCATTGAAACAATTACTACTAACTACAATCACTACTTTAAGACACAGCAATTAGCTAATTTACAATATGATTATGAAGAAATGCAAGCAATAATTGGAAACGATTCTATAGTAAAATTCACCTTAATTATTCATCCTGCATCAGTTTCAAAATTTGATGTAACTCTATCCTAAATGACATGGGTCCAGTAGTTCCTTCGTGTTTAAGAAAAAATGCCTATGATAACCTACATAATCTCTCCCATTCTGGAATATGGAATTTCTTTAGATATTAAGAAAGAAAGACGCAAAAACTTATCTTGGAATGATTTTAATGGCCTTATGTTATATGAATAAATAAATGAGTGGGCGAAACACTGTCTCTATTGCCAAAGGAATAAGATATCCAGATACATCCAATCTATTTTAGTAACTTTATTTCTATCAAAAACGCGTTTTGAGGACGTGCATATAAATATTGTTGCGCCTCTACATCAAACGGCCATACTCACATAGTAATAATAATTGATCATTACAGTAGATAGCCCGAAGCAGTTCCGATTAAGAACATACTGCGCAAACCCTTACCAGAAGCATTTCGATTTGTAGACAGGTTCTATCCAGTATGCGTTGATCAAAAGGTTCTCGGGCCCGACATGCGACTTGCAAGTAAGCTAGTGACTAACTTGTAACTACTACGTAGTAGTATTTTTCAACAATGTCCTCTTATAAGGTAATATGCAGTAACATATGTGATTATTTTGCAGCGTTTACAGACAATAGATAGCCCATTTCACAAAGTGTATAAAAGGGACTGTAGTATAAAAATTTCCATCATAAACAATATAATTTACATTCGTTAGTCAAGCGAATAACTATATTTTCCTACGAATCGATCTACCAAGTTCCAGAGAAGATGTTTTTCGTTGTTATTAAAATTTATGAAAGTCTGATGGTTTCGAATTCGTCAACTCTTACACATTTTCTGAATGATTCATAACCAACCGTGAGGGATCAGTAGCGTCACACATTCGGATATTTTATAACCACTGTTTCAGTCGCATAAATTCGACTCTTCCACTTCTTTTTCTATAATATCATTTGTAAAAGGTAAGGAAAACTCTATTTGGTGTATCCATCCTATCAGTTTCAAATTATGTTCCTTGCTTCCTAGAAATATAGTATTCTATCATTTAAATCACTTGTGTGTTCTTGTGTGCTTCCTAGAAATATAGTACGATAGTTATGCATAACATTTTTTTTATGTTCTGTTGACTCAGACAGAACATAAAAAAATTGTTATGCATAGTTATAAAAAAGTGTGAAGCACACAAAAACACACAAGTGATCTAAATGATAGAATACTATATTCCTAGAAATATAGTACGATAGCTATGCATAACAATTTTTTTATGTTCTGTGTGTGTCAACAGAACATAAAATAATTGTTATGCATAACTATCGTACTATATTTCTAGGAAGCAAGGAACATAATTTGAAACTGATAGGATGGATACACCAAATAGAGTTTTCCTTACTTTTTACAAATGATATTATAGAAAAAGAAGTGGAAGAGTCGAATTTATGCGACTTAAACAGTGGTTATAAAATATCCGAATGTGTGACGCTACTGATCCCTCACGGTTGGTTATGAATCATTCAGAAAATGTGTAAGAGTTGACGAATTCGAAACCATCAGACTTTCATAAATTTTAATAACAACGAAAAACATCTTCTCTGGAACTTGGTAGATCGATTCGTAGGAAAAAATAGTTATTCGCTTGGCTAACGAATGTAAATTATATTGTTTATGATGGAAATTTTTATACTACAGTCCCTTTTATACACTTTGTGAAATGGGCTATCTATTGTCTGTAAACGCTGCAAAATAATCACATATGTTACTGCATATTACCTTATAAGAGGACATTGTTGAAAAATACTACTACGTAGTAGTTACAAGTTAGTCACTAGCTTACTTGCAAGTCGCATGTCGGGCCCGAGAACCTTTTGATCAACGTATACTGGATAGAACCTGTCTACAAATCGAAATGCTTCTGGTAAGGGTTTGCGCAGTATGTTCTTAATCGGAACTGCTTCGGGCTATCTACTGTAATGATCAATTATTATTACTATGTGAGTATGGCCGTTTGATGTAGAGGCGCAACAATATTTATATGCACGTCCTCAAAACGCGTTTTTGATAGAAATAAAGTTACTAAAATAGATTGGATGTATCTGGATATCTTATTCCTTTGGCAATAGAGACAGTGTTTCGCCCACTCATTTATTTATTCATGTAACATAAGGCCATTAAAATCATTCCAAGATAAGTTTTTGCGTCTTTCTTTCTTAATATCTAAAGAAATTCCATATTCCAGAATGGGAGAGATTATGTAGGTTATCATAGGCATTTCTTCTTAAACACGAAGGAACTACTGGACCCATGTCATTTAGGATAGAGTTACATCAAATTTTGAAATTTGATGCAGGATGAATAATTAAGATGAATTTTACTATAGAATCGTTTCCAATTATTGCTTGCATTTCTTCATAATCATATTGTAAATTAGCTAATTGCTGTGTCTTAAAGTAGTGATTGTAGTTAGTAGTAATTGTTTCAATGATGAAGAAATTCAAATGTGTATACTGAATATCAGTAGTAAACTGCGAAATGTAATTGAAATGCTCAATTTGACGGCGATTTTGTTTGGATTTTGACCAGAGAGCCCCGATCAGAGGTTCATGGTCCATGAATATTGAAACCGAACTTCCGTTTGGTGAAAATGCTTGATTGAATCGCTAACTGGCAAATGTATTCCCTCGCGAAAATGAAATAATTAATCTCTAGTTTCCTGATTTTGCGAGAGTAAAAGCAACATATTATCGATGATTGTCCTTAAAATACTGATTAATACTGGATCAATTACCGAACTAGATGCGTCCATATAGAGGCTAAATTTGGCATCTGTAATAGGATGTGTCAAATTAGTAGCATCATTGAATAGATGTTTGACTTTATTAAAAGCTACTGTGCAGTCATTACTCAAAAGAAATTTAATTTTTCTACCACGTAAATGGACCCCAAGCTTATATAGATAAATATATTAAATATATAGCTGCATTCGATAACAAATGATGGTAGTAATTAACCATGTTCAGAAATGTCTTGACAGAAGAAAGTGAGTTCTGAAACGTCAAAAACGCATTTACTGGTCTTAATATTGAGCCGTTTTTTATGCTTATAAAACACTTTTTCAAATGTTTAATGTGGTTCTCGTTTTTGAGAGCAAAACGTTGAAATATTTGAGATGTGTTTCGTAGCCCAAAGGGTATACACAAAAATTCAAACATTGCATATGAAGCTGTAATCGCTTTTCGATGAAAATCTTCAGGTGCTATGAGAATTTGGTTATGGTCCGGAAATAAATTGATTTTTGAAAAGTTTTTAATAACGTGTAAGTGGAAATTGGATTTTGAATATGCGTTAGTGGGTATATATCTGGTAGAGTTAGATTGTTTAGCTGTTGGTAATCACCATAAGGACGTCTGTCTCCATTTATTTTGTAAACCTATCTGACAAAACGTTTAGAACTCACATTTGGCTAGATTATGTTTTTAATGTCTAAGCGCCGTGGAGAAGAGAAGGCTGTTAGTATAAATATGATGTTACACCGCATGATTTATTTCTGAAATGAAATTTGACGTAGAAGTTATTTCGGCAGACTGCTTTAAAAGTTTGGTAAAATTATTTGAAATTTTGATAATTTTCATGCAGGGCATTTTCGCCAAGTAGGTTTTTCCTGAAATTTGACAATTTGTTGGTAGATCGGTAAATTTTTTATTCACGAAGATACCAAATTTTTCTAGAAAATCCATGCCAATTATCGGTTTCTCGACTTCCGCTATTTTAATAATTTATCTCTTAATATTGAAATTAGAGTACTATGAAAGCTATGAGATTAAACTTATTTGATCGTGTAGATTTTGGGCAAAGACGTTTTGGAATAAATGTGATGACAGCTCTCGTATCAACTAAAAAATTTAAATTAGTAAATAGCTTGAAAATATGATAAATAAACGAAGATTTGTCCTTTCACTACTGATCTAATTCAGAGTGAATTTCTATGCCTAATTCTGTTATCATAGTATTCTAAAATAAGAAGTCCTTGTAATTCCCGACAACTGATGATGATTGCGTTGTAATCCCCCAACAACTGATGATAATTTAGAAGAACACTTCTCTTCTAGTCCCACCATACACATAGCATATCCCTAGTATGCGTCGATCCTGGCTTTGAAATTGTTTGCGATCGTTGATTTATCTTTTTCCATGATCTGTTTCGAACAATATTCTAGTATTTTACCCGTTTTCATTGCCAGTTATGATTTGTTTCAAAAATGGATCGATTTCATTGCGCTTCAGCAGTGTATCGCCGATGTAAAGTTTTTCACACTCAATTCATAAAGCACTCAAACATTGTTTTTTTTAACCCAGACTTTCGCAAATGGTTTAAAATAGTTTGGTGATGACTGCTGATGTGCTGGTTTTGCTCAATTTTTCGGAAATTCCATCACTTTTTTCTGTAGTTGGTCGACCAGAACGGGGCTAATCTTTCACATTGAAATTTCCATGATTAAAGCAAGCTGACAATTGACGTGCTGCTAATTTTGATACATCACCTTTACCATAAATATCACACATTCTTTCACAAGCCTGTGATACACTGTCGCCTTTGTCGAAGCGGTATGGTAATATATATCGAATTTTCTCTTTATTCTGGTTTATCTTTTAACTTGAGTAACTTTTTATATTCTATACCGATTCCAATAAAATTTTGCGCTGCACATAGCTTTAAGTGTCACATTTTAAGCTTTCGTCTAGTGTTGCTGCATGCTAGTAGTGGTTAGTTAGTTTTTTATTTTTAACTCCATCTGTCAAAAAATATCACGAACTTTTCAAATAACTAATATTATTTAGTAATTATTTAATTTTAAATTAAAGTGGCGTTATTGCATATTTGTGATAATTGTTCTTGTATATTAAATTAATTACAAAAGTAATAATTAAATCAATGTTTTTGTGTTGTTTTATATATCTCCTTCGATAGAACATTAAATTACGTTATTACATAATTTATTGCTGCAACACCATACATTTACCGTAATGAATGCACGCTTATTCCTTATAATTTATTTTTCTACTTCTAGAGATAACATATTTTACCGAAGACGAAATTAGAGCGTTTTCAAAGGAGATTGATGATGGTGAACTTTCTCAAAGATAATTTTGTAGATATGGAAGTTAAAGATGAGGATATGGAACTCTCAGGAGTTTAGTGATCTAAATGTTAGAATACTATATTCCTAGAAATATAGTACGATAGCTATGCATAACAATTTTTTTATGTTCTGTCTGAGTCAACAGAACATAAAAAAAATGTTATGCATAACTATCGTACTATATTTCTAGGAAGCACACAAGAACACACAAGTGATTTAAATGATAGAATACTATATTCCTAGAAATATAGTACGATAGCTATGCATAACAATTTTTTTATGTTCTGTCTGAGTCAACAGAACATAAAAAAAATTGTTATGCATAACTATCGTACTATATTTCTAGGAAGCAAGGAACATAATTTGAAACTGATAGGATGGATACACCAAATAGAGTTTTCCTTACTTTTTACAAATGATATTATAGAAAAAGAAGTGGAAGGGTCGAATTTATGCGATATAAACAGCGGTTATAAAATATCCGAATGTGTGACGCTACTGATCCCTCACGGTTGGTTATGAATCATTCAGAAAATGTGTAAGAGTTGACGAATTCGAAACCATCAGACTTTCATAAATTTTAATAACAACGAAAAACATCTTCTCTGGAACTTGGTAGATCGATTCGTAGGAAAAAATAGTTATTCGCTTGGCTAACGAATGTAAATTATATTGTTTATGATGGAATTTTTTATACTACAGTCCCTTTTATACACTTTGTGAAATGGGCTATCTATTGTCTGTAAACGCTGCAAAATAATCACATATGTTACTGCATATTACCTTATAAGAGGACATTGTTGAAAAATACTACTACGTAGTAGTTACAAGTTAGTCACTAGCTTACTTGCAAGTCGCATGTCGGGCCCGAGAACCTTTTGATCAACGCATACTGGATAGAACCTGTCTACAAATCGAAATGCTTCTGGTAAGGGTTTGCGCAGTATGTTCTTAATCGGAACTGCTTCGGGTTATCTACTGTAATGATCAATTATTATTACTATGTGAGTATGGCCGTTTGATGTAGAGGCGCAACAATATTTATATGCACGTCCTCAAAACGCGTTTTTGATAGAAATAAAGTTACTAAAATAGATTGGATGTATCTGGATATCTTATTCCTTTGGCAATAGAGACAGTGTTTCGCCCACTCATTTATTTATTCATATAACATAAGGCCATTAAAATCATTCCAAGATAAGTTTTTGCGTCTTTCTTTCTTAATATCTAAAGAAATTCCATATTCCAGAATGGGAGAGATTATGTAGGTTATCATAGGCATTTTTTCTTAAACACGAAGGAACTACTGGACCCATGTCATTTAGGATAGAGTTATATCAAATTTTGAAACTGATGCAGGATGAATAATTAAGATGAATTTTACTATAGAATCGTTTCCAATTATTGCTTGCATTTCTTTATAATCATATTGTAAATTAGCTAATTGCTGTGTCTTAAAGTAGTGATTGTAGTTAGTAGTAATTGTTTCAATGATGATGAAGAAATTCAAATGTGTATACTGAATATCAGTAGTAAACTGCGAAATGTAATTGAAATGCTCAATTTGACGTGGATTTTGTTTGGATTTTAACCAGAGAGCCCCGATCAGAGGTTCATGGTCCATGAATATTGAAACCGAACTTCCGTTTGGTGAAAATGCTTGATTGAATCGCTAACTGGCAAATGTATTCCCTCGCGAAAATGAAATAATTAATCTCTAGTTTCCTGATTTTGCGAGAGTAAAAGCAACATATTATCGATGATTGTCCTTAAAATACTGATATAATACTGGATCAATTACCGAACTAGATGCGTCCATATAGAGGCTAAATTTGGCATCTGTAATAGGATGTGTCAAATTAGTAGCATCATTGAATAGATGTTTGACTTTATTAAAAGCTACTGTGCAGTCATTACTCAAAAGAAATTTAATTTTTCTACCACGTAAATGGACCCCAAGCTTATATAGATAAATATATTAAATATATAGCTGCATTCGATAACAAATGATGGTAGTAATTAACCATGTTCAGAAATGTCTTGACAGAAGAAAGTGAGTTCTGAAACGTCAAAAACGCATTTACTGGTCTTAATATTGAGCCGTTTTTTATGCTTATAAAACACTTTTTTCAAATGTTTAATGTGTTCCTCGTTTTTGAGAGCAAAACGTTGAAATATTTGAGCTGTATACACAAAAATTCAAACATTGCATATGAAGCTGTAATCGCTTTTCGATGAAAATCTTCAGGTGCTATGAGAATTTGGTTATGGTCCGGAAATAAATTGATTTTTGAAAAGTTTTTAATAACGTGTAAGTGGAAATTGGATTTTGAATATGCGTTAGTGGGTATATATCTGGTAGAGTTAGATTGTTTAGCTGTTGGTAATCACCATAAGGACGTCTGTCTCCATTTATTTTGTAAACCTATCTGACAAAACGTTTAGAACTCACATTTGGCTAGATTATGTTTTTAATGTCTAAGCGCCGTGGAGAAGAGAAGGGTAGTGGGCCGTTAGTATAAATATGATGTTACACCGCATGATTTATTTCTGAAATGAAATTTGACGTAGAAGTTATTTCGGCAGACTGCTTTAAAAGTTTGGTAAAATTATTTGAAATTTTGATAATTTTCATGCAGGGCATTTTCGCCAAGTAGGTTTTTCCTGAAATTTGACAATTTGTTGGTAGATCGGTAAATTTTTTATTCACGAAGATACCAAATTTTTCTAGAAAATCCATGCCAATTATCGGTTTCTCGACTTCCGCTATTTTAATAATTTATCTCTTAATATTGAAATTAGAGTACTATGAAAGCTATGAGATTAAACTTATTTGATCGTGTAGATTTTGGGCAAAGACGTTTTGGAATAACTGTGATGACAGCTCTCGTATCAACTAAAAAATTTAAATTAGTAAATAGCTTGAAAATATGATAAATAAACGAAGATTTGTCCTTTCACTACTGATCTAATTCAGAGTGAATTTCTATGCCTAATTCTGTTATCATAGTCTTCTAAAATGAGAAGTCCTTGTAATCCCCGACAATTTTCTCTTTATTCTGGTTTATCTTTTAACTTGAGTAACTTTTTATATTCTATACCGATTCCAATAAAATTTTGCGCTGCACATAGCTTTAAGTGTCACATTTTAAGCTTTCGTCTAGTGTTGCTGCATGCTAGTAGTGGTTAGTTAGTTTTTTATTTTTAACTCCATCTGTCAAAAAATATCACGAACTTTTCAAATAACTAATATTATTTAGTAATTATTTAATTTTAAATTAAAGTGGCGTTATTGCATATTTGTGATAATTGTTCTTGTATATTAAATTAATTACAAAAGTAATAATTAAATCAATGTTTTTGTGTTGTTTTATATATCTCCTTCGATAGAACATTAAATTACGTTATTACATAATTTATTGCTGCAACACCATACATTTACCGTAATGAATGCACGCTTATTCCTTATAATTTATTTTTCTACTTCTAGAGATAACATATTTTACCGAAGACGAAATTAGAGCGTTTTCAAAGGAGATTGATGATGGTGAACTTTCTCAAAGATAATTTTGTAGATATGGAAGTTAAAGATGAGGATATGGAACTCTCAGGAGTTTAGTGATCTAAATGTTAGAATACTATATTCCTAGAAATATAGTACGATAGCTATGCATAACAATTTTTTTATGTTCTGTCTGAGTCAACAGAACATAAAAAAAATGTTATGCATAACTATCGTACTATATTTCTAGGAAGCACACAAGAACACACAAGTGATTTAAATGATAGAATACTATATTCCTAGAAATATAGTACGATAGCTATGCATAACAATTTTTTTATGTTCTGTCTGAGTCAACAGAACATAAAAAAAATTGTTATGCATAACTATCGTACTATATTTCTAGGAAGCAAGGAACATAATTTGAAACTGATAGGATGGATACACCAAATAGAGTTTTCCTTACTTTTTACAAATGATATTATAGAAAAAGAAGTGGAAGGGTCGAATTTATGCGACTTAAACAGCGGTTATAAAATATCCGAATGTGTGACGCTACTGATCCCTCACGGTTGGTTATGAATCATTCAGAAAATGTGTAAGAGTTTACGAATTCGAAACCATCAGACTTTCATAAATTTTAATAACAACGAAAAACATCTTCTCTGGAACTTGGTAGATCAATTCGTAGGAAAAAATAGTTATTCGCTTGGCTAACGAATGTAAATTATATTGTTTATGATGGAATTTTTTATACTACAGTCCCTTTTATACACTTTGTGAAATGGGCTATCTGTTGTCTGTAAACGCTGCAAAATAATCACATATGTTACTGCATATTACCTTATAAGAGGGCATTGTTGAAAAATACTACTACGTAGTAGTTACAAGTTAGTCACTAGCTTACTTGCAAGTCGCATGTCGGGCCCGAGAACCTTTTGATCAACGCATACTGGATAGAACCTGTCTACAAATCGAAATGCTTCTGGTAAGGGTTTGCGCAGTATGTTCTTAATCGGAACTGCTTCGGGCTATCTACTGTAATGATCAATTATTATTACTATGTGAGTATGGCCGTTTGATGTAGAGGCGCAACAATATTTATATGCACGTCCTCAAAACGCGTTTTTGATAGAAATAAAGTTACTAAAATAGATTGGATGTATCTGGATATCTTATTCCTTTGGCAATAGAGACAGTGTTTCGCCCACTCATTTATTTATTCATATAACATAAGGCCATTAAAATCATTCCAAGATAAGTTTTTGCGTCTTTCTTTCTTAATATCTAAAGAAATTCCATATTCCAGAATGGGAGAGATTATGTAGGTTATCATAGGCATTTCTTCTTAAACACGAAGGAACTACTGGACCCATGTCATTTAGGATAGAGTTACATCAAATTTTGAAATTTGATGCAGGATGAATAATTAAGATGAATTTAATTATAGAATCGTTTCCAATTATTGCTTGCATTTCTTCATAATCATATTGTAAATTAGCTAATTGCTGTGTCTTAAAGTAGTGATTGTAGTTAGTAGTAATTGTTTCAATGATGATGAAGAAATTCAAATGTGTATACTGAATATCAGCAGTAAACTGCGAAATGTAATTGAAATGCTCAATTTGACGTGGATTTTGTTTGGATTTTGACCAGAGAGCCCCGATCAGAGGTTCATGGTCCATGAATATTGAAACCGAACTTCCGTTTGGTGAAAATGCTTGATTGAATCGCTAACTGGCAAATGTATTCCCTCGCGAAAATGAAATAATTAATCTCTAGTTTCCTGATTTTGCGAGAGTAAAAGCAACATATTATCGATGATTGTCCTTAAAATACTGATTAATACTGGATCAAGTACCGAACTAGATGCGTCCATATAGAGGCTAAATTTGGCATCTGTAATAGGATGTGTCAAATTAGTAGCATCATTGAATAGATGTTTGACTTTATTAAAAGCTACTGTGCAGTCATTACTCAAAAGAAATTTAATTTTTCTACCACGTAAATGGACCCCAAGCTTATATAGATAAATATATTAAATATATAGCTGCATTCGATAACAAATGATGGTAGTAATTAACCATGTTCAGAAATGTCTTGACAGAAGAAAGTGAGTTCTGAAACGTCAAAAACGCATTTACTGGTCTTAATATTGAGCCGTTTTTTATGCTTATAAAACACTTTTTCAAATGTTTAATGTGGTTCTCGTTTTTGAGAGCAAAACGTTGAAATATTTGAGATGTGTTTCGTAGCCCAAAGGGTATACACAAAAATTCAAACATTGCATATGAAGCTGTAATCGCTTTTCGATGAAAATCTTCAGGTGCTATGAGAATTTGGTTATGGTCCGGAAATAAATTGATTTTTGAAAAGTTTTTAATAACGTGTAAGTGGAAATTGGATTTTGAATATGCGTTAGTGGGTATATATCTGGTAGAGTTAGATTGTTTAGCTGTTGGTAATCACCATAAGGACGTCTGTCTCCATTTATTTTGTAAACCTATCTGACAAAACGTTTAGAACTCACATTTGGCTAGATTATGTTTTTAATGTCTAAGCGCCGTGGAGAAGAGAAGGCTGTTAGTATAAATATGATGTTACACCGCATGATTTATTTCTGAAATGAAATTTGACGTAGAAGTTATTTCGGCAGACTGCTTTAAAAGTTTGGTAAAATTATTTGAAATTTTGATAATTTTCATGCAGGGCATTTTCGCCAAGTAGGTTTTTCCTGAAATTTGACAATTTGTTGGTAGATCGGTAAATTTTTTATTCACGAAGATACCAAATTTTTCTAGAAAATCCATGCCAATTATCGGTTTCTCGACTTCCGCTATTTTAATAATTTATCTCTTAATATTGAAATTAGAGTACTATGAAAGCTATGAGATTAAACTTATTTGATCGTGTAGATTTTGGGCAAAGACGTTTTGGAATAAATGTGATGACAGCTCTCGTATCAACTAAAAAATTTAAATTAGTAAATAGCTTGAAAATATGATAAATAAACGAAGATTTGTCCTTTCACTACTGATCTAATTCAGAGTGAATTTCTATGCCTAATTCTGTTATCATAGTATTCTAAAATGAGAAGTCCTTGTAATCCCCGACAACTGATGATGATTGCGTTGTAATCCCCCAACAACTGATGATAATTTAGAAGAACACTTCTCTTCTAGTCCCACCATACACATAGCATATCCCTAGTATCCGTCGATCCTGGCTTTGAAATTGTTTGCGATCGTTGATTTATCTTTTTCCATGATCTGTTTCGAACAATATTCTAGTATTTTACCCGTTTTCATTGCCAGTTATGATTTGTTTCAAAAATGGATCGATTTCATTGCGCTTCAGCAGTGTATCGCCGATGTAAAGTTTTTCACACTCAATTCATAAAGCACTCAAACATTGTTTTTTTTTAACCCAGACTTTCGCAAATGGTTTAAAATAGTTTGGTGATGACTGCTGATGTGCTGGTTTTGCTCAATTTTTCGGAAATTCCATCACTTTTTTCTGTAGTTGGTCGACCAGAACGGGGCTAATCTTTCGCATTGAAATTTCCATGATTAAAGCAAGCTGACAATTGACGTGCTGCTAATTTTGATACATCACCTTTACCATAAATATCACACATTCTTTCACAAGCCTGTGATACACTGTCGCCTTTGTCGAAGCGGTATGGTAATATATATCGAATTTTCTCTTTATTCTGGTTTATCTTTTAACTTGAGTAACTTTTTATATTCTATACCGATTCCAATAAAATTTTGCGCTGCACATAGCTTTAAGTGTCACATTTTAAGCTTTCGTCTAGTGTTGCTGCATGCTAGTAGTGGTTAGTTAGTTTTTTATTTTTAACTCCATCTGTCAAAAAATATCACGAACTTTTCAAATAACTAATATTATTTAGTAATTATTTAATTTTAAATTAAAGTGGCGTTATTGCATATTTGTGATAATTGTTCTTGTATATTAAATTAATTACAAAAGTAATAATTAAATCAATGTTTTTGTGTTGTTTTATATATCTCCTTCGATAGAACATTAAATTACGTTATTACATAATTTATTGCTGCAACACCATACATTTACCGTAATGAATGCACGCTTATTCCTTATAATTTATTTTTCTACTTCTAGAGATAACATATTTTACCGAAGACGAAATTAGAGCGTTTTCAAAGGAGATTGATGATGGTGAACTTTCTCAAAGATAATTTTGTAGATATGGAAGTTAAAGATGAGGATATGGAACTCTCAGGAGCTTAGTGATCTAAATGTTAGAATACTATATTCCTAGAAATATAGTACGATAGCTATGCATAACAATTTTTTTATGTTCTGTCTGAGTCAACAGAACATAAAAAAAATGTTATGCATAACTATCGTACTATATTTCTAGGAAGCACACAAGAACACACAAGTGATTTAAATGATAGAATACTATATTCCTAGAAATATAGTACGATAGCTATGCATAACAATTTTTTTATGTTCTGTCTGAGTCAACAGAACATAAAAAAAATTGTTATGCATAACTATCGTACTATATTTCTAGGAAGCAAGGAACATAATTTGAAACTGATAGGATGGATACACCAAATAGAGTTTTCCTTACTTTTTACAAATGATATTATAGAAAAAGAAGTGGAAGGGTCGAATTTATGCGACTTAAACAGCGGTTATAAAATATCCGAATGTGTGACGCTACTGATCCCTCACGGTTAGTTATGAATCATTCAGAAAATGTGTAAGAGTTGACGAATTCGAAACCATCAGACTTTCATAAATTTTAATAACAACGAAAAACATCTTCTCTGGAACTTGGTAGATCGATTCGTAGGAAAAAATAGTTATTCGCTTGGCTAACGAATGTAAATTATATTGTTTATGATGGATTTTTTTATACTACAGTCCCTTTTATACACTTTGTGAAATGGGCTATCTATTGTCTGTAAACGCTGCAAAATAATCACATATGTTACTGCATATTACCTTATAATAGGGCATTGTTGAAAAATACTACTACGTAGTAGTTACAAGTTAGTCACTAGCTTACTTGCAAGTCGCATGTCGGGCCCGAGAACCTTTTGATCAACGCATACTGGATAGAACCTGTCTACAAATCGAAATGCTTCTGGTAAGGGTTTGCGCAGTATGTTCTTAATCGGAACTGCTTCGGGCTATCTACTGTAATGATCAATTATTATTACTATGTGAGTATGGCCGTTTGATGTAGAGGCGCAACAATATTTATATGCACGTCCTCAAAACGCGTTTTTGATAGAAATTAAGTTACTAAAATAGATTGGATGTATCTGGATATCTTATTCCTTTGGCAATAGAGACAGTGTTTCGCCCACTCATTTATTTATTCATATAACATAAGGCCATTTAAATCATTCCAAGATAAGTTTTTGCGTCTTTCTTTCTTAATATCTAAAGAAATTCCATATTCCAGAATGGGAGAGATTATGTAGGTTATCATAGGCATTTCTTCTTAAACACGAAGGAACTACTGGACCCATGTCATTTAGGATAGAGTTACATCAAATTTTGAAATTTGATGCAGGATGAATAATTAAGATGAATTTTACTATAGAATCGTTTCCAATTATTGCTTGCATTTCTTCATAATCATATTGTAAATTAGCTAATTGCTGTGTCTTAAAGTAGTGATTGTAGTTAGTAGTAATTGTTTCAATGATGATGAAGAAATTCAAATGTGTATACTGAATATCAGTAGTAAACTGCGAAATGTAATTGAAATGCTCAATTTGACGTGGATTTTGTTTGGATTTTGACCAGAGAGCCCCGATCAGAGGTTCATGGTCCATGAATATTGAAACCGAACTTCCGTTTGGTGAAAATGCTTGATTGAATCGCTAACTGGCAAATGTATTCCCTCGCGAAAATGAAATAATTAATCTCTAGTTTCCTGATTTTGCGAGAGTAAAAGCAACATATTATCGATGATTGTCCTTAAAATACTGATATAATACTGGATCAATTACCGAACTAGATGCGTCCATATAGAGGCTAAATTTGGCATCTGTAATAGGATGTGTCAAATTAGTAGCATCATTGAATAGATGTTTGACTTTATTAAAAGCTACTGTGCAGTCATTACTCAAAAGAAATTTAATTTTTCTACCACGTAAATGGACCCCAAGCTTATATAGATAAATATATTAAATATATAGCTGCATTCGATAACAAATGATGGTAGTAATTAACCATGTTCAGAAATGTCTTGACAGAAGAAAGTGAGTTCTGAAACGTCAAAAACGCATTTACTGGTCTTAATATTGAGCCGTTTTTTATGCTTATAAAACACTTTTTTCAAATGTTTAATGTGTTCCTCGTTTTTGAGAGCAAAACGTTGAAATATTTGAGATGTGTTTCGTAGCCCAAAGGGTATACACAAAAATTCAAACATTGCATATGAAGCTGTAATCGCTTTTCGATGAAAATCTTCAGGTGCTATGAGAATTTGGTTATGGTCCGGAAATAAATTGATTTTTGAAAAGTTTTTAATAATGTGTAAGTGGAAATTGGATTTTGAATATGCGTTAGTGGGTATATATCTGGTAGAGTTGGATTGTTTAGCTGTTGGTAATCACCATAAGGACGTCTGTCTCCATTTATTTTGTAAACCTATCTGACAAAACGTTTAGAACTCACATTTGGCTAGATTATTGTTTTAATGTCTAAATTAGTAAATAGCTTGAAAATATGATAAATAAACGAAGATTTGTCCTTTCACTACTGATCTAATTCAGAGTGAATTTCTCTGCCTAATTCTGTTATCATAGTATTCTAAAATGAGAAGTCCTTGTAATCCCCGACAACTGATGATGATTGCGTTGTAATCCCCCAACAACTGATGATAATTTAGTTATATCTTTTGTGTCAGACGATGTGATTTCGATTCGAATTACTTCGGATAGTTTCCTAACCCAAAGTTTCTTTAATAGGAATGGGTTAACGTAACTTGTGAGGTAGAAAGGAGAAGGACTACCATGTCGCGACAAAAGGAGGCAAGACTTTCCAGTCTTTTCTCCTCACTTAAACATTTTTATAGATCGTAAATTTTCGAAACATAATTTAAACAAATAATTCTATCGATTAAGTTTACGAACATTTTAAAAAAGTAAAAACTTATATATTTACATAATTAATTTTATGATAATTTCCAATAATAAAACGATAAATACCTTGAAAAAAGTGTAGCGGACATGGTCAACATACTTACAATTTATTTAATTGTCAATGTTCACTGCCTAGAAAAACATAAATATTCTAGATTGAGGAGAGAAAGAAAAACGAATCTAGTCGGCAACAGAACGTATTAAAGCTAACATACCCATACAATTGAGTTGTGTGTGGTGTGAGTTGAGTCGTGAGTAGTTTCCTGCCTTGTTGGTTTATTTAAATTAAAATGAATAAAAATAAAAATTAAAATAATAAAGTAAATTATTTGATAAATTAATGTGTATTGAACTGAAAGTGTGAATATAGAACAAGGTTTTATAAATAGAAAATAGGACTTAATAATTCCTTCAAAGGACAGAAATTTACTACACAATTTATCAAAAACTGACATTTGTTCGAAAAATTTCTTTTTTTATGTTTAAACCTTTTCCCCCTTAAATATTAGCCATAAATTATTAGTTATATTTCTTTTGATTTAATAAATTTAAAGAGTTCTTATTTCATTTCCTAAATCTATTTGTGTTAATAACCATCATGATAATTATACTACTCGTATTTTTATAAATCTGCATTATACACTTTGTATACTTACACGTATGTATATTTTTGTCAAATATATTAATGATGATAATCATAATGCTTGTTAAAATATAAATTACTAAACTTATGAATAGTTATTTTTATAGCTCCACATTAAACATTTGGTATAATTGTTAATTTTTCTTCTTAAATATTTTTGTAATTCTAACACCAATATTATTATAAAACTATTGCTTTCGAATATGTCTCTCAAAGAAATGAACATACTCGAAGGTAAGCTCTTAGAAGAAAACGGTAAAAATGTACTAAATATGTTTCTGATTTAAGACAGATACTGCCACCAATATATCGAATGCAAGTTAAGCAGTAAATTACAGAGTCGTTCGATAATCTGGGAATTGAAAAATTACGTATTAAACAAAGTGAGAATTTGAAAAATCTAATAAAATGTAATAGCCTTTTTGAAAACAATAATTCACGTAATTCACTTTATATGAACGAGTTAGTAATAACTCGTTCATGTTTATAATGGTGATAACTTGAAGATGTAGCTGTTATTACTACAGTGTATCCTCATTGTTTTCATAATCTATTTATTTTATTTGAATACTTTTGTAAAAAAAATTAAACTGATTGTAATATTTTATGGAATTTCATATTATACTCGTATAATCTTTTTAACTCTCCGGATGCTAGGAGCAAAAAAATTTAAGAACAAAACCTAAATCGGAAATACAAGGGAACTTGTGCGTTACCAACTTTATTTCGAGCAACGAACAAGTCCACTAAACTAGGGGCAAAGCTATATTAGCAAGACAGAAACTTTCACCAATATATCGAGGTGAACATTCAAGCTACTGCTTCCTCGGACGCACGATGGACGTGATCGCTTAGCTAACCGGTCCTACTAGGGTCCTTGGCGATTCGGTCAAGCGGTGTTTTCTCCCTACGGGTAATTCCCAATTGTATACACTGTGCATGTGTATATGTATCTACTTAGTCTAAGCAATTAAAAAAATTCAATAAATAAGATAAAGCAGCTCGATATATATGATAAAAAATGACTGAATTAGCGAAATCAAAGAACTTGTTGAATTTGATAAAAGATAAATCCATTAGTGCTATAAAAAAATAATTCGGTAAATGCGATACATACTCGTTATATGTATTTTTCGGCATCATAAATTTTCGAAACATTAGTATGGAATCAAATCAATAAATGAAAAAGATGAATATATAGATAAACTCTCATTATATCAATTTTTCTCGATTGTAAATTTTAGAATTATAAAATTATCAAGAAAGATTATGGAAATTTTACTGAAAGAATAAATTTCATAATAATTTGTTAAAAAACTATATGTACAAAAAAGAAAAAAACTACTGCAAATTATATAAAAAATTTACATATGTTCATGCATTTTTCTTTCTATATATGGTATAAAACTTTTTTTCCTGAAATATTAGCCGCATTTTAACCAAGCTTTCCTTCTTGATATCATATCTTATTTTTTCCTCTAATCTATTAATGATCACAACTATAACGATAATTGTGGTTATTTTTATAAATCTACAATATACTTGTAGTTTTCATATAGTTTTGTATTTTTTTTCTCAAATATGCTTATGATGATAATCATCATTATTTGAATAATAAATTACTAAACTTATAAATACTTATTTCTATATCTCCGCACATTAAATATTTTATATAATTGTTAATTTTGTTTCTTAAAGATTTTTGTAACTGTTAATTTAGAGTAATAAATTGCGTTCGAATATGTCTCTCCGAGAAATGGACATAATCGAAGGTAAGCTCATAAAAGGAAAATGTAAAAATTTACTAAATACTTATAAGTTTCTGATTTAAATTATGTTTATAATTATAAATTGATTATTATTTAAGGTTACTTCAATCCAGAAGCTCACCAATCCTCGAAGAGATCATCGTTGCTGGTCGGCGACCCACTTCAGATATATTAGCGAATGCAATGGATTAAAGGAAATCATAGGGGGAAATGTTCAGTATCAACAGATTCGGGTAATGAGCTATCAGCGAATTCCACGCATTCTCGAGATTGATATGTAGTGAAAAGATTTTTCAATGCACATTTTTGAAATCATCCATTGAACCGAAACTTAGCTAATAGCCAAACGCTCATAATTTTCACTATTAATTCACTCTTAAACCTACGTTGCAAAAACAAACACAAGCGAATATAGCCGAGGTTTTTAGTCTTTTAACGGGCATTAATCAAATAATGTTTATCATGAGGGAAAATGATGTGTATTACGGTGCACAAAGGTGATGTAAAAACATAGCCGAGTCTAAAAGTTAGCTAAAAGTCAAACTTTCTCAAATCTCAAGAGCTGTTGCTATTAAAATCCCTCCATTCAGACCTAGGTCCGACATTTGCGCGTCTTACGTTTGCCTATGACAAAAGGCATATCTGGGGTGTTGAATTCCGCTGAAAGTTAATGAACGTGAAGTTCTAGAAAATTAGGGCCAATTACGATTGATTGCCAGCCTTCTTGATACGACGAGTAGGTTAGAAATTTGCAGTGGAGAAACCCTCACTCGCTAGGGGTACAAATTTGATAATAAAAAAAAAAAAATATGTTTAACAAAAAAGAACTAAAAAATTTCAAATAAAACGAGAAACGCGTTATCATGTACCAACGCTGATAACAAAATGGTGCCTTCACAACCACCTAACAATCAAAAAGCATACCAAGAAACAGAAGGTCTTGATTGGAGACGCCCAAAGGTGTAAAGTTTGCCAAGGGAGGGGATTCAAAAACTAATCGGAAAAAAGATTTAAATTAATTTAAGGCCTTGTGAAAATGAAATAAGGATTGGTATGAAGGAAACAAAAATAAAAAATGTATTTAGCAAAAAAACCCGAGGAATCGCCCTTAATTGGAAACCAGGTCTGATAAAAAACGATGGAATAGACTGTTTTGGGAGAGAGTTAAGATATTACGTCTCTACTGTTTCTCCAAACCTCTCATGACACCAATAGACCAGTTGCTTAGAGTGCCCTTATAAACAACGACAACGACGATAATACACCTCACGGCATCCTCTAATTTATTAAACGGATTAGTTTGACTTCAGTATAAGTTTAAAAATTTTACTCACATAACATAATATAATTTACAAGTAATTAATTATTGATGCAAAACCACACCAATGAAGATTTTATTTTAAAATAAATTTTATTTGTGTATTGCTTGGATTTCTGAAAACTATTTCTTTCTTTTGATTTATATATGTATAAATATATGTGGATGCAGGTAAAATTATGTTGTGAAATATAAGAAAATATGGTCTTTATGTATTTAATTAATTATAGTTTATAATTACAATTAATTCTAATATTAAAAAATTACCATCTAATGTAATGTGTAAGATGTATGCTTAAATGAAAAAGAATGAAATAAAAATAAACACAGTTAATATTATAACTATTTTTTGTAATATTTCATGATTTTTATACATTTATTGGTGTGTGTCAAAAAAAAGATGAGAGTTTT
Source organism: Atherix ibis (assembly GCA_958298945.1). Taxonomy (NCBI): domain Eukaryota; kingdom Metazoa; phylum Arthropoda; class Insecta; order Diptera; family Athericidae; genus Atherix; species Atherix ibis. The sequence continues at coordinate 11,209 of CATQJD010000107.1, read as the reverse complement.
TTTTATAGGTGGGTGGAAATAATCGAAAGAAAGGTTTGGACTCTAATTTACTGAATTCACTGAGCAAGATAGAGTTCTGTGGTACCCTCTATGACCTTTTATGACTTCTCTTTTAAGAAGAGTTCTTTATTCAACTAATTTACTTTTATTGTGGAGATGTATTGTCGAACACTCATTAAGCCCATAGCATGAAGCGTAACACCCCATCTCGCCGAATTCAAGGAGTTCCCATGAAGGGTCACATAAAATATGGTCACAAATTTTCCTCCCAGATTATTCTGCACTAAATAACTGACACGGTCAAGCATAACGGTTGTTGTTGACTTCTAGACAGTTACCTATAGCATCGTCACTTGGTCTCCTTGATTGCTGGTCCCAACTCTCATTATGCTACCTAATACTACTGATACCTTTTCCGGCGCAATATCGCAGTTTTACACCTTTTCCGAAGTTCAGCCATCTCCTTATTCCACCAATAAACTTTTGTGCATTTACCAGTTGCAGATATTTTCGGCATCGCCGCATCGCTGGCATCGGTAAATTGAGTCATCAGCTGTTAAGGTCTGTTTTCCGCTGTGCCAGAGTGCTCTCCTTCATTCCGACAAGAAAAGCTTTCCGAGCGAATGCCTTAACATTCCAAGCAGTTGTGAAGACCTCATGGGTATTCTACCACACCTGTTGGAGAATCTGGCGAATATACACTAGCCTGTTGGTCGCTATGTTTATAGTGTCCGTGGACACACAATATTAAAGCCAAGTGAAAGAACTCTTTCTTCCAGAAGTAAGAAGCACGAGACTCAGACGGATCAAGCACCCCTCCTCCGCCACAATATATTTTCACTTCCACTGTGCTATCGCTTATCTGGTCCCGGCGAACTGCAGACAGACTACAGCTGTTATTGTTTACCTTTGGTTGACTACCTCCTGCATTAGAGCGTCGCACAGATTGCCAATTAGATATCTTCTTGTTTTCATATCGCTCAGATTTCCTAAGGTGATAACGAAAAATTTTTTTAGTGTGTTTTCGCTATCTGTCCTTTCACAGTCGGTGGAGTCTACATGCCCTTTGTGATCGCGAAGTTTTTTGCGGTCAGCCACCACTTTTCTGATCTCCGAATATTCTTTTTTTGCCTTTAATTAACTTGGCGGGATCTGTTCTCAAATTATACAATACAATATATATATACTTATTACTTCATGAATATAAAGTTCACAATCGTTCATTTATTCTTCAATTTTATGGATATTCACAACTCCAACATAATAACAAGTAGATTTAAATAACAGTATTGATTTCCGTAAAGGGTTGCACGCAGTAAATGTTCACAGAAACATCGTGTGAACATATGTGAGTTAAAACATAAAATATTTTAATAAATCACGGGACCAATGACTCTTAAGCATTTTTACCACACAGAGGTGTAGTCCGTAAGTCCATTTAGGTTTCAGAAGAGCACTGTATAAATGTACTATTTGCCAATTGTAATTTAAGAACCAATAATCGCGAGAACAGTGATGCTTAAGTCAGCGAAGCGTGTTTATAGGAAAGTAAGTGAATGCCGAGTGTGTGGTGCAATGGTCAAGGTGACCGACTCACACTCGATAGGTGGCTGGTTCGATTCCCGCTGCCGCCATCTCGGCATTGGTGCCGGGGTGAAAGGCCTGACTACAAGCCTTATATATGTAGCCGTAGGGTCCCCCAACGTCACTGGAGGTTGCTTCGCTGGTCTGATAAGCCGCAAGCTATAAAAACCACCTTATCAAGAAACAGCACAAGAAGAATCAACCGGACCGTACCTCAGGCAAGAACTCATTTGGCTTTCATCGTACTCAGGGCAAAAACCGTACCTCAGGCAAAAACCCAAGACCGTACCTCAGGCAAAAACCCAAAGGCAGAAGCAGATGGAAGAGAGTTCACGGAAGCATCCGGACCGTACCTCAAGACCGTACCTCAGGCAGGAACATAGGGCAGAGGCAGACAGAGGAGAGTTAACGGAGTTTTCTGGTGCCGCTATGTGCTCCATAGGAGCGACTGTGTTCTCATGACTATGTGTGTATAAAAATGCATATATGTGTTAAAAATTGTACAAAATGTAGAAAATGAAAACCTGTCAAATAAAAATAATATAAGTGAATGATAGGTCTCGACGAATAAGACTGCAAGAATGGAACTTGTCGTTATTTTTAAATTAAAATATAAAATGTCGCTATTGTTAGAATATAAACTAAAATTAAAATATAAAATGTCGCTATTATAAAATGTCGCTATTGTCGTTATTTTAACAAAAATATAAAATGTCGCTATTTTTAAATTATAAAAAGTATAAATTCAAATTTTGCCACCCAGATAATAAATTTAAAATATATATTTTTGTAAAATATGGATCATATACTTTGTTTTTATTTTATTGATATTTTTCTAATGTACTTAGCGCCACGACAATTCAGACCATGAATTGTTTGCATGATTATAGTACTTTTCTGAAATAATGCTATCATGTAAATTAGTTTAGAAGGTGTAATGCGATGGTAATATTGTTTCATTTATGCTTTCCCAAGAACATATGTAATCGTTAAGAAAAATTTCTTTTCTGCACAGGAACTTATAATGTTCCTGATATGTTGATTTAATTATGCAATATATGTATTTCATCCAAATAAGAGTCCAATTTTTCCATTGATGGCTGTAAAAAAAAAACAAAAATTACTAACAATTTGGAAATTTGATTCAGAGTATTGAACATGCTCTAACAAAAATAAAAAGCAGTGCTTTATTATTTTAAATTATAAAAAAGCAATCATATATAAATAGCAGTATTAATTAAGCTTTGAAAAAATGACAATTTTTTTAATCGCAAGAATTGTATTTTACGGGAAGTGGAAGGCTAAGTGGGACACCAGAACTTTAGTCGATAGGTCCAAATCCGCTGCAGTAACGTATTGTATATATAAAATTACTTTCATATTTATTGTAATCTTAGAACGCTTATCTAGGAGTCGAAGTAGTTGGCGGTATCGTCTGTTTAATTTTAGCATCTTAAATATTAGGCGAATTCGATTGGACTTATTTTGCTACAATACAGTACTTAGCAGTAGACTCTCAATTAAATGAACATATCACTGACAGCAGTAAAATACAAACTCAATACTGAGTTTATTCACATATAAACAATAAAAACTGAGTTTACGCACACATAAACAATAAAAACAAAAATATGACGCTTCAATATAACCAACGAACCCGCTAAGCCATCTATAGCAAGTTCGGAAACTACAATCCCCTTACCCTAAGGGGAGAAGTGCAACTACTGCTACAATCCTACTGTTTTGTTCGAGGTACAGTAGATGATGACAGCTACACAACAGTAGCAGTAGCAAAATTAGTCCATTCGAATTCGCCTCTTATTTGTACGTACTTTTGTAAACATATCTCTTCGCGCACGTATACGTATAGACACGTTATTTGGCCCACACACAGCCCAACTGGTCGGCCGACTAGGCAAATTGTATTGTTTGTGGGGCAGTTATTTTGATGGTTGGTCAGTTGGTTGGAAGAAAATCAAAATATTTTGATTTTTATGGGCGGAGTTAATGGCTGGTAGCTGAAGTTGGCTGTGTATGTGCAAGTTGTGACAACCGTGTGTCAAAAAATCATTTGTTTTTCTATTGTCGTTTTGAACACTTCGCAGTGTTCGACAAATGGCTGTTG
>CATQJD010000106.1:15000-16643 GCA_958298945.1 Atherix ibis | reverse complement strand
AACGTGAGCTGGGTTTAGACCGTCGCGAGACAGGTTAGTTTTACCCTACTGATGACAAATATAGTTATTACAACAGCATTCCTGCGTAGTACGAGAGGAACCGCAGGTACGGACAATTGGTACAATACTTGTTCGAGAGAACAGTGGTATGATGCTACGTCCGCTGGATTATGCCTGAACGCCTCTAAGGTCGTATCCGTGCTGGATTGTAATAATAGTAATGGGGTTAATTATATTATATGGTAATATGACGTTGTAAGCTAGACTACATAAGTAATTTAGCGAAAATGTTTTTTACCGAAACCAATTAGTAATATAATATGGGTAATGTGTTTCTTATTATGCACGAGATTCATGTTAAGTGCCAATTATATAATACAAATTGTTTTCATATATAATGTAATACCTTGAATCAATTGTAAACGACTTTGGTATCGGGCAAGGTGTTGTTAATGGAAGAGCAGCTACCATACTGCGATCCACTGAAACTTAACCTATGCTCGATGATTCGAATATTTACTATGCAGATATATAAATATATATATATGTGTATTAAATATAAGGTAGCATGTATAATATTTATACTTGTTATGCATTAATAATTATTTATTAGTTGCGGAGGATGGGTGATGGATATATGATGTATTATATACTTATAAGAAAAAGTATTAATAAGTATTTACACTTATATTAATTATGGCTTTAAAAAATAATATAATATTATATATTTTTTTAAAAAGAACTTATCATAATAATAATAATTATATGATATAATATATAAAATCATTTTGATAAAAGTTTTTAACTTTAACATATTGATATTGTATTGTTGGTTGTTGTGTTGGAATAATAAGTATTTACTAATTTATATTTCTATTTTTGGTTTAATGTATAAATATACTTATAATTATGAGAACTTAATATGATATATATAAGATCTTATATATGATCATTTTGATGAATGGTTGAAATAAACATTAACATATTATTATTGTCATTTATAATTGTTGGGTAAATATACTTATATAAATAAGAATTTAATATGAAATATAATAAAATCATTTTGATGGATAGAAGAAAGAAGGTGGCAATAAACTTTAACATTAAAGTATATTGATATTGTATTGGATCATTATATATCTCTATACATAAGATCAATTAGTTGGATGGATGGTGGGCAATAAGCATTAACTTATTTTTAGTTAATGTATAAATAATGAGAACTTAATATGAAATATAATATATAAAATCATTATTAGATGGACGTTAGCAAAAAATATTCACATTAACGTATATTGATATTGTATAAATATTCTTATAATATAGAACTTATCATAAAAATTTTAAAATATATATAATTTAATAAATTGTATATGATCATTTTATATGATATTAATATGTGGAATAAGCATTTTAGGTTTTTTGTTGAACAAATGGATGGTATAACTAATAATAAAATGGCTTATAAAAGTTGGTGGTTAGAAAAAAATTTTAGTAAACTGAAATGTATCTTTACAATGTTATTAGGGTTAATAATGAAAAATGTTTAAAAAAATATATTTTATTTTAGGTTGTTAAATACCCTTTTTCAGCTTCTAGATAGACCAAAAGTTTTCTTTTCGTATTGTTATAAATTATAATTT
>CATQJD010000106.1:5000-7500 GCA_958298945.1 Atherix ibis | reverse complement strand
TGCCAATTATATAATACAAATTGTTTTCATATATAATGTAATACCTTGAATCAATTGTAAACGACTTTGGTATCGGGCAAGGTGTTGTTAATGGAAGAGCAGCTACCATACTGCGATCCACTGAAACTTAACCTATGCTCGATGATTCGAATATTTACTATGCAGATATATAAATATATATATATGTGTATTAAATATAAGGTAGCATGTATAATATTTATACTTGTTATGCATTAATAATTATTTATTAGTTGCGGAGGATGGGTGATGGATATATGATGTATTATATACTTATAAGAAAAAGTATTAATAAGTATTTACACTTATATTAATTATGGCTTTAAAAAATAATATAATATTATATATTTTTTTAAAAAGAACTTATCATAATAATAATAATTATATGATATAATATATAAAATCATTTTGATAAAAGTTTTTAACTTTAACATATTGATATTGTATTGTTGGTTGTTGTGTTGGAATAATAAGTATTTACTAATTTATATTTCTATTTTTGGTTTAATGTATAAATATACTTATAATTATGAGAACTTAATATGATATATATAAGATCTTATATATGATCATTTTGATGAATGGTTGAAATAAACATTAACATATTATTATTGTCATTTATAATTGTTGGGTAAATATACTTATATAAATAAGAATTTAATATGAAATATAATAAAATCATTTTGATGGATAGAAGAAAGAAGGTGGCAATAAACTTTAACATTAAAGTATATTGATATTGTATTGGATCATTATATATCTCTATACATAAGATCAATTAGTTGGATGGATGGTGGGCAATAAGCATTAACTTATTTTTAGTTAATGTATAAATAATGAGAACTTAATATGAAATATAATATATAAAATCATTATTAGATGGACGTTAGCAAAAAATATTCACATTAACGTATATTGATATTGTATAAATATTCTTATAATATAGAACTTATCATAAAAATTTTAAAATATATATAATTTAATAAATTGTATATGATCATTTTATATGATATTAATATGTGGAATAAGCATTTTAGGTTTTTTGTTGAACAAATGGATGGTATAACTAATAATAAAATGGCTTATAAAAGTTGGTGGTTAGAAAAAAATTTTAGTAAACTGAAATGTATCTTTACAATGTTATTAGGGTTAATAATGAAAAATGTTTAAAAAAATATATTTTATTTTAGGTTGTTAAATACCCTTTTTCAGCTTCTAGATAGACCAAAAGTTTTCTTTTCGTATTGTTATAAATTATAATTTTAACAATATAAAGTTAACTGAAATGTATCTTTATAGTGTTATTAGGATCAAACTAATAGGTTAATAATGAAAAATGTTGAAAAAAATATATTTTATTTTAGGTTGTTAAATACCCTTTTTCAGCTTCTAGATAGACCAAAAGTTTTCTTTTCGTATTGTTATAAATTATAATTTTAACAATATAAAGTTAACTGAAATATATCTTTATAGTGTTATTAGGATCAAACTAATAGGTTAATAATGAAAAATGTTGAAAAAAATATATTTTATTTTAGGTTGTTAAATACCCTTTTTCAGCTTCTAGATAGACCAAAAGTTTTCTTTTCGTATTGTTATAAATTATAATTTTAACAATATAAAGTTAACTGAAATGTATCTTTATAGTGTTATTAGGATCAAACTAATAGGGTTAATAATGAAAAATGTTGAAAAATATATATTTTATTTTAGGTTGTTAAATACCCTTTTTCAGCTTCTAGATAGACCTAAAATTTATATTAAAATAATATAAATTATATGTTAAAATTTACCAAATCGACTTAAATTTTTTTGATTTATTATTAATTTATATTTTTATACATAAATATTGAAAAATATTATGAAATTTGTTGTGTTTTGAAAAAAGTGCAAAAAAAGGACCAATCCTACTTTTTTTTAAAAACTGATATAAGTTTAGGTCTCGACTATCTCTTTTTTAAAAATGGTCTATTTTCATATGTTTTGAATATACAAAACATACTTGTGCTTTCAAAAAAAATAATTTTAAAAATTGACTATTTTATAGTATCAATTTGATATGTTGTTAATATGAATGTGAACCAAAAATAAATTGGTACAAAATACCATATAAAAACAAGGTTATACACAATATAGTAAATGTATATACATAATGTTATACATAAATTAAAATGCTTTTATAAAATAATATAATTATATAATATTCTGGTTGATCCTGCCAGTAGTTATATGCTTGTCTCAAAGATTAAGCCATGCATGTCTAAGTACATACATAAATAAAGTGAAACCGCAAAAGGCTCATTATATCAGTTATGGTTTATTAGATCATAAACAGTTACTTGGATAACTGTGGCAATTCTAGAGCTAATACATGCAATGATAACACGGACCTTTTGGAACGTGTGCTTTTATTAGGCCAAAAACCAAGCGATTATTTATAATCGTATAATATGGTTGAACTCTAGATAATTTGCCGATCGTA
>CATQJD010000106.1:0-2500 GCA_958298945.1 Atherix ibis | reverse complement strand
CTCAACTCATATGAGACTACTCCCTGAATTTAAGCATATTAATGAGGGAAGGAAAAGAAACTAACAAGGATTTTCTTAGTAGCGGCGAGCGAAAAGAAAATAGTTCAGCACTAAGTTATTTTGTATATTATTTACAAATATAAGATGCAGTGTATAGAATGTCTATAATTTAGTATTAAATATTAATAGTTTAAGTCCTTCTTAAAGGGGGCCAATTACCCAAAGAGGGTGCCAGGCCCGTAAAACATTAATATATACTAAAAGACATTTCTTAAGAGTCGTGTTGCTTGATAGTGCAGCACTAATTGGGTGGTAAACTCCATCTAAAACTAAATATGACCATGAGACCGATAGCAAACAAGTACCGTGAGGGAAAGTTGAAAAGAACTCTGAATAGAGAGTTAAAAAGTACGTGAAACTGTTTAGAGGTTAAGCCTGATGAATCTAAATATCAATTGCGGAAAAGTCATCAATAAGCATATAGTTTTAATATAAAATATATAATTATTGTGCATTTTTTCCGTAAAAGACATTGTAATCTGTTATAAACAAAATTTATCATAAGGTATTAAAGTAAAAAAGTTTATATATGTATTAGCTGTTATGGCTTATATTTTATAAAATTGCAAATATAATACTGGATAAATATATAACAGCACATAAATATATAATGCTAACATCAATGAAGATGTTGTAAATATATATGTATATATTTTATAAATATATATATTATAAGCATTTATATTATTGACAATGCTTTAGATTTAGAATACCTTCGGGACCCGTCTTGAAACACGGACCAAGAAGTCTAACATATGTGCAAGTCATTAGGTATTATTTAAAACCTAAAGGCGTAATTAACTTAAATGTTAATATTGGATTATTTTATATTTAATATTTACTATTATTATAAAGTTCATCCAGGGACGTTTTATATAGTTATGTATTTTAATATCTGATATTATTTATACCTCTAACTAAAGCGTACCTTGAGCATATATGTTGTGACCCGAAAGATGGTGAACTATACCTGATCAGGTTGAAGTCAGGGGAAACCCTGATGGAAGACCGAAACAGTTCTGACGTGCAAATCGATTGTCAGAATTGGGTATAGGGGCGAAAGACCAATCGAACCATCTAGTAGCTGGTTCCCTCCGAAGTTTCCCTCAGGATAGCTGGTGCAAATAAATATTATATAATATAATCTTATCTGGTAAAGCGAATGATTAGAGGCATTAGGGCCGAAACGACCTTAACCTATTCTCAAACTTTAAATGGGTAAGAACCTTATCTTTCTTGATATGAAGATTAGGTTATGATATATTGTGCCTAGTGGGCCACTTTTGGTAAGCAGAACTGGCGCTGTGGGATGAACCAAACGTAATGTTACGGCGCCAAAATTGACAACTCATACTGATACCATGAAAGGCGTTGCTTGCTTAAAACAGCAGGACGGTGGACATGGAAGTCGTAAACCGCTAAGGAGTGTGTAACAACTCACCTGCCGAAGCAACTAGCCCTTAAAATGGATGGCGCTCAAGTTGTATGCCTATACATTACCGCTAAAGCAAATGATTTATAAATTAATAAATCTTAAAGCTTTAGTGAGTAGGAGGGTACGATGGTGTGCGTTGAAGTGTTTGGCGTAAGCCTGCATGGAGCCGCCATTGGTACAGATCTTGGTGGTAGTAGCAAATAATCGAATGAGACCTTGGAGGACTGAAGTGGAGAAGGGTTTCGTGTGAACAGTGGTTGATCACGAGTTAGTCGGTCCTAAGTTTATGGTGAAAACCAATGTATATATATAAACTATTAGTTAATATATATATTTAAACGAAAGGGAATACGGTTCCAATTCCGTAACCTGTTAAGTATACGTTTGTTATTAAAAATGGGCTTTTTGCTCATCCTGGTAACAGAAATAACCATAAAGAAACCGTCGAGAGGTATCGGAAGAGTTTTCTTTTCTGTTTCATAGTCGTATCACCATGGAAGTCTTTCGAAGAGAGATATGGTGAATGGACTAGAAGAGCATGGCATTTACTGCTGTGTCGATATTTTCTCCTCGGGCCTTGAAAATTTATGGTAAGGAAACGCAAACTTCTTAACAGGCCGTACCTATATCCGCAGCTGGTCTCCAAGGTGAAGAGTCTCTAGTCGATAGAATAATGTAGGTAAGGGAAGTCGGCAAATTAGATCCGTAACTTCGGGATAAGGATTGGCTCTGAAGATTGAGATAGTCGGGCTTGATTGGAAAGTAATAAAATGGTTTTATGTACTCGTTCTGGGTAAAGAGATGATTTTTTAAATTGTTGATTTCCCGGATAGAAGTTTACGTAACCAAATTACGGAACTTTCTTGCTAATAATTTATAAAATTTACTTTTTATATATTTATAACGACTATCAATTAACAATCAATTCAGAACTGGCACGGACTTGGGAAATCCGACTGTCTAATTAAAACAAAGCATTGTGATGGCCCCAACGGGTGTTGACAC
>CATQJD010000105.1:0-46312 GCA_958298945.1 Atherix ibis | reverse complement strand
TGTTGGTTACTTAGTTTGTTGGTTTGTTGGCATGTTGGTTTGTTGGTTTGTTGGTTTGTTGGCTTGTTGGTTTGTTGGCTTGTTGGTTTGTTGGTTTGTTGGTTTGTTGGTTTGTTGGTTTGTTGGTTTGTTGGTTTGTTGGTTTGTTGGTTTGTTGTCTTGTTGGTTTGTTGGTTTGTTGGCTTGTTGGCTTGTTGGTTTGTTGGTTTGTTGGCTTGTTGGTTACTTAGTTTGTTGGTTTGTTGGCATGTTGGTTTGTTGGTTTGTTGGTTTGTTGGCTTGTTGGTTTGTTGGCTTGTTGGTTTGTTGGTTTGTTGGTTTGTTGGCTTGTTGGCTTGTTGGTTTGTTGGTTTGTTGGCTTGTTGGTTACTTAGTTTGTTGGTTTGTTGGCATGTTGGTTTGTTGGTTTGTTGGTTTGTTGGTTTGTTGTCTTGTTGGTTTGTTGGCTTGTTGGTTTGTTGGCTTGTTGGTTTGTTGGTTTGTTGGTTTGTTGGCTTGTTGGCTTGTTGGTTTGTTGGTTTGTTGGCTTGTTGGTTACTTAGTTTGTTGGTTTGTTGGCATGTTGGTTTGTTGGTTTGTTGGTTTGTTGGTTTGTTGGTTTGTTGGTTTGTTGGTTTGTTGGTTTGTTGGCTTGTTGGTTTGTTGGCTTGTTGGTTTGTTGGTTTGTTGGTTTGTTGGCTTGTTGGCTTGTTGGTTTGTTGGTTTGTTGGCTTGTTGGTTACTTAGTTTGTTGGTTTGTTGGCATGTTGGTTTGTTGGTTTGTTGGTTTGTTGGCTTGTTGGTTTGTTGGTTTGTTGGTTTGTTGGCATGTTGGTTTGTTGGTTTGTTGCTTTGTTGGCTTGTTGGTTACTTAGTTTGTTGGTTTGTTGGCATGTTGGTTTGTTGGTTTGTTGGTTTGTTGGCTTGTTGGTTACTTAGTTTGTTGGTTTGTTGGCATGTTGGTTTGTTGGTTTGTTGGTTTGTTGGCTTGTTGGTTTGTTGGCTTGTTGGTTTGTTGGCTTGTTGGTTTGTTGGTTTGTTGGTTTGTTGGTTTGTTGGTTTGTTGGTTTGTTGGTTTGTTGGTTTGTTGTCTTGTTGGTTTGTTGGTTTGTTGGCTTGTTGGCTTGTTGGTTTGTTGGTTTGTTGGCTTGTTGGTTACTTAGTTTGTTGGTTACTTAGTTTGTTGGCTTGTTGGTTTGTTGGCTTGTTGGTTTGTTGGTTTGTTGGTTTGTTGGTTTGTTGGTTTGTTGGTTTGTTGGTTTGTTGGTTTGTTGTCTTGTTGGTTTGTTGGTTTGTTGGCTTGTTGGCTTGTTGGTTACTTAGTTTGTTGGTTTGTTGGCATGTTGGTTTGTTGGTTTGTTGGTTTGTTGGCTTGTTGGTTTGTTGGCTTGTTGGTTACTTAGTTTGTTGGTTTGTTGGCATGTTGGCATGTTGGTTTGTTGGTTTGTTGGTTTGTTGTCTTGTTGGTTTGTTGGTTTGTTGGCTTGTTGGCTTGTTGGTTTGTTGGTTTGTTGGCTTGTTGGTTACTTAGTTTGTTGGTTTGTTGGCATGTTGGTTTGTTGGTTTGTTGGTTTGTTGGTTTGTTGGTTTGTTGGTTTGTTGGTTTGTTGGTTTGTTGGCTTGTTGGTTTGTTGGCTTGTTGGTTTGTTGGTTTGTTGGTTTGTTGGCTTGTTGGCTTGTTGGTTTGTTGGTTTGTTGGCTTGTTGGTTACTTAGTTTGTTGGTTTGTTGGCATGTTGGTTTGTTGGTTTGTTGGTTTGTTGGCTTGTTGGTTTGTTGGTTTGTTGGTTTGTTGGCATGTTGGTTTGTTGGTTTGTTGGTTTGTTGGCTTGTTGGTTACTTAGTTTGTTGGTTTGTTGGCATTTTGGTTTGTTGGTTTGTTGGTTTGTTGGCTTGTTGGTTACTTAGTTTGTTGGTTTGTTGGCATGTTGGTTTGTTGGTTTGTTGGTTTGTTGGCTTGTTGGTTTGTTGGCTTGTTGGTTTGTTGGTTTGTTGGTTTGTTGGTTTGTTGGTTTGTTGGTTTGTTGGTTTGTTGGTTTGTTGGTTTGTTGGTTTGTTGTCTTGTTGGTTTGTTGGTTTGTTGGCTTGTTGGCTTGTTGGTTTGTTGGTTTGTTGGCTTGTTGGTTACTTAGTTTGTTGGTTTGTTGGCATGTTGGTTTGTTGGTTTGTTGGTTTGTTGGCTTGTTGGTTTGTTGGCTTGTTGGTTTGTTGGTTTGTTGGTTTGTTGGCTTGTTGGCTTGTTGGTTTGTTGGTTTGTTGGCTTGTTGGTTACTTAGTTTGTTGGTTTGTTGGCATGTTGGTTTGTTGGTTTGTTGGTTTGTTGGTTTGTTGTCTTGTTGGTTTGTTGGCTTGTTGGTTTGTTGGCTTGTTGGTTTGTTGGTTTGTTGGTTTGTTGGCTTGTTGGCTTGTTGGTTTGTTGGTTTGTTGGCTTGTTGGTTACTTAGTTTGTTGGTTTGTTGGCATGTTGGTTTGTTGGTTTGTTGGTTTGTTGGTTTGTTGGCTTGTTGGTTTGTTGGTTTGTTGGTTTGTTGGCTTGTTGGTTTGTTGGCTTGTTGGTTTGTTGGTTTGTTGGTTTGTTGGCTTGTTGGCTTGTTGGTTTGTTGGTTTGTTGGCTTGTTGGTTACTTAGTTTGTTGGTTTGTTGGCATGTTGGTTTGTTGGTTTGTTGGTTTGTTGGCTTGTTGGTTTGTTGGCTTGTTGGTTTGTTGGTTTGTTGGTTTGTTGGCTTGTTGGTTACTTAGTTTGTTGGTTTGTTGGCATGTTGGTTTGTTGGTTTGTTGGTTTGTTGGCTTGTTGGTTTGTTGGCTTGTTGGTTTGTTTGTTTTGTTGGCTTGTTGGCTTGTTGGTTTGTTGGTTTGTTGGCTTGTTGGTTACTTAGTTTGTTGGTTTGTTGGCTTGTTGGTTTGTTGGTTTGTTGGCTTGTTGGTTACTTAGTTTGTTGGTTTGTTGGCATGTTGGTTTGTTGGTTTGTTGGTTTGTTGGCTTGTTGGTTTGTTGGCTTGTTGGTTTGTTGGTTTGTTGGCTTGTTGGCTTGTTGGTTTGTTGGTTTTTGCCTTGTTGGCTTGTTGGTTACTTAGTTTGTTGGTTTGTTGGCATGTTGGTTTGTTGGTTTGTTGGCTTGTTGGTTACTTAGTTTGTTGGTTTGTTGGCATGTTGGTTTGTTGGTTTGTTGGTTTGTTGGCTTGTTGGCTTGTTGGTTTGTTGGTTTGTTGGCTTGTTGGTTACTTAGTTTGTTGGTTTGTTGGCATGTTGGTTTGTTGGTTTGTTGGTTTGTTGGCTTGTTGGTTTGTTGGCTTGTTGGTTTGTTGGTTTGTTGGTTTGTTGGCTTGTTGGCTTGTTGGTTTGTTGGTTTGTTGGCTTGTTGGTTACTTAGTTTGTTGGTTTGTTGGCATGTTGGTTTGTTGGTTTGTTGGTTTGTTGGCTTGTTGGTTTGTTGGCTTGTTGGTTACTTAGTTTGTTGGTTTGTTGGCATGTTGGCATGTTGGTTTGTTGGTTTGTTGGTTTGTTGTCTTGTTGGTTTGTTGGTTTGTTGGCTTGTTGGCTTGTTGGTTTGTTGGTTTGTTGGCTTGTTGGTTACTTAGTTTGTTGGTTTGTTGGCATGTTGGTTTGTTGGTTTGTTGGTTTGTTGGTTTGTTGGTTTGTTGGTTTGTTGGTTTGTTGGTTTGTTGGCTTGTTGGTTTGTTGGCTTGTTGGTTTGTTGGTTTGTTGGTTTGTTGGCTTGTTGGCTTGTTGGTTTGTTGGTTTGTTGGCTTGTTGGTTTGTTGGTTTGTTGGCTTGTTGGTTACTTAGTTTGTTGGTTTGTTGGCATGTTGGTTTGTTGGTTTGTTGGTTTGTTGGTTTGTTGGTTACTTAGTTTGTTGGTTTGTTGGCATGTTGGTTTGTTGGTTTGTTGGTTTGTTGGCTTGTTGGTTTGTTGGCTTGTTGGTTTGTTGGTTTGTTGGCTTGTTGGCTTGTTGGTTTGTTGGTTTGTTGGCTTGTTGGTTTGTTGGTTTGTTGGCTTGTTGGTTACTTAGTTTGTTGGTTTGTTGGCATGTTGGTTTGTTGGTTTGTTGGTTTGTTGGCTTGTTGGTTTGTTGGCTTGTTGGTTTGTTGGTTTGTTGGTTTGTTGGTTTGTTGGTTTGTTGGTTTGTTGGTTTGTTGTCTTGTTGGTTTGTTGGTTTGTTGGCTTGTTGGCTTGTTGGTTTGTTGGTTTGTTGGCTTGTTGGTTACTTAGTTTGTTGGTTTGTTGGCATGTTGGTTTGTTGGTTTGTTGGTTTGTTGGCTTGTTGGTTTGTTGGCTTGTTGGTTTGTTGGTTTGTTGGTTTGTTGGCTTGTTGGCTTGTTGGTTTGTTGGTTTGTTGGCTTGTTGGTTACTTAGTTTGTTGGTTTGTTGGCATGTTGGTTTGTTGGTTTGTTGGTTTGTTGGTTTGTTGTCTTGTTGGTTTGTTGGTTTGTTGGCTTGTTGGTTACTTAGTTTGTTGGTTTGTTGGCATGTTGGTTTGTTGGTTTGTTGGTTTGTTGGCTTGTTGGTTTGTTGGCTTGTTGGTTACTTAGTTTGTTGGTTTGTTGGCATGTTGGTTTGTTGGTTTGTTGGCTTGTTGGTTTGTTGGTTTGTTGGTTTGTTGGCTTGTTGGCTTGTTGGTTTGTTGGTTTGTTGGCTTGTTGGTTACTTAGTTTGTTGGTTTGTTGGCATGTTGGTTTGTTGGTTTGTTGGTTTGTTGGCTTGTTGGTTTGTTGGTTTGTTGGCTTGTTGGCTTGTTGGTTTGTTGGCTTGTTGGCTTGTTGGCTTGTTGGTTTGTTGGCTTGTTGGTTACTTAGTTTGTTGGTTTGTTGGCATGTTGGTTTGTTGGTTTGTTGGTTTGTTGGTTTGTTGGTTTGTTGGTTTGTTGGTTTGTTGGTTTGTTGGTTTGTTGTCTTGTTGGTTTGTTGGTTTGTTGGCTTGTTGGCTTGTTGGTTTGTTGGTTTGTTGGCTTGTTGGTTACTTAGTTTGTTGGTTTGTTGGCATGTTGGTTTGTTGGTTTGTTGGCATGTTGGTTTGTTGGTTTGTTGGTTTGTTGGCTTGTTGGTTTGTTGGCTTGTTGGTTTGTTGGTTTGTTGGTTTGTTGGCTTGTTGGCTTGTTGGTTTGTTGGTTTGTTGGCTTGTTGGTTACTTAGTTTGTTGGTTTGTTGGCATGTTGGTTTGTTGGTTTGTTGGTTTGTTGGTTTGTTGGTTTGTTGGTTTGTTGGTTTGTTGGTTTGTTGGTTTGTTGTCTTGTTGGTTTGTTGGTTTGTTGGCTTGTTGGCTTGTTGGTTTGTTGGTTTGTTGGCTTGTTGGTTTGTTGGTTTGTTGGCTTGTTGGTTACTTAGTTTGTTGGTTTGTTGGCATGTTGGTTTGTTGGTTTGTTGGTTTGTTGGCTTGTTGGTTTGTTGGCTTGTTGGTTTGTTGGTTTGTTGGTTTGTTGGCTTGTTGGCTTGTTGGTTTGTTGGTTTGTTGGCTTGTTGGTTACTTAGTTTGTTGGTTTGTTGGCATGTTGGTTTGTTGGTTTGTTGGTTTGTTGGCTTGTTGGTTTGTTGGCTTGTTGGTTTGTTGGTTTGTTGGCTTGTTGGCTTGTTGGTTTGTTGGTTTGTTGGCTTGTTGGTTACTTAGTTTGTTGGTTTGTTGGCATGTTGGTTTGTTGGTTTGTTGGTTTGTTGGCTTGTTGGTTTGTTGGTTTGTTGGCTTGTTGGTTACTTAGTTTGTTGGTTTGTTGGCATGTTGGTTTGTTGGTTTGTTGGTTTGTTGGCTTGTTGGTTTGTTGGCTTGTTGGTTTGTTGGTTTGTTGGTTTGTTGGCTTGTTGGCTTGTTGGCTTGTTGGTTTGTTGGTTTGTTGGTTTGTTGGCTTGTTGGCTTGTTGGTTTGTTGGTTTGTTGGTTTGTTGGCTTGTTGGTTTGTTGGCTTGTTGGTTACTTAGTTTGTTGGTTTGTTGGCATGTTGGTTTGTTGGTTTGTTGGTTTGTTGGTTTGTTGGTTTGTTGGTTTGTTGGTTTGTTGGTTTGTTGGTTTGTTGTCTTGTTGGTTTGTTGGTTTGTTGGCTTGTTGGCTTGTTGGTTTGTTGGTTTGTTGGCTTGTTGGTTACTTAGTTTGTTGGTTTGTTGGCATGTTGGTTTGTTGGTTTGTTGGCATGTTAATTTGTTGGTTTGTTGGTTTGTTGTCTTGTTGGTTTGTTGGTTTGTTGGCTTGTTGGTTTGTTGGTTTGTTGGTTTGTTGGCTTGTTGGCTTGTTGGTTTGTTGGTTTGTTGGCTTGTTGGTTACTTAGTTTGTTGGTTTGTTGGCATGTTGGTTTGTTGGTTTGTTGGTTTGTTGGCTTGTTGGTTTGTTGGCTTGTTGGTTTGTTGGTTTGTTGGTTTGTTGGTTTGTTGGTTTTTTGGCTTGTTGGCTTGTTGGTTACTTAGTTTGTTGGTTTGTTGGCATGTTGGTTTGTTGGTTTGTTGGTTTGTTGGCTTGTTGGTTTGTTGGCTTGTTGGTTTGTTGGCTTGTTGGTTTGTTGGTTTGTTGGTTTGTTGGCTTGTTGGCTTGTTGGTTTGTTGGTTTGTTGGCTTGTTGGTTACTTAGTTTGTTGGTTTGTTGGCATGTTGGTTTGTTGGTTTGTTGGTTTGTTGGCTTGTTGGTTTGTTGGCATGTTGGTTTGTTGGTTTGTTGGTTTGTTGGTTTGTTGGTTTGTTGTCTTGTTGGTTTGTTGGCTTGTTGGTTTGTTGGCTTGTTGGTTTGTTGGTTTGTTGGTTTGTTGGTTTGTTGGCTTGTTGGTTACTTAGTTTGTTGGTTTGTTGGCATGTTGGTTTGTTGGTTTGTTGGTTTGTTGGCTTGTTGGTTTGTTGGCTTGTTGGTTACTTAGTTTGTTGGTTTGTTGGCATGTTGGTTTGTTGGTTTGTTGGTTTGTTGGTTTGTTGGTTTGTTGGTTTGTTGGTTTGTTGGTTTGTTGGTTTGTTGTCTTGTTGGTTTGTTGGTTTGTTGGCTTGTTGGCTTGTTGGTTTGTTGGTTTGTTGGCTTGTTGGTTACTTAGTTTGTTGGTTTGTTGGCATGTTGGTTTGTTGGTTTGTTGGCATGTTGGTTTGTTGGTTTGTTGGTTTGTTGGCTTGTTGGTTTGTTGGCTTGTTGGTTTGTTGGTTTGTTGGTTTGTTGGCTTGTTGGCTTGTTGGTTTGTTGGTTTGTTGGCTTGTTGGTTACTTAGTTTGTTGGTTTGTTGGCATGTTGGTTTGTTGGTTTGTTGGTTTGTTGGTTTGTTGGTTTGTTGGTTTGTTGGTTTGTTGGTTTGTTGGTTTGTTGTCTTGTTGGTTTGTTGGTTTGTTGGCTTGTTGGCTTGTTGGTTTGTTGGTTTGTTGGCTTGTTGGTTTGTTGGTTTGTTGGCTTGTTGGTTACTTAGTTTGTTGGTTTGTTGGCATGTTGGTTTGTTGGTTTGTTGGTTTGTTGGCTTGTTGGTTTGTTGGCTTGTTGGTTTGTTGGTTTGTTGGTTTGTTGGCTTGTTGGCTTGTTGGTTTGTTGGTTTGTTGGCTTGTTGGTTACTTAGTTTGTTGGTTTGTTGGCATGTTGGTTTGTTGGTTTGTTGGTTTGTTGGCTTGTTGGTTTGTTGGCTTGTTGGTTTGTTGGTTTGTTGGCTTGTTGGCTTGTTGGTTTGTTGGTTTGTTGGCTTGTTGGTTACTTAGTTTGTTGGTTTGTTGGCATGTTGGTTTGTTGGTTTGTTGGTTTGTTGGCTTGTTGGTTTGTTGGTTTGTTGGTTTGTTGGCTTGTTGGTTACTTAGTTTGTTGGTTTGTTGGCATGTTGGTTTGTTGGTTTGTTGGTTTGTTGGCTTGTTGGTTTGTTGGCTTGTTGGTTTGTTGGTTTGTTGGTTTGTTGGCTTGTTGGCTTGTTGGCTTGTTGGTTTGTTGGTTTGTTGGTTTGTTGGCTTGTTGGCTTGTTGGTTTGTTGGTTTGTTGGCTTGTTGGCTTGTTGGTTTGTTGGTTTGTTGGCTTGTTGGTTTGTTGGTTTGTTGGCTTGTTGGTTACTTAGTTTGTTGGTTTGTTGGTTTGTTGGTTTGTTGGTTTGTTGGTTTGTTGGCTTGTTGGTTTGTTGGTTTGTTGGTTTGTTGGCTTGTTGGCTTGTTGGTTTGTTGGTTTGTTGGCTTGTTGGTTACTTAGTTTGTTGGTTTGTTGGCATGTTGGTTTGTTGGTTTGTTGGTTTGTTGGCTTGTTGGTTTGTTGGTTTGTTGGCTTGTTGGTTTGTTGGTTTGTTGGCTTGTTGGTTACTTAGTTTGTTGGTTTGTTGGCATGTTGGTTTGTTGGTTTGTTGGTTTGTTGGCTTGTTGGTTTGTTGGCTTGTTGGTTTGTTGGTTTGTTGGTTTGTTGGCTTGTTGGCTTGTTGGTTTGTTGGTTTGTTGGCTTGTTGGTTACTTAGTTTGTTGGTTTGTTGGCATGTTGGTTTGTTGGTTTGTTGGTTTGTTGGCTTGTTGGTTTGTTGGCTTGTTGGTTTGTTGGTTTGTTGGCTTGTTGGCTTGTTGGTTTGTTGGTTTGTTGGCTTGTTGGTTACTTAGTTTGTTGGTTTGTTGGCATGTTGGTTTGTTGGTTTGTTGGCTTGTTGGCTTGTTGGTTTGTTGGTTTGTTGGCTTGTTGGTTACTTAGTTTGTTGGTTTGTTGGCATGTTGGTTTGTTGGTTTGTTGGTTTGTTGGCTTGTTGGTTTGTTGGCTTGTTGGTTTGTTGGTTTGTTGGTTTGTTGGCTTGTTGGCTTGTTGGCTTGTTGGTTTGTTGGTTTGTTGGTTTGTTGGCTTGTTGGCTTGTTGGTTTGTTGGTTTGTTGGCTTGTTGGCTTGTTGGTTTGTTGGTTTGTTGGCTTGTTGGTTTGTTGGTTTGTTGGCTTGTTGGTTACTTAGTTTGTTGGTTTGTTGGTTTGTTGGTTTGTTGGTTTGTTGGTTTGTTGGCTTGTTGGTTTGTTGGTTTGTTGGTTTGTTGGCTTGTTGGCTTGTTGGTTTGTTGGTTTGTTGGTTTGTTGTCTTGTTGGTTTGTTGGCTTGTTGGTTTGTTGGCTTGTTGGTTTGTTGGTTTGTTGGTTTGTTGGCTTGTTGGCTTGTTGGTTTGTTGGTTTGTTGGCTTGTTGGTTACTTAGTTTGTTGGTTTGTTGGCATGTTGGTTTGTTGGTTTGTTGGTTTGTTGGCTTGTTGGTTTGTTGGCTTGTTGGCTTGTTGGCTTGTTGGTTTGTTGGTTTGTTGGCTTGTTGGCTTGTTGGTTTGTTGGTTTGTTGGCTTGTTGGTTTGTTGGTTTGTTGGCTTGTTGGTTACTTAGTTTGTTGGTTTGTTGGTTTGTTGGTTTGTTGGTTTGTTGGTTTGTTGGCTTGTTGGTTTGTTGGTTTGTTGGTTTGTTGGCTTGTTGGCTTGTTGGTTTGTTGGTTTGTTGGCTTGTTGGTTACTTAGTTTGTTGGTTTGTTGGCATGTTGGTTTGTTGGTTTGTTGGTTTGTTGGTTTGTTGGCTTGTTGGTTTGTTGGCTTGTTGGTTTGTTGGTTTGTTGGTTTGTTGGCTTGTTGGCTTGTTGGTTTGTTGGTTTGTTGGCTTGTTGGTTACTTAGTTTGTTGGTTTGTTGGCATGTTGGTTTGTTGGTTTGTTGGTTTGTTGGCTTGTTGGTTTGTTGGCTTGTTGGTTTGTTGGTTTGTTGGCTTGTTGGTTTGTTGGTTTGTTGGCTTGTTGGTTACTTAGTTTGTTGGTTTGTTGGTTTGTTGGTTTGTTGGTTTGTTGGCATGTTGGTTTGTTGGTTTGTTGGTTTGTTGGTTTGTTGGTTTGTTGGCTTGTTGGTTTGTTGGTTTGTTGGCTTGTTGGTTACTTAGTTTGTTGGTTTGTTGGCATGTTGGTTTGTTGGTTTGTTGGTTTGTTGGCTTGTTGGTTTGTTGGCTTGTTGGTTTGTTGGTTTGTTGGTTTGTTGGCTTGTTGGCTTGTTGGTTTGTTGGTTTGTTGGCTTGTTGGTTACTTAGTTTGTTGGTTTGTTGGCATGTTGGTTTGTTGGTTTGTTGGTTTGTTGGCTTGTTGGTTTGTTGGCTTGTTGGTTTGTTGGTTTGTTGGCTTGTTGGCTTGTTGGTTTGTTGGTTTGTTGGCTTGTTGGTTACTTAGTTTGTTGGTTTGTTGGCATGTTGGTTTGTTGGTTTGTTGGCTTGTTGGCTTGTTGGTTTGTTGGTTTGTTGGCTTGTTGGTTACTTAGTTTGTTGGTTTGTTGGCATGTTGGTTTGTTGGTTTGTTGGTTTGTTGGCTTGTTGGTTTGTTGGCTTGTTGGTTTGTTGGTTTGTTGGTTTGTTGGCTTGTTGGCTTGTTGGCTTGTTGGTTTGTTGGTTTGTTGGTTTGTTGGCTTGTTGGCTTGTTGGTTTGTTGGTTTGTTGGCTTGTTGGCTTGTTGGTTTGTTGGTTTGTTGGCTTGTTGGTTTGTTGGTTTGTTGGCTTGTTGGTTACTTAGTTTGTTGGTTTGTTGGTTTGTTGGTTTGTTGGTTTGTTGGCATGTTGGTTTGTTGGTTTGTTGGTTTGTTGGTTTGTTGGTTTGTTGGTTTGTTGGTTTGTTGGTTTGTTGGTTTGTTGGTTTGTTGTCTTGTTGGTTTGTTGGCTTGTTGGTTTGTTGGCTTGTTGGTTTGTTGGTTTGTTGGTTTGTTGGCTTGTTGGCTTGTTGGTTTGTTGGTTTGTTGGCTTGTTGGTTACTTAGTTTGTTGGTTTGTTGGCATGTTGGTTTGTTGGTTTGTTGGTTTGTTGGCTTGTTGGTTTGTTGGCTTGTTGGCTTGTTGGCTTGTTGGTTTGTTGGTTTGTTGGCTTGTTGGCTTGTTGGTTTGTTGGTTTGTTGGCTTGTTGGTTTGTTGGTTTGTTGGCTTGTTGGTTACTTAGTTTGTTGGTTTGTTGGTTTGTTGGTTTGTTGGTTTGTTGGTTTGTTGGCTTGTTGGTTTGTTGGTTTGTTGGTTTGTTGGCTTGTTGGCTTGTTGGTTTGTTGGTTTGTTGGCTTGTTGGTTACTTAGTTTGTTGGTTTGTTGGCATGTTGGTTTGTTGGTTTGTTGGTTTGTTGGTTTGTTGGCTTGTTGGTTTGTTGGCTTGTTGGTTTGTTGGTTTGTTGGTTTGTTGGCTTGTTGGCTTGTTGGTTTGTTGGTTTGTTGGCTTGTTGGTTACTTAGTTTGTTGGTTTGTTGGCATGTTGGTTTGTTGGTTTGTTGGTTTGTTGGCTTGTTGGTTTGTTGGCTTGTTGGTTTGTTGGTTTGTTGGTTTGTTGGCTTGTTGGTTACTTAGTTTGTTGGTTTGTTGGCATGTTGGTTTGTTGGTTTGTTGGCTTGTTGGCTTGTTGGTTTGTTGGTTTGTTGGCTTGTTGGTTACTTAGTTTGTTGGTTTGTTGGCATGTTGGTTTGTTGGTTTGTTGGTTTGTTGGCTTGTTGGTTTGTTGGCTTGTTGGTTTGTTGGTTTGTTGGTTTGTTGGCTTGTTGGCTTGTTGGCTTGTTGGTTTGTTGGTTTGTTGGTTTGTTGGCTTGTTGGCTTGTTGGTTTGTTGGTTTGTTGGCTTGTTGGCTTGTTGGTTTGTTGGTTTGTTGGCTTGTTGGTTTGTTGGCTTGTTGGTTTGTTGGTTTGTTGGCTTGTTGGTTTGTTGGTTTGTTGGCTTGTTGGTTACTTAGTTTGTTGGTTTGTTGGTTTGTTGGTTTGTTGGTTTGTTGGTTTGTTGGCTTGTTGGTTTGTTGGTTTGTTGGTTTGTTGGCTTGTTGGCTTGTTGGTTTGTTGGTTTGTTGGCTTGTTGGTTACTTAGTTTGTTGGTTTGTTGGCATGTTGGTTTGTTGGTTTGTTGGTTTGTTGGTTTGTTGGCTTGTTGGTTTGTTGGCTTGTTGGTTTGTTGGTTTGTTGGTTTGTTGGCTTGTTGGCTGTTGGTTTGTTGGTTTGTTGGCTTGTTGGTTACTTAGTTTGTTGGTTTGTTGGCATGTTGGTTTGTTGGTTTGTTGGTTTGTTGGTTTGTTGGTTTGTTGGCTTGTTGGCTTGTTGGTTTGTTGGTTTGTTGGCTTGTTGGTTACTTAGTTTGTTGGTTTGTTGGCATGTTGGTTTGTTGGTTTGTTGGCTTGTTGGCTTGTTGGTTTGTTGGTTTGTTGGCTTGTTGGTTACTTAGTTTGTTGGTTTGTTGGCATGTTGGTTTGTTGTTTGTTGGTTTGTTGGCTTGTTGGTTTGTTGGCTTGTTGGTTTGTTGGTTTGTTGGTTTGTTGGCTTGTTGGCTTGTTGGCTTGTTGGTTTGTTGGTTTGTTGGTTTGTTGGCTTGTTGGCTTGTTGTTTGTTGGTTTGTTGGCTTGTTGGCTTGTTGGTTTGTTGGCTTGTTGGTTACTTAGTTTGTTGGTTTGTTGGTTTGTTGGTTTGTTGGTTTGTTGGTTTGTTGGCTTGTTGGTTTGTTGGTTTGTTGGTTTGTTGGCTTGTTGGCTTGTTGGTTTGTTGGTTTGTTGGTTTGTTGTCTTGTTGGTTACTTAGTTTGTTGGTTTGTTGGCATGTTGGTTTGTTGGTTTGTTGGCTTGTTGGCTTGTTGGTTTGTTGGTTTGTTGGCTTGTTGGCTTGTTGGTTTGTTGGTTTGTTGGCTTGTTGGTTACTTAGTTTGTTGGTTTGTTGGCTTGTTGGTTTGTTGGCTTGTTGGTTTGTTGGTTTGTTGGTTTGTTGGCTTGTTGGCTTGTTGGCTTGTTGGTTTGTTGGTTTGTTGGTTTGTTGGCTTGTTGGCTTGTTGGTTTGTTGGTTTGTTGGCTTGTTGGCTTGTTGGTTTGTTGGTTTGTTGGTTTGTTGGCTTGTTGGCTTGTTGGTTTGTTGGTTTGTTGGCTTGTTGGTTTGTTGGTTTGTTGGCTTGTTGGTTACTTAGTTTGTTGGTTTGTTGGTTTGTTGGTTTGTTGGTTTGTTGGTTTGTTGGCTTGTTGGTTTGTTGGTTTGTTGGTTTGTTGGCTTGTTGGCTTGTTGGTTTGTTGGTTTGTTGGCTTGTTGGTTACTTAGTTTGTTGGTTTGTTGGCATGTTGGTTTGTTGGTTTGTTGGTTGTTGGTTTGTTGGCTTGTTGGTTTGTTGGCTTGTTGGTTTGTTGGTTTGTTGGTTTGTTGGCTTGTTGGCTTGTTGGTTTGTTGGTTTGTTGGCTTGTTGGTTACTTAGTTTGTTGGTTTGTTGGCATGTTGGTTTGTTGGTTTGTTGGTTTGTTGGTTTGTTGGTTTGTTGGCTTGTTGGTTTGTTGGTTTGTTGGTTTGTTGGCTTGTTGGTTACTTAGTTTGTTGGTTTGTTGGCATGTTGGTTTGTTGGTTTGTTGGCTTGTTGGCTTGTTGGTTTGTTGGTTTGTTGGCTTGTTGGTTACTTAGTTTGTTGGTTTGTTGGCATGTTGGTTTGTTGGTTTGTTGGTTTGTTGGCTTGTTGGTTTGTTGGCTTGTTGGTTTGTTGGTTTGTTGGTTTGTTGGCTTGTTGGCTTGTTGGCTTGTTGGTTTGTTGGTTTGTTGGTTTGTTGGCTTGTTGGCTTGTTGGTTTGTTGGTTTGTTGGCTTGTTGGCTTGTTGGTTTGTTGGTTTGTTGGCTTGTTGGTTTGTTGGTTTGTTGGCTTGTTGGTTACTTAGTTTGTTGGTTTGTTGGTTTGTTGGTTTGTTGGTTTGTTGGTTTGTTGGCTTGTTGGTTTGTTGGTTTGTTGGTTTGTTGGCTTGTTGGCTTGTTGGTTTGTTGGTTTGTTGGTTTGTTGTCTTGTTGGTTTGTTGGCTTGTTGGTTTGTTGGCTTGTTGGTTTGTTGGTTTGTTGGTTTGTTGGCTTGTTGGCTTGTTGGTTTGTTGGTTTGTTGGCTTGTTGGTTACTTAGTTTGTTGGTTTGTTGGCATGTTGGTTTGTTGGTTTGTTGGTTTGTTGGCTTGTTGGTTTGTTGGCTTGTTGGCTTGTTGGCTTGTTGGTTTGTTGGTTTGTTGGCTTGTTGGCTTGTTGGTTTGTTGGTTTGTTGGCTTGTTGGTTTGTTGGTTTGTTGGTTTGTTGGTTTGTTGGTTTGTTGGCTTGTTGGCTTGTTGGTTACTTAGTTTGTTGGTTTGTTGGCATGTTGGTTTGTTGGTTTGTTGGTTTGTTGGTTTGTTGGCATGTTGGTTTGTTGGTTTGTTGGTTTGTTGGTTTGTTGGTTTGTTGGTTTGTTGGTTTGTTGGTTTGTTGGTTTGTTGGTTTGTTGTCTTGTTGGTTTGTTGGCTTGTTGGTTTGTTGGCTTGTTGGTTTGTTGGTTTGTTGGTTTGTTGGCTTGTTGGCTTGTTGGTTTGTTGGTTTGTTGGCTTGTTGGTTACTTAGTTTGTTGGTTTGTTGGCATGTTGGTTTGTTGGTTTGTTGGTTTGTTGGCTTGTTGGTTTGTTGGCTTGTTGGTTTGTTGGTTTGTTGGTTTGTTGGCTTGTTGGTTTGTTGGCTTGTTGGTTTGTTGGTTTGTTGGTTTGTTGGCTTGTTGGCTTGTTGGCTTGTTGGTTTGTTGGTTTGTTGGTTTGTTGGCTTGTTGGCTTGTTGGTTTGTTGGTTTGTTGGCTTGTTGGCTTGTTGGTTTGTTGGTTTGTTGGCTTGTTGGTTTGTTGGTTTGTTGGCTTGTTGGTTACTTAGTTTGTTGGTTTGTTGGTTTGTTGGTTTGTTGGTTTGTTGGTTTGTTGGCTTGTTGGTTTGTTGGTTTGTTGGTTTGTTGGCTTGTTGGCTTGTTGGTTTGTTGGTTTGTTGGCTTGTTGGTTACTTAGTTTGTTGGTTTGTTGGTTTGTTGGTTTGTTGGTTTGTTGGTTTGTTGGCTTGTTGGTTTGTTGGTTTGTTGGTTTGTTGGCTTGTTGGCTTGTTGGTTTGTTGGTTTGTTGGCTTGTTGGTTACTTAGTTTGTTGGTTTGTTGGCATGTTGGTTTGTTGGTTTGTTGGTTTGTTGGTTTGTTGGCTTGTTGGTTTGTTGGCTTGTTGGTTTGTTGGTTTGTTGGTTTGTTGGCTTGTTGGCTTGTTGGTTTGTTGGTTTGTTGGCTTGTTGGTTACTTAGTTTGTTGGTTTGTTGGCATGTTGGTTTGTTGGTTTGTTGGTTTGTTGGTTTGTTGGTTTGTTGGCTTGTTGGTTTGTTGGTTTGTTGGTTTGTTGGCTTGTTGGTTACTTAGTTTGTTGGTTTGTTGGCATGTTGGTTTGTTGGTTTGTTGGCTTGTTGGCTTGTTGGTTTGTTGGTTTGTTGGCTTGTTGGTTACTTAGTTTGTTGGTTTGTTGGCATGTTGGTTTGTTGGTTTGTTGGTTTGTTGGCTTGTTGGTTTGTTGGCTTGTTGGTTTGTTGGTTTGTTGGTTTGTTGGCTTGTTGGCTTGTTGGCTTGTTGGTTTGTTGGTTTGTTGGTTTGTTGGCTTGTTGGCTTGTTGGTTTGTTGGTTTGTTGGCTTGTTGGCTTGTTGGTTTGTTGGTTTGTTGGCTTGTTGGTTTGTTGGTTTGTTGGCTTGTTGGTTACTTAGTTTGTTGGTTTGTTGGTTTGTTGGTTTGTTGGTTTGTTGGTTTGTTGGCTTGTTGGTTTGTTGGTTTGTTGGTTTGTTGGCTTGTTGGCTTGTTGGTTTGTTGGTTTGTTGGTTTGTTGTCTTGTTGGTTTGTTGGCTTGTTGGTTTGTTGGCTTGTTGGTTTGTTGGTTTGTTGGTTTGTTGGCTTGTTGGCTTGTTGGTTTGTTGGTTTGTTGGCTTGTTGGTTACTTAGTTTGTTGGTTTGTTGGCATGTTGGTTTGTTGGTTTGTTGGTTTGTTGGCTTGTTGGTTTGTTGGCTTGTTGGCTTGTTGGCTTGTTGGTTTGTTGGTTTGTTGGCTTGTTGGCTTGTTGGTTTGTTGGTTTGTTGGCTTGTTGGTTTGTTGGTTTGTTGGTTTGTTGGTTTGTTGGTTTGTTGGCTTGTTGGCTTGTTGGTTACTTAGTTTGTTGGTTTGTTGGCATGTTGGTTTGTTGGTTTGTTGGTTTGTTGGTTTGTTGGCATGTTGGTTTGTTGGTTTGTTGGTTTGTTGGTTTGTTGGTTTGTTGGTTTGTTGGTTTGTTGGTTTGTTGGTTTGTTGGTTTGTTGTCTTGTTGGTTTGTTGGCTTGTTGGTTTGTTGGCTTGTTGGTTTGTTGGTTTGTTGGTTTGTTGGCTTGTTGGCTTGTTGGTTTGTTGGTTTGTTGGCTTGTTGGTTACTTAGTTTGTTGGTTTGTTGGCATGTTGGTTTGTTGGTTTGTTGGTTTGTTGGCTTGTTGGTTTGTTGGCTTGTTGGTTTGTTGGTTTGTTGGTTTGTTGGCTTGTTGGTTTGTTGGCTTGTTGGTTTGTTGGTTTGTTGGTTTGTTGGCTTGTTGGCTTGTTGGCTTGTTGGTTTGTTGGTTTGTTGGTTTGTTGGCTTGTTGGCTTGTTGGTTTGTTGGTTTGTTGGCTTGTTGGCTTGTTGGTTTGTTGGTTTGTTGGCTTGTTGGTTTGTTGGTTTGTTGGCTTGTTGGTTACTTAGTTTGTTGGTTTGTTGGTTTGTTGGTTTGTTGGTTTGTTGGTTTGTTGGCTTGTTGGTTTGTTGGTTTGTTGGTTTGTTGGCTTGTTGGCTTGTTGGTTTGTTGGTTTGTTGGCTTGTTGGTTACTTAGTTTGTTGGTTTGTTGGCATGTTGGTTTGTTGGTTTGTTGGTTTGTTGGTTTGTTGGCTTGTTGGTTTGTTGGCTTGTTGGTTTGTTGGCTTGTTGGTTTGTTGGTTTGTTGGTTTGTTGGCTTGTTGGCTTGTTGGTTTGTTGGTTTGTTGGCTTGTTGGTTACTTAGTTTGTTGGTTTGTTGGTTTGTTGGTTTGTTGGTTTGTTGGCATGTTGGTTTGTTGGTTTGTTGGTTTGTTGGCTTGTTGGTTTGTTGGCTTGTTGGTTTGTTGGCTTGTTGGTTTGTTGGTTTGTTGGTTTGTTGGCTTGTTGGCTTGTTGGTTTGTTGGTTTGTTGGCTTGTTGGTTACTTAGTTTGTTGGTTTGTTGGTTTGTTGGTTTGTTGGTTTGTTGGCATGTTGGTTTGTTGGTTTGTTGGTTTGTTGGTTTGTTGGTTTGTTGGTTTGTTGGTTTGTTGGTTTGTTGGTTTGTTGTCTTGTTGGTTTGTTGGCTTGTTGGTTTGTTGGCTTGTTGGTTTGTTGGTTTGTTGGTTTGTTGGCTTGTTGGCTTGTTGGTTTGTTGGTTTGTTGGCTTGTTGGTTACTTAGTTTGTTGGTTTGTTGGCATGTTGGTTTGTTGGTTTGTTGGTTTGTTGGCTTGTTGGTTTGTTGGCTTGTTGGTTTGTTGGTTTGTTGGCTTGTTGGCTTGTTGGTTTGTTGGTTTGTTGGCTTGTTGGTTTGTTGGTTTGTTGGCTTGTTGGTTACTTAGTTTGTTGGTTTGTTGGTTTGTTGGTTTGTTGGTTTGTTGGTTTGTTGGTTTGTTGGCTTGTTGGTTTGTTGGCTTGTTGGTTTGTTGGTTTGTTGGTTTGTTGGCTTGTTGGTTTGTTGGCTTGTTGGTTTGTTGGTTTGTTGGTTTGTTGGCTTGTTGGCTTGTTGGTTTGTTGGTTTGTTGGCTTGTTGGTTACTTAGTTTGTTGGTTTGTTGGCATGTTGGTTTGTTGGTTTGTTGGTTTGTTGGCTTGTTGGTTTGTTGGTTTGTTGGCTTGTTGGCTTGTTGGTTTGTTGGTTTGTTGGCTTGTTGGTTACTTAGTTTGTTGGTTTGTTGGCATGTTGGTTTGTTGGTTTGTTGGTTTGTTGGCTTGTTGGTTTGTTGGCTTGTTGGTTACTTAGTTTGTTGGTTTGTTGGCATGTTGGTTTGTTGGTTTGTTGGTTTGTTGGTTTGTTGGTTTGTTGGTTTGTTGGTTTGTTGGTTTGTTGGTTTGTTGTCTTGTTGGTTTGTTGGTTTGTTGGCTTGTTGGCTTGTTGGTTTGTTGGTTTGTTGGCTTGTTGGTTACTTAGTTTGTTGGTTTGTTGGCATGTTGGTTTGTTGGTTTGTTGGCATGTTGGTTTGTTGGTTTGTTGGTTTGTTGGCTTGTTGGTTTGTTGGCTTGTTGGTTTGTTGGTTTGTTGGTTTGTTGGCTTGTTGGTTTGTTGGCTTGTTGGTTTGTTGGTTTGTTGGTTTGTTGGCTTGTTGGCTTGTTGGTTTGTTGGTTTGTTGGCTTGTTGGTTACTTAGTTTGTTGGTTTGTTGGCATGTTGGTTTGTTGGTTTGTTGGTTTGTTGGCTTGTTGGTTTGTTGGCTTGTTGGTTTGTTGGTTTGTTGGTTTGTTGGTTTGTTGGTTTGTTGGTTTGTTGGTTTGTTGGTTTGTTGTCTTGTTGGTTTGTTGGCTTGTTGGTTTGTTGGCTTGTTGGTTTGTTGGTTTGTTGGTTTGTTGGCTTGTTGGCTTGTTGGTTTGTTGGTTTGTTGGCTTGTTGGTTACTTAGTTTGTTGGTTTGTTGGCATGTTGGTTTGTTGGTTTGTTGGTTTGTTGGCTTGTTGGTTTGTTGGTTTGTTGGCTTGTTGGTTACTTAGTTTGTTGGTTTGTTGGCATGTTGGTTTGTTGGTTTGTTGGTTTGTTGGCTTGTTGGTTTGTTGGCTTGTTGGTTACTTAGTTTGTTGGTTTGTTGGCATGTTGGTTTGTTGGTTTGTTGGTTTGTTGGTTTGTTGGTTTGTTGGTTTGTTGGTTTGTTGGTTTGTTGGTTTGTTGTCTTGTTGGTTTGTTGGTTTGTTGGCTTGTTGGCTTGTTGGTTTGTTGGTTTGTTGGCTTGTTGGTTACTTAGTTTGTTGGTTTGTTGGCATGTTGGTTTGTTGGTTTGTTGGCATGTTGGTTTGTTGGTTTGTTGGTTTGTTGGCTTGTTGGTTTGTTGGCATGTTGGTTTGTTGGTTTGTTGGTTTGTTGGCTTGTTGGTTTGTTGGCTTGTTGGTTTGTTGGTTTGTTGGCTTGTTGGCTTGTTGGTTTGTTGGTTTGTTGGCTTGTTGGTTTGTTGGTTTGTTGGCTTGTTGGTTACTTAGTTTGTTGGTTTGTTGGTTTGTTGGTTTGTTGGTTTGTTGGTTTGTTGGTTTGTTGGCTTGTTGGTTTGTTGGTTTGTTGGTTTGTTGGTTTGTTGGTTTGTTGGTTTGTTGGTTTGTTGGTTTGTTGTCTTGTTGGTTTGTTGGCTTGTTGGTTTGTTGGCTTGTTGGTTTGTTGGTTTGTTGGTTTGTTGGCTTGTTGGCTTGTTGGTTTGTTGGTTTGTTGGCTTGTTGGTTACTTAGTTTGTTGGTTTGTTGGCATGTTGGTTTGTTGGTTTGTTGGTTTGTTGGCTTGTTGGTTTGTTGGCTTGTTGGTTTGTTGGTTTGTTGGTTTGTTGGTTTGTTGGTTTGTTGGCTTGTTGGCTTGTTGGTTACTTAGTTTGTTGGTTTGTTGGCATGTTGGTTTGTTGGTTTGTTGGTTTGTTGGTTTGTTGGCATGTTGGTTTGTTGGTTTGTTGGTTTGTTGGTTTGTTGGTTTGTTTGTTTGTTGGTTTGTTGGTTTGTTGGTTTGTTGTCTTGTTGGTTTGTTGGCTTGTTGGTTTGTTGGCTTGTTGGTTTGTTGGTTTGTTGGTTTGTTGGCTTGTTGGCTTGTTGGTTTGTTGGTTTGTTGGCTTGTTGGTTACTTAGTTTGTTGGTTTGTTGGCATGTTGGTTTGTTGGTTTGTTGGTTTGTTGGCTTGTTGGTTTGTTGGCTTGTTGGTTTGTTGGTTTGTTGGTTTGTTGGCTTGTTGGTTTGTTGGCTTGTTGGTTTGTTGGTTTGTTGGTTTGTTGGCTTGTTGGCTTGTTGGCTTGTTGGTTTGTTGGTTTGTTGGTTTGTTGGCTTGTTGGCTTGTTGGTTTGTTGGTTTGTTGGCTTGTTGGCTTGTTGGTTTGTTGGTTTGTTGGCTTGTTGGTTTGTTGGTTTGTTGGCTTGTTGGTTACTTAGTTTGTTGGTTTGTTGGTTTGTTGGTTTGTTGGTTTGTTGGTTTGTTGGCTTGTTGGTTTGTTGGTTTGTTGGTTTGTTGGCTTGTTGGCTTGTTGGTTTGTTGGTTTGTTGGCTTGTTGGTTACTTAGTTTGTTGGTTTGTTGGCATGTTGGTTTGTTGGTTTGTTGGTTTGTTGGTTTGTTGGCTTGTTGGTTTGTTGGCTTGTTGGTTTGTTGGCTTGTTGGTTTGTTGGTTTGTTGGTTTGTTGGCTTGTTGGCTTGTTGGTTTGTTGGTTTGTTGGCTTGTTGGTTACTTAGTTTGTTGGTTTGTTGGTTTGTTGGTTTGTTGGTTTGTTGGCATGTTGGTTTGTTGGTTTGTTGGTTTGTTGGCTTGTTGGTTTGTTGGCTTGTTGGTTTGTTGGCTTGTTGGTTTGTTGGTTTGTTGGTTTGTTGGCTTGTTGGCTTGTTGGTTTGTTGGTTTGTTGGCTTGTTGGTTACTTAGTTTGTTGGTTTGTTGGTTTGTTGGTTTGTTGGTTTGTTGGCATGTTGGTTTGTTGGTTTGTTGGTTTGTTGGTTTGTTGGTTTGTTGGTTTGTTGTCTTGTTGGTTTGTTGGTTTGTTGGCTTGTTGGCTTGTTGGTTTGTTGGTTTGTTGGCTTGTTGGTTACTTAGTTTGTTGGTTTGTTGGCATGTTGGTTTGTTGGTTTGTTGGCATGTTGGTTTGTTGGTTTGTTGGTTTGTTGGCTTGTTGGTTTGTTGGCTTGTTGGTTTGTTGGTTTGTTGGTTTGTTGGCTTGTTGGCTTGTTGGTTTGTTGGTTTGTTGGCTTGTTGGTTACTTAGTTTGTTGGTTTGTTGGCATGTTGGTTTGTTGGTTTGTTGGTTTGTTGGTTTGTTGGTTTGTTGGTTTGTTGGTTTGTTGGTTTGTTGGTTTGTTGTCTTGTTGGTTTGTTGGTTTGTTGGCTTGTTGGCTTGTTGGTTTGTTGGTTTGTTGGCTTGTTGGTTTGTTGGTTTGTTGGCTTGTTGGTTACTTAGTTTGTTGGTTTGTTGGCATGTTGGTTTGTTGGTTTGTTGGTTTGTTGGCTTGTTGGCTTGTTGGTTTGTTGGTTTGTTGGCTTGTTGGTTACTTAGTTTGTTGGTTTGTTGGCATGTTGGTTTGTTGGTTTGTTGGTTTGTTGGCTTGTTGGTTTGTTGGCTTGTTGGCTTGTTGGCTTGTTGGTTTGTTGGTTTGTTGGCTTGTTGGCTTGTTGGTTTGTTGGTTTGTTGGCTTGTTGGTTTGTTGGTTTGTTGGTTTGTTGGTTTGTTGGTTTGTTGGTTTGTTGGCTTGTTGGCTTGTTGGTTTGTTGGTTTGTTGGCTTGTTGGCTTGTTGGTTTGTTGGTTTGTTGGCTTGTTGGTTTGTTGGTTTGTTGGCTTGTTGGTTACTTAGTTTGTTGGTTTGTTGGTTTGTTGGTTTGTTGGTTTGTTGGTTTGTTGGCTTGTTGGTTTGTTGGTTTGTTGGTTTGTTGGCTTGTTGGCTTGTTGGTTTGTTGGTTTGTTGGTTTGTTGTCTTGTTGGTTTGTTGGCTTGTTGGTTTGTTGGCTTGTTGGTTTGTTGGTTTGTTGGTTTGTTGGCTTGTTGGCTTGTTGGTTTGTTGGTTTGTTGGCTTGTTGGTTACTTAGTTTGTTGGTTTGTTGGCATGTTGGTTTGTTGGTTTGTTGGTTTGTTGGCTTGTTGGTTTGTTGGCTTGTTGGCTTGTTGGCTTGTTGGTTTGTTGGTTTGTTGGCTTGTTGGCTTGTTGGTTTGTTGGTTTGTTGGTTTGTTGGCTTGTTGGTTACTTAGTTTGTTGGTTTGTTGGCATGTTGGTTTGTTGGTTTGTTGGTTTGTTGGCTTGTTGGTTTGTTGGCTTGTTGGCTTGTTGGCTTGTTGGTTTGTTGGTTTGTTGGCTTGTTGGCTTGTTGGTTTGTTGGTTTGTTGGCTTGTTGGTTTGTTGGTTTGTTGGTTTGTTGGTTTGTTGGTTTGTTGGTTTGTTGGCTTGTTGGCTTGTTGGTTTGTTGGTTTGTTGGCTTGTTGGCTTGTTGGTTTGTTGGTTTGTTGGCTTGTTGGTTTGTTGGTTTGTTGGCTTGTTGGTTACTTAGTTTGTTGGTTTGTTGGTTTGTTGGTTTGTTGGTTTGTTGGTTTGTTGGCTTGTTGGTTTGTTGGTTTGTTGGTTTGTTGGCTTGTTGGCTTGTTGGTTTGTTGGTTTGTTGGTTTGTTGTCTTGTTGGTTTGTTGGCTTGTTGGTTTGTTGGCTTGTTGGTTTGTTGGTTTGTTGGTTTGTTGGCTTGTTGGTTTGTTGGTTTGTTGGCTTGTTGGTTACTTAGTTTGTTGGTTTGTTGGTTTGTTGGTTTGTTGGTTTGTTGGCATGTTGGTTTGTTGGTTTGTTGGTTTGTTGGTTTGTTGGTTTGTTGGTTTGTTGGTTTGTTGGTTTGTTGGTTTGTTGTCTTGTTGGTTTGTTGGCTTGTTGGTTTGTTGGCTTGTTGGTTTGTTGGTTTGTTGGTTTGTTGGCTTGTTGGCTTGTTGGTTTGTTGGTTTGTTGGCTTGTTGGTTACTTAGTTTGTTGGTTTGTTGGCATGTTGGTTTGTTGGTTTGTTGGTTTGTTGGCTTGTTGGTTTGTTGGCTTGTTGGCTTGTTGGCTTGTTGGTTTGTTGGTTTGTTGGCTTGTTGGCTTGTTGGTTTGTTGGTTTGTTGGCTTGTTGGTTTGTTGGTTTGTTGGCTTGTTGGTTACTTAGTTTGTTGGTTTGTTGGCATGTTGGTTTGTTGGCTTGTTGGTTTGTTGGTTTGTTGGCTTGTTGGTTACTTAGTTTGTTGGTTTGTTGGCATGTTGGTTTGTTGGTTTGTTGGTTTGTTGGCTTGTTGGTTTGTTGGCTTGTTGGTTACTTAGTTTGTTGGTTTGTTGGCATGTTGGTTTGTTGGTTTGTTGGTTTGTTGGTTTGTTGGTTTGTTGGTTTGTTGGTTTGTTGGTTTGTTGGTTTGTTGTCTTGTTGGTTTGTTGGTTTGTTGGCTTGTTGGCTTGTTGGTTTGTTGGTTTGTTGGCTTGTTGGTTACTTAGTTTGTTGGTTTGTTGGCATGTTGGTTTGTTGGTTTGTTGGTTTGTTGGCTTGTTGGTTTGTTGGCTTGTTGGTTTGTTGGTTTGTTGGTTTGTTGGCTTGTTGGCTTGTTGGTTTGTTGGTTTGTTGGCTTGTTGGTTACTTAGTTTGTTGGTTTGTTGGCATGTTGGTTTGTTGGTTTGTTGGCTTGTTGGTTTGCTGGCTTGTTGGTTTGTTGGTTTGTTGGCTTGTTGGCTTGTTGGTTTGTTGGTTTGTTGGCTTGTTGGTTTGTTGGTTTGTTGGCTTGTTGGTTACTTAGTTTGTTGGTTTGTTGGCATGTTGGTTTGTTGGTTTGTTGGTTTGTTGGCTTGTTGGTTTGTTGGCTTGTTGGTTTGTTGGTTTGTTGGTTTGTTGGCTTGTTGGTTACTTAGTTTGTTGGTTTGTTGGCTTGTTGGTTACTTAGTTTGTTGGTTTGTTGGCTTGTTGGTTTGTTGGTTTGTTGGTTTGTTGGTTTGTTGGTTTGTTGGTTTGTTGGTTTGTTGGTTTGTTGTCTTGTTGGTTTGTTGGTTTGTTGGCTTGTTGGCTTGTTGGTTTGTTGGCTTGTTGGCTTGTTGGTTTGTTGGCTTGTTGGTTACTTAGTTTGTTGGCTTGTTGGTTTGTTGGCTTGTTGGTTTGTTGGTTTGTTGGTTTGTTGGTTTGTTGGTTTGTTGGTTTGTTGGTTTGTTGGTTTGTTGTCTTGTTGGTTTGTTGGTTTGTTGGCTTGTTGGCTTGTTGGTTTGTTGGTTTGTTGGTTACTTAGTTTGTTGGTTTGTTGGCATGTTGGTTTGTTGGCTTGTTGGTTTGTTGGTTTGTTGGTTTGTTGGCTTGTTGGTTACTTAGTTTGTTGGTTTGTTGGCATGTTGGTTTGTTGGTTTGTTGGTTTGTTGGCTTGTTGGTTTGTTGGTTTGTTGGTTTGTTGGTTTGTTGTCTTGTTGGTTTGTTGGTTTGTTGGCTTGTTGGCTTGTTGGTTTGTTGGTTTGTTGGCTTGTTGGTTACTTAGTTTGTTGGTTTGTTGGCATGTTGGTTTGTTGGTTTGTTGGTTTGTTGGTTTGTTGGTTTGTTGGTTTGTTGGTTTGTTGGTTTGTTGGTTTGTTGGTTTGTTGTCTTGTTGGTTTGTTGGCTTGTTGGTTTGTTGGCTTGTTGGTTTGTTGGTTTGTTGGCATGTTGGTTTGTTGGTTTGTTGGTTTGTTGGCTTGTTGGTTACTTAGTTTGTTGGTTTGTTGGCATGTTGGTTTGTTGGTTTGTTGGTTTGTTGGCTTGTTGGTTTGTTGGTTTGTTGGTTTGTTGGCTTGTTGGCTTGTTGGTTTGTTGGTTTGTTGGCTTGTTGGTTACTTAGTTTGTTGGTTTGTTGGCATGTTGGTTTGTTGGTTTGTTGGTTTGTTGGTTTGTTGGTTTGTTGGTTTGTTGGTTTGTTGGTTTGTTGGTTTGTTGTCTTGTTGGTTTGTTGGTTTGTTGGCTTGTTGGCTTGTTGGTTTGTTGGTTTGTTGGCTTGTTGGTTACTTAGTTTGTTGGTTTGTTGGCATGTTGGTTTGTTGGTTTGTTGGTTTGTTGGGTTGTTGGCTTGTTGGCTTGTTGGTTTGTTGGTTTGTTGGCTTGTTGGTTACTTAGTTTGTTGGTTTGTTGGCATGTTGGTTTGTTGGTTTGTTGGTTTGTTGGCTTGTTGGTTTGTTGGTTTGTTGGCTTGTTGGTTTGTTGGTTTGTTGGCTTGTTGGCTTGTTGGTTTGTTGGTTTGTTGGCTTGTTGGTTTGTTGGTTTGTTGGCTTGTTGGTTACTTAGTTTGTTGGTTTGTTGGTTTGTTGGTTTGTTGGTTTGTTGGTTTGTTGGTTTGTTGGCTTGTTGGTTTGTTGGCTTGTTGGTTTGTTGGTTTGTTGGTTTGTTGGCTTGTTGGCTTGTTGGTTTGTTGGTTTGTTGGCTTGTTGGTTACTTAGTTTGTTGGTTTGTTGGCATGTTGGTTTGTTGGTTTGTTGGTTTGTTGGCTTGTTGGTTTGTTGGCTTGTTGGTTTGTTGTCTTGTTGGTTTGTTGGCTTGTTGGTTACTTAGTTTGTTGGTTTGTTGGCATGTTGGTTTGTTGGTTTGTTGGTTTGTTGGCTTGTTGGTTTGTTGGCTTGTTGGTTACTTAGTTTGTTGGTTTGTTGGCATGTTGGCTTGTTGGTTTGTTGGTTTGTTGGCTTGTTGGTTACTTAGTTTGTTGGTTTGTTGGCATGTTGGTTTGTTGGTTTGTTGGTTTGTTCTCTTGTTGGTTTGTTGGCTTGTTGGTTACTTAGTTTGTTGGTTTGTTGGCATGTTGGTTTGTTGGTTTGTTGGTTTGTTGGCTTGTTGGTTTGTTGGCTTGTTGGTTACTTAGTTTGTTGGTTTGTTGGCATGTTGGTTTGTTGGTTTGTTGGCTTGTTGGCTTGTTGGTTTGTTGGTTTGTTGGCTTGTTGGTTACTTAGTTTGTTGGTTTGTTGGCATGTTGGTTTGTTGGTTTGTTGGTTTGTTGGCTTGTTGGTTACTTAGTTTGTTGGTTTGTTGGCATGTTGGTTTGTTGGTTTGTTGGTTTGTTGGCTTGTTGGTTTGTTGGTTTGTTGGCTTGTTGGCTTGTTGGTTTGTTGGCTTGTTGGCTTGTTGGCTTGTTGGTTTGTTGGCTTGTTGGTTACTTAGTTTGTTGGTTTGTTGGCATGTTGGTTTGTTGGTTTGTTGGTTTGTTGGTTTGTTGGTTTGTTGGTTTGTTGGTTTGTTGGTTTGTTGGTTTGTTGGCTTGTTGGTTTGTTGGCTTGTTGGTTTGTTGGTTTGTTGGTTTGTTGGCTTGTTGGCTTGTTGGTTTGTTGGTTTGTTGGCTTGTTGGTTACTTAGTTTGTTGGTTTGTTGGCATGTTGGTTTGTTGGTTTGTTGGTTTGTTGGCTTGTTGGTTTGTTGGCTTGTTGGTTTGTTGGTTTGTTGGCTTGTTGGTTTGTTGGCTTGTTGGTTTGTTGGTTTGTTGGTTTGTTGGTTTGTTGGTTTGTTGGCATGTTGGTTTGTTGGTTTGTTGGCTTGTTGGTTTGTTGGTTTGTTGGCTTGTTGGTTACTTAGTTTGTTGGTTTGTTGGCATGTTGGTTTGTTGGTTTGTTGGTTTGTTGGCTTGTTGGTTTGTTGGCTTGTTGGTTTGTTGGTTTGTTGGTTTGTTGGCTTGTTGGCTTGTTGGTTTGTTGGTTTGTTGGCTTGTTGGTTACTTAGTTTGTTGGTTTGTTGGCATGTTGGTTTGTTGGTTTGTTGGTTTGTTGGCTTGTTGGTTTGTTGGCTTGTTGGTTTGTTGGTTTGTTGGCTTGTTGGTTTGTTGGCTTGTTGGTTTGTTGGTTTGTTGGTTTGTTGGTTTGTTGGTTTGTTGGCATGTTGGTTTGTTGGTTTGTTGGTTTGTTGGTTACTTAGTTTGTTGGTTTGTTGGCATGTTGGTTTGTTGGTTTGTT
Source organism: Atherix ibis (assembly GCA_958298945.1). Lineage (NCBI taxonomy): Eukaryota > Metazoa > Arthropoda > Insecta > Diptera > Athericidae > Atherix > Atherix ibis. The sequence continues at coordinate 20,112 of CATQJD010000105.1, read as the reverse complement.
GGTTTGTTGGCTTGTTGGTTTGTTGGCTTGTTGGTTTGTTGGTTTGTTGGCTTGTTGGCTTGTTGGCTTGTTGGTTTGTTGGTTTGTTGGTTTGTTGGTTTGTTGGTTTGTTGGTTTGTTGGTTTGTTGGTTTGTTGTCTTGTTGGTTTGTTGGTTTGTTGGCTTGTTGGCTTGTTGGTTTGTTGGTTTGTTGGCTTGTTGGTTACTTAGTTTGTTGGTTTGTTGGCATGTTGGTTTGTTGGCTTGTTGGTTTGTTGGTTTGTTGGCTTGTTGGCTTGTTGGTTTGTTGGTTTGTTGGCTTGTTGGTTTGTTGGTTTGTTGGTTTGTTGGCATGTTGGTTTGTTGGTTTGTTGGTTTGTTGGCTTGTTGGTTTGTTGGCTTGTTGGTTTGTTGGTTTGTTGGTTTGTTGGTTTGTTGGCTTGTTGGTTTGTTGGCTTGTTGGTTTGTTGGTTTGTTGGCATGTTGGTTTGTTGGTTTGTTGGTTTGTTGGCTTGTTGGTTTGTTGGCTTGTTGGTTTGTTTTTTTGTTGGTTTGTTGGTTTGTTGGTTTGTTGGTTTGTTGGTTTGTTGGTTTGTTGGTTTGTTGGTTTGTTGTCTTGTTGGTTTGTTGGTTTGTTGGCTTGTTGGCTTGTTGGTTTGTTGGTTTGTTGGCTTGTTGGTTACTTAGTTTGTTGGTTTGTTGGCATGTTGGTTAGTTTGTTGGTTTGTTGGCATGTTGGTTTGTTGGTTTGTTGGTTTGTTGGCTTGTTGGTTTGTTGGCTTGTTGGTTTGTTGGTTTGTTGGTTTGTTGGCTTGTTGGCTTGTTGGTTTGTTGGTTTGTTGGCTTGTTGGTTACTTAGTTTGTTGGTTTGTTGGCATGTTGGTTTGTTGGTTTGTTGGTTTGTTGGCTTGTTGGTTTGTTGGCTTGTTGGTTACTTAGTTTGTTGGTTTGTTGGCATGTTGGTTTGTTGGTTTGTTGGTTTGTTGGCTTGTTGGTTTGTTGGCTTGTTGGTTACTTAGTTTGTTGGTTTGTTGGCATGTTGGTTTGTTGGTTTGTTGGTTTGTTGGTTTGTTGGTTTGTTGGTTTGTTGGTTTGTTGGTTTGTTGGTTTGTTGGTTTGTTGGCATGTTGGTTTGTTGGTTTGTTGGTTTGTTGGCTTGTTGGTTTGTTGGCTTGTTGGTTTGTTGGTTTGTTGGTTTGTTGGCTTGTTGGCTTGTTGGTTTGTTGGTTTGTTGGCTGGTTGGTTACTTAGTTTGTTGGTTTGTTGGCATGTTGGTTTGTTGGTTTGTTGGTTTGTTGGCTTGTTGGTTTGTTGGCTTGTTGGTTACTTAGTTTGTTGGTTTGTTGGCATGTTGGCATGTTGGTTTGTTGGTTTGTTGGTTTGTTGTCTTGTTGGTTTGTTGGTTTGTTGGCTTGTTGGCTTGTTGGTTTGTTGGTTTGTTGGCTTGTTGGTTACTTAGTTTGTTGGTTTGTTGGCATGTTGGTTTGTTGGTTTGTTGGTTTGTTGGCTTGTTGGTTTGTTGGCTTGTTGGTTTGTTGGTTTGTTGGTTTGTTGGCTTGTTGGCTTGTTGGTTTGTTGGTTTGTTGGCTTGTTGGTTACTTAGTTTGTTGGTTTGTTGGCATGTTGGTTTGTTGGTTTGTTGGTTTGTTGGCTTGTTGGTTTGTTGGCTTGTTGGTTTGTTGGTTTGTTGGCTTGTTGGCTTGTTGGTTTGTTGGTTTGTTGGCTTGTTGGTTACTTAGTTTGTTGGTTTGTTGGCATGTTGGTTTGTTGGTTTGTTGGTTTGTTGGCTTGTTGGTTTGTTGGCTTGTTGGTTTGTTGGTTTGTTGGTTTGTTGGCTTGTTGGCTTGTTGGTTTGTTGGTTTGTTGGCTTGTTGGTTTGTTGGCTTGTTGGTTTGTTGGCATGTTGGTTTGTTGGTTTGTTGGTTTGTTGGCTTGTTGGTTTGTTGGCTTGTTGGTTTGTTGGTTTGTTGGCTTGTTGGTTACTTAGTTTGTTGGTTTGTTGGCATGTTGGTTTGTTGGTTTGTTGGTTTGTTGGCTTGTTGGTTTGTTGGCTTGTTGGTTTGTTGGTTTGTTGGTTTGTTGGCTTGTTGGCTTGTTGGTTTGTTGGTTTGTTGGTTTGTTGGCTTGTTGGTTACTTAGTTTGTTGGTTTGTTGGCATGTTGGTTTGTTGGTTTGTTGGTTTGTTGGCTTGTTGGTTTGTTGGCTTGTTGGTTACTTAGTTTGTTGGTTTGTTGGCATGTTGGTTTGTTGGTTTGTTGGTTTGTTGGTTTGTTGGTTTGTTGGTTTGTTGGTTTGTTGGCATGTTGGTTTGTTGGTTTGTTGGTTTGTTGGCTTGTTGGTTTGTTGGCTTGTTGGTTTGTTGGTTTGTTGGTTTGTTGGCTTGTTGGCTTGTTGGTTTGTTGGTTTGTTGGCTTGTTGGTTACTTAGTTTGTTGGTTTGTTGGCATGTTGGTTTGTTGGTTTGTTGGTTTGTTGGCTTGTTGGTTTGTTGGCTTGTTGGTTTGTTGGTTTGTTGGCTTGTTGGCTTGTTGGTTTGTTGGTTTGTTGGCTTGTTGGTTACTTAGTTTGTTGGTTTGTTGGCATGTTGGTTTGTTGGTTTGTTGGTTTGTTGGCTTGTTGGTTTGTTGGCTTGTTGGTTTGTTGGTTTGTTGGCTTGTTGGCTTGTTGGTTTGTTGGTTTGTTGGCTTGTTGGTTACTTAGTTTGTTGGTTTGTTGGCATGTTGGTTTGTTGGTTTGTTGGTTTGTTGGCTTGTTGGTTTGTTGGCTTGTTGGTTTGTTGGTTTGTTGGTTTGTTGGCTTGTTGGCTTGTTGGTTTGTTGGTTTGTTGGCTTGTTGGTTTGTTGGCTTGTTGGTTTGTTGGCATGTTGGTTTGTTGGTTTGTTGGTTTGTTGGCTTGTTGGTTTGTTGGCTTGTTGGTTTGTTGGTTTGTTGGCTTGTTGGTTACTTAGTTTGTTGGTTTGTTGGCATGTTGGTTTGTTGGTTTGTTGGTTTGTTGGCTTGTTGGTTTGTTGGCTTGTTGGTTTGTTGGTTTGTTGGTTTGTTGGCTTGTTGGCTTGTTGGTTTGTTGGTTTGTTGGTTTGTTGGCTTGTTGGTTACTTGGCTTGTTGGTTTGTTGGCTTGTTGGTTTGTTGGTTTGTTGGTTTGTTGGCTTGTTGGCTTGTTGGTTTGTTGGTTTGTTGGTTTGTTGGCTTGTTGGTTACTTAGTTTGTTGGTTTGTTGGCATGTTGGTTTGTTGGTTTGTTGGTTTGTTGGCTTGTTGGTTTGTTGGCTTGTTGGTTACTTAGTTTGTTGGTTTGTTGGCATGTTGGTTTGTTGGTTTGTTGGTTTGTTGGTTTGTTGGTTTGTTGGTTTGTTGGTTTGTTGGTTTGTTGGTTTGTTGTCTTGTTGGTTTGTTGGTTTGTTGGCTTGTTGGCTTGTTGGTTTGTTGGTTTGTTGGCTTGTTGGTTACTTAGTTTGTTGGTTTGTTGGCATGTTGGTTTGTTGGTTTGTTGGTTTGTTGGCTTGTTGGTTTGTTGGCTTGTTGGTTTGTTGGTTTGTTGGTTTGTTGGCTTGTTGGCTTGTTGGTTTGTTGGTTTGTTGGCTTGTTGGTTACTTAGTTTGTTGGTTTGTTGGCATGTTGGTTTGTTGGTTTGTTGGTTTGTTGGCTTGTTGGTTTGTTGGCTTGTTGGTTTGTTGGTTTGTTGGCTTGTTGGCTTGTTGGTTTGTTGGTTTGTTGGCTTGTTGGTTTGTTGGTTTGTTGGCTTGTTGGTTACTTAGTTTGTTGGTTTGTTGGCATGTTGGTTTGTTGGTTTGTTGGTTTGTTGGCTTGTTGGTTTGTTGGCTTGTTGGTTTGTTGGTTTGTTGGTTTGTTGGCTTGTTGGCTTGTTGGTTTGTTGGTTTGTTGGCTTGTTGGTTACTTAGTTTGTTGGTTTGTTGGCATGTTGGTTTGTTGGCTTGTTGGTTTGTTGGTTTGTTGGCTTGTTGGTTACTTAGTTTGTTGGTTTGTTGGCATGTTGGTTTGTTGGTTTGTTGGTTTGTTGGCTTGTTGGTTTGTTGGCTTGTTGGTTACTTAGTTTGTTGGTTTGTTGGCATGTTGGTTTGTTGGTTTGTTGGTTTGTTGGTTTGTTGGTTTGTTGGTTTGTTGGTTTGTTGGTTTGTTGGTTTGTTGGCATGTTGGTTTGTTGGTTTGTTGGTTTGTTGGCTTGTTGGTTTGTTGGCTTGTTGGTTTGTTGGTTTGTTGGTTTGTTGGCTTGTTGGCTTGTTGGTTTGTTGGTTTGTTGGCTTGTTGGTTACTTAGTTTGTTGGTTTGTTGGCATGTTGGTTTGTTGGTTTGTTGGTTTGTTGGCTTGTTGGTTTGTTGGCTTGTTGGTTACTTAGTTTGTTGGTTTGTTGGCATGTTGGCATGTTGGTTTGTTGGTTTGTTGGTTTGTTGTCTTGTTGGTTTGTTGGTTTGTTGGCTTGTTGGCTTGTTGGTTTGTTGGTTTGTTGGCTTGTTGGTTACTTAGTTTGTTGGTTTGTTGGCATGTTGGTTTGTTGGTTTGTTGGTTTGTTGGCTTGTTGGTTTGTTGGCTTGTTGGTTTGTTGGTTTGTTGGTTTGTTGGCTTGTTGGCTTGTTGGTTTGTTGGTTTGTTGGCTTGTTGGTTACTTAGTTTGTTGGTTTGTTGGCATGTTGGTTTGTTGGTTTGTTGGTTTGTTGGCTTGTTGGTTTGTTGGCTTGTTGGTTTGTTGGTTTGTTGGCTTGTTGGCTTGTTGGTTTGTTGGTTTGTTGGCTTGTTGGTTACTTAGTTTGTTGGTTTGTTGGCATGTTGGTTTGTTGGTTTGTTGGTTTGTTGGCTTGTTGGTTTGTTGGCTTGTTGGTTTGTTGGTTTGTTGGTTTGTTGGCTTGTTGGCTTGTTGGTTTGTTGGTTTGTTGGCTTGTTGGTTTGTTGGCTTGTTGGTTTGTTGGCATGTTGGTTTGTTGGTTTGTTGGTTTGTTGGCTTGTTGGTTTGTTGGCTTGTTGGTTTGTTGGTTTGTTGGCTTGTTGGCTTGTTGGTTTGTTGGTTTGTTGGCTTGTTGGTTACTTAGTTTGTTGGTTTGTTGGTTTGTTGGCATGTTGGTTTGTTGGTTTGTTGGTTTGTTGGCTTGTTGGTTTGTTGGCTTGTTGGTTTGTTGGTTTGTTGGTTTGTTGGCTTGTTGGCTTGTTGGTTTGTTGGCTTGTTGGTTACTTAGTTTGTTGGTTTGTTGGCATGTTGGTTTGTTGGTTTGTTGGTTTGTTGGCTTGTTGGTTTGTTGGCTTGTTGGTTACTTAGTTTGTTGGTTTGTTGGCATGTTGGTTTGTTGGTTTGTTGGTTTGTTGGTTTGTTGGTTTGTTGGTTTGTTGGTTTGTTGGCTTGTTGGCTTGTTGGTTTGTTGGTTTGTTGGCTTGTTGGTTACTTAGTTTGTTGGTTTGTTGGCATGTTGGTTTGTTGGTTTGTTGGTTTGTTGGCTTGTTGGTTTGTTGGCTTGTTGGTTTGTTGGTTTGTTGGTTTGTTGGCTTGTTGGTTTGTTGGCTTGTTGGTTTGTTGGTTTGTTGGTTTGTTGGCTTGTTGGCTTGTTGGTTTGTTGGTTTGTTGGCTTGTTGGTTACTTAGTTTGTTGGTTTGTTGGCTTGTTGGTTTGTTGGTTTGTTGGTTTGTTGGTTTGTTGGCTTGTTGGCTTGTTGGTTTGTTGGTTTGTTGGCTTGTTGGTTACTTAGTTTGTTGGTTTGTTGGCATGTTGGTTTGTTGGTTTGTTGGTTTGTTGGCTTGTTGGTTTGTTGGCTTGTTGGTTTGTTGGTTTGTTGGCTTGTTGGCTTGTTGGTTTGTTGGTTTGTTGGCTTGTTGGTTTGTTGGTTTGTTGGCTTGTTGGTTACTTAGTTTGTTGGTTTGTTGGCATGTTGGTTTGTTGGTTTGTTGGTTTGTTGGCTTGTTGGTTTGTTGGCTTGTTGGTTTGTTGGTTTGTTGGTTTGTTGGTTTGTTGGTTTGTTGGTTTGTTGGTTTGTTGGTTTGTTGGTTTGTTGGCATGTTGGTTTGTTGGTTTGTTGGTTTGTTGGCTTGTTGGTTTGTTGGCTTGTTGGTTTGTTGGTTTGTTGGTTTGTTGGCTTGTTGGTTACTTAGTTTGTTGGTTTGTTGGCATGTTGGTTTGTTGGTTTGTTGGTTTGGTGGCTTGTTGGTTACTTAGTTTGTTGGTTTGTTGGCATGTTGGTTTGTTGGTTTGTTGGTTTGTTGGCTTGTTGGTTTGTTGGCTTGTTGGTTTGTTGGTTTGTTGGTTTGTTGGCTTGTTGGCTTGTTGGTTTGTTGGTTTGTTGGCTTGTTGGTTACTTAGTTTGTTGGTTTGTTGGCATGTTGGTTTGTTGGTTTGTTGGTTTGTTGGCTTGTTGGTTTGTTGGCTTGTTGGTTTGTTGGTTTGTTGGCTTGTTGGCTTGTTGGTTTGTTGGTTTGTTGGCTTGTTGGTTACTTAGTTTGTTGGTTTGTTGGCATGTTGGTTTGTTGGTTTGTTGGTTTGTTGGCTTGTTGGTTTGTTGGCTTGTTGGTTTGTTGGTTTGTTGGTTTGTTGGCTTGTTGGCTTGTTGGTTTGTTGGTTTGTTGGCTTGTTGGTTTGTTGGCTTGTTGGTTTGTTGGCATGTTGGTTTGTTGGTTTGTTGGTTTGTTGGCTTGTTGGTTTGTTGGCTTGTTGGTTTGTTGGTTTGTTGGCTTGTTGGCTTGTTGGTTTGTTGGTTTGTTGGCTTGTTGGTTACTTAGTTTGTTGGTTTGTTGGTTTGTTGGCATGTTGGTTTGTTGGTTTGTTGGTTTGTTGGCTTGTTGGTTTGTTGGCTTGTTGGTTTGTTGGTTTGTTGGTTTGTTGGCTTGTTGGCTTGTTGGTTTGTTGGTTTGTTGGCTTGTTGGTTACTTAGTTTGTTGGTTTGTTGGCATGTTGGTTTGTTGGTTTGTTGGTTTGTTGGCTTGTTGGTTTGTTGGCTTGTTGGTTACTTAGTTTGTTGGTTTGTTGGCATGTTGGTTTGTTGGTTTGTTGGTTTGTTGGTTTGTTGGTTTGTTGGTTTGTTGGTTTGTTGGCTTGTTGGCTTGTTGGTTTGTTGGTTTGTTGGCTTGTTGGTTACTTAGTTTGTTGGTTTGTTGGCATGTTGGTTTGTTGGTTTGTTGGTTTGTTGGCTTGTTGGTTTGTTGGCTTGTTGGTTTGTTGGTTTGTTGGTTTGTTGGCTTGTTGGTTTGTTGGCTTGTTGGTTTGTTGGTTTGTTGGTTTGTTGGCTTGTTGGCTTGTTGGTTTGTTGGTTTGTTGGCTTGTTGGTTACTTAGTTTGTTGGTTTGTTGGCATGTTGGTTTGTTGGTTTGTTGGTTTGTTGGCTTGTTGGTTTGTTGGCTTGTTGGTTTGTTGGCTTGTTGGTTTGTTGGCTTGTTGGTTTGTTGGTTTGTTGGTTTGTTGGTTTGTTGGCTTGTTGGTTACTTAGTTTGTTGGTTTGTTGGCATGTTGGTTTGTTGGTTTGTTGGTTTGTTGGTTTGTTGGTTTGTTGGTTTGTTGTCTTGTTGGTTTGTTGGTTTGTTGGCTTGTTGGTTTGTTGGCTTGTTGGTTTGTTGGCTTGTTGGTTTGTTGGCTTGTTGGTTTGTTGGTTTGTTGGTTTGTTGGCTTGTTGGCTTGTTGGTTTGTTGGTTTGTTGGCTTGTTGGTTACTTAGTTTGTTGGTTTGTTGGCATGTTGGTTTGTTGGTTTGTTGGTTTGTTGTCTTGTTGGTTTGTTGGTTTGTTGGCTTGTTGGCTTGTTGGTTTGTTGGTTTGTTGGCTTGTTGGTTACTTAGTTTGTTGGTTTGTTGGCATGTTGGTTTGTTGGTTTGTTGGTTTGTTGGCTTGTTGGTTTGTTGGCTTGTTGGTTTGTTGGTTTGTTGGTTTGTTGGCTTGTTGGTTTGTTGGTTTGTTGGTTTGTTGGCTTGTTGGTTACTTAGTTTGTTGGTTTGTTGGCATGTTGGTTTGTTGGTTTGTTGGTTTGTTGGCTTGTTGGTTTGTTGGCTTGTTGGTTTGTTGGTTTGTTGGCTTGTTGGCTTGTTGGTTTGTTGGTTTTTGCCTTGTTGGCTTGTTGGTTACTTAGTTTGTTGGTTTGTTGGCATGTTGGTTTGTTGGTTTGTTGGTTTGTTGGCTTGTTGGTTTGTTGGCTTGTTGGTTACTTAGTTTGTTGGTTTGTTGGCATGTTGGTTTGTTGGTTTGTTGGTTTGTTGGTTTGTTGGTTTGTTGGTTTGTTGGTTTGTTGGTTTGTTGGTTTGTTGTCTTGTTGGTTTGTTGGTTTGTTGGCTTGTTGGCTTGTTGGTTTGTTGGTTTGTTGGCTTGTTGGTTACTTAGTTTGTTGGTTTGTTGGCATGTTGGTTTGTTGGTTTGTTGGTTTGTTGGCTTGTTGGTTTGTTGGCTTGTTGGTTTGTTGGTTTGTTGGTTTGTTGGCTTGTTGGCTTGTTGGTTTGTTGGTTTGTTGGCTTGTTGGTTACTTAGTTTGTTGGTTTGTTGGCTTGTTGGTTACTTAGTTTGTTGGTTTGTTGGCATGTTGGTTTGTTGGTTTGTTGGTTTGTTGGCTTGTTGGTTTGTTGGCTTGTTTGTTTGTTGGTTTGTTGGCTTGTTGGCTTGTTGGTTTGTTGGTTTGTTGGCTTGTTGGTTTGTTGGTTTGTTGGCTTGTTGGTTACTTAGTTTGTTGGTTTGTTGGCATGTTGGTTTGTTGGTTTGTTGGTTTGTTGGCTTGTTGGTTTGTTGGCTTGTTGGTTTGTTGGTTTGTTGGTTTGTTGGTTTGTTGGTTTGTTGGTTTGTTGGTTTGTTGGTTTGTTGGTTTGTTGGCATGTTGGTTTGTTGGTTTGTTGGTTTGTTGGCTTGTTGGTTTGTTGGCTTGTTGGTTTGTTGGTTTGTTGGTTTGTTGGCTTGTTGGTTACTTAGTTTGTTGGTTTGTTGGCTTGTTGGCTTGTTGGTTTGTTGGTTTGTTGGCTTGTTGGTTACTTAGTTTGTTGGTTTGTTGGCATGTTGGTTTGTTGGTTTGTTGGTTTGTTGGCTTGTTGGTTTGTTGGCTTGTTGGTTTGTTGGTTTGTTGGTTTGTTGGCTTGTTGGCTTGTTGGTTTGTTGGTTTGTTGGCTTGTTGGTTACTTAGTTTGTTGGTTTGTTGGCATGTTGGTTTGTTGGTTTGTTGGTTTGTTGGCTTGTTGGTTTGTTGGCTTGTTGGTTTGTTGGTTTGTTGGCTTGTTGGCTTGTTGGTTTGTTGGTTTGTTGGCTTGTTGGTTACTTAGTTTGTTGGTTTGTTGGCATGTTGGTTTGTTGGTTTGTTGGTTTGTTGGCTTGTTGGTTTGTTGGCTTGTTGGTTTGTTGGTTTGTTGGTTTGTTGGCTTGTTGGCTTGTTGGTTTGTTGGTTTGTTGGCTTGTTGGTTTGTTGGCTTGTTGGTTTGTTGGCATGTTGGTTTGTTGGTTTGTTGGTTTGTTGGCTTGTTGGTTTGTTGGCTTGTTGGTTTGTTGGTTTGTTGGCTTGTTGGCTTGTTGGTTTGTTGGTTTGTTGGCTTGTTGGTTACTTAGTTTGTTGGTTTGTTGGTTTGTTGGCATGTTGGTTTGTTGGTTTGTTGGTTTGTTGGCTTGTTGGTTTGTTGGCTTGTTGGTTTGTTGGTTTGTTGGTTTGTTGGCTTGTTGGCTTGTTGGTTTGTTGGTTTGTTGGCTTGTTGGTTACTTAGTTTGTTGGTTTGTTGGCATGTTGGTTTGTTGGTTTGTTGGTTTGTTGGCTTGTTGGTTTGTTGGCTTGTTGGTTACTTAGTTTGTTGGTTTGTTGGCATGTTGGTTTGTTGGTTTGTTGGTTTGTTGGTTTGTTGGTTTGTTGGTTTGTTGGTTTGTTGGCTTGTTGGCTTGTTGGTTTGTTGGTTTGTTGGCTTGTTGGTTACTTAGTTTGTTGGTTTGTTGGCATGTTGGTTTGTTGGTTTGTTGGTTTGTTGGCTTGTTGGTTTGTTGGCTTGTTGGTTTGTTGGTTTGTTGGTTTGTTGGCTTGTTGGTTTGTTGGCTTGTTGGTTTGTTGGTTTGTTGGTTTGTTGGCTTGTTGGCTTGTTGGTTTGTTGGTTTGTTGGCTTGTTGGTTACTTAGTTTGTTGGTTTGTTGGCTTGTTGGTTTGTTGGTTTGTTGGTTTGTTGGTTTGTTGGCTTGTTGGCTTGTTGGTTTGTTGGTTTGTTGGCTTGTTGGTTACTTAGTTTGTTGGTTTGTTGGCATGTTGGTTTGTTGGTTTGTTGGTTTGTTGGCTTGTTGGTTTGTTGGCTTGTTGGTTTGTTGGTTTGTTGGCTTGTTGGCTTGTTGGTTTGTTGGTTTGTTGGCTTGTTGGTTTGTTGGTTTGTTGGCTTGTTGGTTACTTAGTTTGTTGGTTTGTTGGCATGTTGGTTTGTTGGTTTGTTGGTTTGTTGGCTTGTTGGTTTGTTGGCTTGTTGGTTTGTTGGTTTGTTGGTTTGTTGGTTTGTTGGTTTGTTGGTTTGTTGGTTTGTTGGTTTGTTGGTTTGTTGGCATGTTGGTTTGTTGGTTTGTTGGTTTGTTGGCTTGTTGGTTTGTTGGCTTGTTGGTTTGTTGGTTTGTTGGTTTGTTGGCTTGTTGGTTACTTAGTTTGTTGGTTTGTTGGCATGTTGGTTTGTTGGTTTGTTGGTTTGTTGGTTTGTTGGTTTGTTGGTTTGTTGGTTTGTTGGTTTGTTGGTTTGTTGTCTTGTTGGTTTGTTGGTTTGTTGGCTTGTTGGCTTGTTGGTTTGTTGGTTTGTTGGCTTGTTGGTTACTTAGTTTGTTGGTTTGTTGGCATGTTGGTTTGTTGGTTTGTTGGTTTGTTGGCTTGTTGGTTTGTTGGTTTGTTGGTTTGTTGGTTTGTTGGCTTGTTGGTTTGTTGGCTTGTTGGTTACTTAGTTTGTTGGTTTGTTGGCATGTTGGCATGTTGGTTTGTTGGTTTGTTGGTTTGTTGTCTTGTTGGTTTGTTGGTTTGTTGGCTTGTTGGCTTGTTGGTTTGTTGGTTTGTTGGCTTGTTGGTTACTTAGTTTGTTGGTTTGTTGGCATGTTGGTTTGTTGGTTTGTTGGTTTGTTGGCTTGTTGGTTTGTTGGCTTGTTGGTTTGTTGGTTTGTTGGTTTGTTGGCTTGTTGGCTTGTTGGTTTGTTGGTTTGTTGGCTTGTTGGTTACTTAGTTTGTTGGTTTGTTGGCATGTTGGTTTGTTGGTTTGTTGGTTTGTTGGCTTGTTGGTTTGTTGGCTTGTTGGTTTGTTGGTTTGTTGGCTTGTTGGCTTGTTGGTTTGTTGGTTTGTTGGCTTGTTGGTTACTTAGTTTGTTGGTTTGTTGGCATGTTGGTTTGTTGGTTTGTTGGTTTGTTGGCTTGTTGGTTTGTTGGCTTGTTGGTTACTTAGTTTGTTGGTTTGTTGGCATGTTGGTTTGTTGGTTTGTTGGTTTGTTGGTTTGTTGGTTTGTTGGTTTGTTGGTTTGTTGGTTTGTTGGTTTGTTGGTTTGTTGTCTTGTTGGTTTGTTGGTTTGTTGGCTTGTTGGCTTGTTGGTTTGTTGGTTTGTTGGCTTGTTGGTTACTTAGTTTGTTGGTTTGTTGGCATGTTGGTTTGTTGGTTTGTTGGTTTGTTGGCTTGTTGGTTTGTTGGCTTGTTGGTTTGTTGGTTTGTTGGTTTGTTGGCTTGTTGGCTTGTTGGTTTGTTGGTTTGTTGGCTTGTTGGTTACTTAGTTTGTTGGTTTGTTGGCATGTTGGTTTGTTGGTTTGTTGGTTTGTTGGCTTGTTGGTTTGTTGGCTTGTTGGTTTGTTGGTTTGTTGGCTTGTTGGCTTGTTGGTTTGTTGGTTTGTTGGCTTGTTGGTTTGTTGGTTTGTTGGCTTGTTGGTTACTTAGTTTGTTGGTTTGTTGGCATGTTGGTTTGTTGGTTTGTTGGTTTGTTGGCTTGTTGGTTTGTTGGCTTGTTGGTTTGTTGGTTTGTTGGTTTGTTGGTTTGTTGGTTTGTTGGTTTGTTGGTTTGTTGGTTTGTTGGTTTGTTGGCATGTTGGTTTGTTGGTTTGTTGGTTTGTTGGCATGTTGGTTTGTTGGTTTGTTGGTTTGTTGGCTTGTTGGTTTGTTGGCTTGTTGGTTACTTAGTTTGTTGGTTTGTTGGCATGTTGGTTTGTTGGTTTGTTGGTTTGTTGGCTTGTTGGTTACTTAGTTTGTTGGTTTGTTGGCATGTTGGTTTGTTGGTTTGTTGGTTTGTTGGCTTGTTGGTTACTTAGTTTGTTGGTTTGTTGGCATGTTGGTTTGTTGGTTTGTTGGTTTGTTGGCTTGTTGGTTTGTTGGCTTGTTGGTTTGTTGGTTTGTTGGTTTGTTGGCTTGTTGGCTTGTTGGTTTGTTGGTTTGTTGGCTTGTTGGTTACTTAGTTTGTTGGTTTGTTGGCATGTTGGTTTGTTGGTTTGTTGGTTTGTTGGCTTGTTGGTTTGTTGGCTTGTTGGTTTGTTGGTTTGTTGGCTTGTTGGCTTGTTGGTTTGTTGGTTTGTTGGCTTGTTGGTTACTTAGTTTGTTGGTTTGTTGGCATGTTGGTTTGTTGGTTTGTTGGTTTGTTGGCTTGTTGGTTTGTTGGCTTGTTGGTTTGTTGGTTTGTTGGTTTGTTGGCTTGTTGGCTTGTTGGTTTGTTGGTTTGTTGGCTTGTTGGTTTGTTGGCTTGTTGGTTTGTTGGCATGTTGGTTTGTTGGTTTGTTGGTTTGTTGGCTTGTTGGTTACTTAGTTTGTTGGTTTGTTGGCATGTTGGTTTGTTGGTTTGTTGGTTTGTTGGCTTGTTGGTTTGTTGGTTTGTTGGTTTGTTGGCTTGTTGGTTACTTAGTTTGTTGGTTTGTTGGCATGTTGGTTTGTTGGTTTGTTGGCTTGTTGGCTTGTTGGTTTGTTGGCTTGTTGGCATGTTGGTTTGTTGGTTTGTTGGTTTGTTGGCTTGTTGGTTTGTTGGCTTGTTGGTTTGTTGGTTTGTTGGTTTGTTGGCTTGTTGGCTTGTTGGTTTGTTGGTTTGTTGGCTTGTTGGTTACTTAGTTTGTTGGTTTGTTGGCATGTTGGTTTGTTGGTTTGTTGGTTTGTTGGCTTGTTGGTTTGTTGGCTTGTTGGTTTGTTGGTTTGTTGGCTTGTTGGCTTGTTGGTTTGTTGGTTTGTTGGCTTGTTGGTTTGTTGGTTTGTTGGCTTGTTGGTTACTTAGTTTGTTGGTTTGTTGGCATGTTGGTTTGTTGGTTTGTTGGTTTGTTGGCTTGTTGGTTTGTTGGCTTGTTGGTTTGTTGGTTTGTTGGTTTGTTGGTTTGTTGGTTTGTTGGTTTGTTGGTTTGTTGGTTTGTTGGTTTGTTGGCATGTTGGTTTGTTGGTTTGTTGGTTTGTTGGCTTGTTGGTTTGTTGGCTTGTTGGTTTGTTGGTTTGTTGGTTTGTTGGCTTGTTGGTTACTTAGTTTGTTGGTTTGTTGGCATGTTGGTTTGTTGGTTTGTTGGTTTGTTGGTTTGTTGGTTTGTTGGTTTGTTGGTTTGTTGGTTTGTTGGTTTGTTGTCTTGTTGGTTACTTAGTTTGTTGGTTTGTTGGCATGTTGGTTTGTTGGTTTGTTGGTTTGTTGGCTTGTTGGTTTGTTGGCTTGTTGGTTTGTTGGTTTGTTGGTTTGTTGGTTTGTTGGTTTGTTGGTTTGTTGGTTTGTTGGTTTGTTGGTTTGTTGGTTTGTTGGCTTGTTGGTTTGTTGGCTTGTTGGTTTGTTGGCATGTTGGTTTGTTGGTTTGTTGGTTTGTTGGTTTGTTGGCTTGTTGGTTACTTAGTTTGTTGGTTTGTTGGCATGTTGGTTTGTTGGTTTGTTGGTTTGTTGGCTTGTTGGTTACTTAGTTTGTTGGTTTGTTGGCATGTTGGTTTGTTGGTTTGTTGGTTTGTTGGCTTGTTGGTTTATTGGCTTGTTGGTTTGTTGGTTTGTTGGTTTGTTGGCTTGTTGGCTTGTTGGTTTGTTGGTTTGTTGGCTTGTTGGTTACTTAGTTTGTTGGTTTGTTGGCATGTTGGTTTGTTGGTTTGTTGGTTTGTTGGCTTGTTGGTTTGTTGGCTTGTTGGTTTGTTGGTTTGTTGGCTTGTTGGCTTGTTGGTTTGTTGGTTTGTTGGCTTGTTGGTTACTTAGTTTGTTGGTTTGTTGGCATGTTGGTTTGTTGGTTTGTTGGTTTGTTGGCTTGTTGGTTTGTTGGCTTGTTGGTTTGTTGGTTTGTTGGTTTGTTGGCTTGTTGGCTTGTTGGTTTGTTGGTTTGTTGGCTTGTTGGTTTGTTGGCTTGTTGGTTTGTTGGCATGTTGGTTTGTTGGTTTGTTGGTTTGTTGGCTTGTTGGTTACTTAGTTTGTTGGTTTGTTGGCATGTTGGTTTGTTGGTTTGTTGGTTTGTTGGCTTGTTGGTTTGTTGGATTGTTGGTTTGTTGGCTTGTTGGTTACTTAGTTTGTTGGTTTGTTGGCATGTTGGTTTGTTGGTTTGTTGGTTTGTTGGCTTGTTGGTTTGTTGGCTTGTTGGTTTGTTGGTTTGTTGGCTTGTTGGCTTGTTGGTTTGTTGGTTTGTTGGCTTGTTGGTTTGTTGGTTTGTTGGCTTGTTGGTTACTTAGTTTGTTGGTTTGTTGGCATGTTGGTTTGTTGGTTTGTTGGTTTGTTGGCTTGTTGGTTTGTTGGCTTGTTGGTTTGTTGGTTTGTTGGTTTGTTGGTTTGTTGGTTTGTTGGTTTGTTGGTTTGTTGGTTTGTTGGTTTGTTGGCATGTTGGTTTGTTGGTTTGTTGGTTTGTTGGCTTGTTGGTTTGTTGGCTTGTTGGTTTGTTGGTTTGTTGGTTTGTTGGCTTGTTGGTTACTTAGTTTGTTGGTTTGTTGGCATGTTGGTTTGTTGGTTTGTTGGTTTGTTGGTTTGTTGGTTTGTTGGTTTGTTGGTTTGTTGGTTTGTTGGTTTGTTGGTTTGTTGGTTTGTTGGCATGTTGGTTTGTTGGTTTGTTGGTTTGTTGGCTTGTTGGTTTGTTGGCTTGTTGGTTTGTTGGTTTGTTGGTTTGTTGGCTTGTTGGTTACTTAGTTTGTTGGTTTGTTGGCATGTTGGTTTGTTGGTTTGTTGGTTTGTTGGCTTGTTGGTTACTTAGTTTGTTGGTTTGTTGGCATGTTGGTTTGTTGGTTTGTTGGTTTGTTGGCTTGTTGGTTTGTTGGCTTGTTGGTTTGTTGGTTTGTTGGTTTGTTGGCTTGTTGGCTTGTTGGTTTGTTGGTTTGTTGGCTTGTTGGTTACTTAGTTTGTTGGTTTGTTGGCATGTTGGTTTGTTGGTTTGTTGGTTTGTTGGCTTGTTGGTTTGTTGGCTTGTTGGTTTGTTGGTTTGTTGGCTTGTTGGCTTGTTGGTTTGTTGGTTTGTTGGCTTGTTGGTTACTTAGTTTGTTGGTTTGTTGGCATGTTGGTTTGTTGGTTTGTTGGTTTGTTGGCTTGTTGGTTTGTTGGCTTGTTGGTTTGTTGGTTTGTTGGTTTGTTGGCTTGTTGGCTTGTTGGTTTGTTGGTTTGTTGGCTTGTTGGTTTGTTGGCTTGTTGGTTTGTTGGCATGTTGGTTTGTTGGTTTGTTGGTTTGTTGGCTTGTTGGTTACTTAGTTTGTTGGTTTGTTGGCATGTTGGTTTGTTGGTTTTTTGGTTGGTTGGCTTGTTGGTTTGTTGGTTTGTTGGTTTGTTGGCTTGTTGGTTACTTAGTTTGTTGGTTTGTTGGCATGTTGGTTTGTTGGTTTGTTGGTTTGTTGGCTTGTTGGTTTGTTGGCTTGTTGGTTTGTTGGTTTGTTGGCTTGTTGGCTTGTTGGTTTGTTGGTTTGTTGGCTTGTTGGTTTGTTGGTTTGTTGGCTTGTTGGTTACTTAGTTTGTTGGTTTGTTGGCATGTTGGTTTGTTGGTTTGTTGGTTTGTTGGCTTGTTGGTTTGTTGGCTTGTTGGTTTGTTGGTTTGTTGGTTTGTTGGTTTGTTGGTTTGTTGGTTTGTTGGTTTGTTGGTTTGTTGGTTTGTTGGCATGTTGGTTTGTTGGTTTGTTGGTTTGTTGGCTTGTTGGTTTGTTGGCTTGTTGGTTTGTTGGTTTGTTGGTTTGTTGGCTTGTTGGTTACTTAGTTTGTTGGTTTGTTGGCATGTTGGTTTGTTGGTTTGTTGGTTTGTTGGTTTGTTGGTTTGTTGGTTTGTTGGTTTGTTGGTTTGTTGGTTTGTTGTCTGGTTGGTTACTTAGTTTGTTGGTTTGTTGGCATGTTGGTTTGTTGGTTTGTTGGTTTGTTGGCTTGTTGGTTTGTTGGCTTGTTGGTTTGTTGGTTTGTTGGTTTGTTGGTTTGTTGGTTTGTTGGTTTGTTGGTTTGTTGGTTTGTTGGTTTGTTGGCATGTTGGTTTGTTGGTTTGTTGGTTTGTTGGCTTGTTGGTTTGTTGGCTTGTTGGTTTGTTGGTTTGTTGGTTTGTTGGCTTGTTGGTTACTTAGTTTGTTGGTTTGTTGGCATGTTGGTTTGTTGGTTTGTTGGTTTGTTGGCTTGTTGGTTACTTAGTTTGTTGGTTTGTTGGCATGTTGGTTTGTTGGTTTGTTGGTTTGTTGGCTTGTTGGTTTGTTGGCTTGTTGGTTTGTTGGTTTGTTGGTTTGTTGGCTTGTTGGCTTGTTGGTTTGTTGGTTTGTTGGCTTGTTGGTTACTTAGTTTGTTGGTTTGTTGGCATGTTGGTTTGTTGGTTTGTTGGTTTGTTGGCTTGTTGGTTTGTTGGCTTGTTGGTTTGTTGGTTTGTTGGCTTGTTGGCTTGTTGGTTTGTTGGTTTGTTGGCTTGTTGGTTACTTAGTTTGTTGGTTTGTTGGCATGTTGGTTTGTTGGTTTGTTGGTTTGTTGGCTTGTTGGTTTGTTGGCTTGTTGGTTTGTTGGTTTGTTGGTTTGTTGGCTTGTTGGCTTGTTGGTTTGTTGGTTTGTTGGCTTGTTGGTTTGTTGGCTTGTTGGTTTGTTGGCATGTTGGTTTGTTGGTTTGTTGGTTTGTTGGCTTGTTGGTTACTTAGTTTGTTGGTTTGTTGGCATGTTGGTTTGTTGGTTTGTTGGTTTGTTGGCTTGTTGGTTTGTTGGTTTGTTGGTTTGTTGGCTTGTTGGTTTGTTGGTTTGTTGGCTTGTTGGCTTGTTGGTTTGTTGGTTTGTTGGCTTGTTGGTTACTTAGTTTGTTGGTTTGTTGGCATGTTGGTTTGTTGGTTTGTTGGTTTGTTGGCTTGTTGGTTTGTTGGCTTGTTGGTTACTTAGTTTGTTGGTTTGTTGGCATGTTGGTTTGTTGGTTTGTTGGTTTGTTGGTTTGTTGGTTTGTTGGTTTGTTGGTTTGTTGGTTTGTTGGTTTGTTGTCTTGTTGGTTTGTTGGTTTGTTGGCTTGTTGGCTTGTTGGTTTGTTGGTTTGTTGGCTTGTTGGTTACTTAGTTTGTTGGTTTGTTGGCATGTTGGTTTGTTGGTTTGTTGGTTTGTTGGCTTGTTGGTTTGTTGGCTTGTTGGTTTGTTGGTTTGTTGGTTTGTTGGCTTGTTGGCTTGTTGGTTTGTTGGTTTGTTGGCTTGTTGGTTACTTAGTTTGTTGGTTTGTTGGCATGTTGGTTTTTTGGTTTGTTGGTTTGTTGGTTTGTTGGCTTGTTGGTTACTTAGTTTGTTGGTTTGTTGGCTTGTTGGTTACTTAGTTTGTTGGCTTGTTGGCATGTTGGTTTGTTGGTTTGTTGGTTTGTTGGCTTGTTGGTTTGTTGGCTTGTTGGTTTGTTGGTTTGTTGGTTTGTTGGCTTGTTGGCTTGTTGGTTTGTTGGTTTGTTGGCTTGTTGGTTACTTAGTTTGTTGGTTTGTTGGCATGTTGGTTTGTTGGTTTGTTGGTTTGTTGGCTTGTTGGTTTGTTGGCTTGTTGGTTTGTTGGTTTGTTGGCTTGTTGGCTTGTTGGTTTGTTGGTTTGTTGGCTTGTTGGTTTGTTGGTTTGTTGGCTTGTTGGTTACTTAGTTTGTTGGTTTGTTGGCATGTTGGTTTGTTGGTTTGTTGGTTTGTTGGCTTGTTGGTTTGTTGGCTTGTTGGTTTGTTGGTTTGTTGGTTTGTTGGTTTGTTGGTTTGTTGGTTTGTTGGTTTGTTGGTTTGTTGGTTTGTTGGCATGTTGGTTTGTTGGTTTGTTGGTTTGTTGGCTTGTTGGTTTGTTGGCTTGTTGGTTTGTTGGTTTGTTGGCATGTTGGTTTGTTGGTTTGTTGGTTTGTTGGCTTGTTGGTTACTTAGTTTGTTGGTTTGTTGGCATGTTGGTTTGTTGGTTTGTTGGTTTGTTGGCTTGTTGGTTTGTTGGCTTGTTGGTTTGTTGGTTTGTTGGTTTGTTGGCTTGTTGGCTTGTTGGTTTGTTGGTTTGTTGGCTTGTTGGTTACTTAGTTTGTTGGTTTGTTGGCATGTTGGTTTGTTGGTTTGTTGGTTTGTTGGCTTGTTGGTTTGTTGGCTTGTTGGTTTGTTGGTTTGTTGGCTTGTTGGCTTGTTGGTTTGTTGGTTTGTTGGCTTGTTGGTTACTTAGTTTGTTGGTTTGTTGGCATGTTGGTTTGTTGGTTTGTTGGTTTGTTGGCTTGTTGGTTTGTTGGCTTGTTGGTTTGTTGGTTTGTTGGTTTGTTGGCTTGTTGGCTTGTTGGTTTGTTGGTTTGTTGGCTTGTTGGTTTGTTGGCTTGTTGGTTTGTTGGCATGTTGGTTTGTTGGTTTGTTGGTTTGTTGGCTTGTTGGTTACTTAGTTTGTTGGTTTGTTGGCATGTTGGTTTGTTGGTTTGTTGGTTTGTTGGCTTGTTGGTTTGTTGGCTTGTTGGTTTGTTGGTTTGTTGGTTTGTTGGCTTGTTGGCTTGTTGGTTTGTTGGTTTGTTGGCTTGTTGGTTACTTAGTTTGTTGGTTTGTTGGTTTGTTGGTTTGTTGGCTTGTTGGTTTGTTGGCTTGTTGGTTTGTTGGTTTGTTGGTTTGTTGGCTTGTTGGCTTGTTGGTTTGTTGGTTTGTTGGTTTGTTGTCTTGTTGGTTTGTTGGTTTGTTGGCTTGTTGGCTTGTTGGTTTGTTGGTTTGTTGGCTTGTTGGTTACTTAGTTTGTTGGTTTGTTGGCATGTTGGTTTGTTGGTTTGTTGGCTTGTTGGCTTGTTGGTTTGTTGGTTTGTTGGCTTGTTGGTTACTTAGTTTGTTGGTTTGTTGGCTTGTTGGTTTGTTGGTTTGTTGGTTTGTTGGTTTGTTGGTTTGTTGGCTTGTTGGCTTGTTGGTTTGTTGGTTTGTTGGCTTGTTGGTTACTTAGTTTGTTGGTTTGTTGGCATGTTGGTTTGTTGGTTTGTTGGTTTGTTGGTTTGTTGGTTTGTTGGCTTGTTGGTTTGTTGGTTTGTTGGCTTGTTGGTTTGTTGGTTTGTTGGCTTGTTGGCTTGTTGGTTTGTTGGTTTGTTGGCTTGTTGGTTTGTTGGTTTGTTGGCTTGTTGGTTACTTAGTTTGTTGGTTTGTTGGCATGTTGGTTTGTTGGTTTGTTGGTTTGTTGGCTTGTTGGTTTGTTGGCTTGTTGGTTTGTTGGTTTGTTGGTTTGTTGGTTTGTTGGTTTGTTGGTTTGTTGGTTTGTTGGTTTGTTGGTTTGTTGGCATGTTGGTTTGTTGGTTTGTTGGTTTGTTGGCTTGTTGGTTTGTTGGCTTGTTGGTTTGTTGGTTTGTTGGCATGTTGGTTTGTTGGTTTGTTGGTTTGTTGGCTTGTTGGTTACTTAGTTTGTTGGTTTGTTGGCATGTTGGTTTGTTGGTTTGTTGGTTTGTTGGCTTGTTGGTTTGTTGGCTTGTTGGTTTGTTGGTTTGTTGGTTTGTTGGCTTGTTGGCTTGTTGGTTTGTTGGTTTGTTGGCTTGTTGGTTACTTAGTTTGTTGGTTTGTTGGCATGTTGGTTTGTTGGTTTGTTGGTTTGTTGGCTTGTTGGTTACTTAGTTTGTTGGTTTGTTGGCATGTTGGTTTGTTGGTTTGTTGGTTTGTTGGCTTGTTGGTTTGTTGGCTTGTTGGTTTGTTGGTTTGTTGGCTTGTTGGCTTGTTGGTTTGTTGGTTTGTTGGCTTGTTGGTTTGTTGGTTTGTTGGCTTGTTGGTTACTTAGTTTGTTGGTTTGTTGGCATGTTGGTTTGTTGGTTTGTTGGTTTGTTGGCTTGTTGGTTTGTTGGCTTGTTGGTTTGTTGGTTTGTTGGTTTGTTGGTTTGTTGGTTTGTTGGTTTGTTGGTTTGTTGGTTTGTTGGTTTGTTGGCATGTTGGTTT